>CACRXE010000059.1:657500-660000 GCA_902685375.1 Neostethus bicornis | reverse complement strand
AAGAGGGAGGAGCCTCTCAGAGAAAGAGGGAGGAGCCTCTCAGAGATAGGGGCGGAGCTAGGAGACGTTCCACCTCCTCCGGGTCGAGAGAAGCCAGATGGTTCCCGGATGTCTGGTACCCGGTCTCCCGGACGTCTGGTACCCGGTCTCCTGGACGTCTGGTGCCCGGACGTCTGGTACCTGGCCTCCTCTTGGTGTGTAACCAAACACTCTACCACTCTGCCAACGTCTCCTCTTAGAAGAAGAGTTCATTTCATTGGTCCGGTCGACCTGCTCTGGGTTGGGTTCCTTCATTGGCACGTGCCATGCCTCCATCGGGTCTGGAGCCCGCCTCAGGTTTCGCTGGTTAAGTTTTACTGTTATTTTTTTCAGAAGCCGGGCATGGACGTCGCCGACGGGTACGTGACCTTCGTGCGACACTCGCAGGACATGCTGCGCGAGAAGATCAGTGAGGACGTTTACGTGGAGCGGATGTTTGATGTGAGTTCATACACACACACACATATACACACACACATACATATATACACACACACATATACGTACACACACACATACATATATACACACACACATATACATACACACACTTACACACACATACACACACACACATATACACACACACATACACACACACATATATACACACACACACATATACACACACACATACATATATACACACACACATACATATATACACACACACATATACATACACACACTTACACACACATACACACACACACATATACACACACACATACACACACACACATATACACACACACACATATACACACACACATACATATATACACACACACATATACATACACACACTTAGACACACATACACACACACACATACATATATATACACACACACATATACATACACACACTTACACACACATACACACACACACATACATATATACACACACACATATACATACACACACTTACACACACATACACACACACACATACACACATACATACACACACATACACACACATACACACACATACACACACACACACATATATACAGTACAGACCAAAAGTTTGGACACACCTTCTCATTCTTTATTTTCATTGTAGATTCACACTGAAGGCATCCATGTGGAAGTATAGTACAAAACCAAAAAGTGTGAAACAACTGAAAATATGTCAGATTCTAGCTTCTTCAAAGTAGCCACCTTTTGCTTTGATTACTGCTTTGCACACTCTTGGCATTCTCTTGATGAGCTTCAAGAGGTAGTCACCTGAAATGCTCTTCCAACAGTCTTGAAGGAGTTCCCAGAGATGCTTAGCACTTGTTGGCCCTTTTGCCTTCACTCTGCGGTCCAGCTCACCCCAAACCATCTCGATTGGGTTCAGGTCTGGTGACTGTGGAGGCCAGGTCATCTGGCGCAGCACCCCATCACTCTCCTTCCTGGTCAAATAGCCCTTACACAGCCTGGAGGTGTGTTAGGGGTCATTGTCCTGTTGAAAAATAAATGATGGTCCAACTAAATGCAAACCGGATGGAATAGCATGCCGCTGCAAAATGCTGTGGTAGCCATGCTGGTTCAGTATGCCTTTAATTTTAAATAAATCCCCAACAGTGTCACCAGCAAAGCACCCCCACACCATCACACCTCCTCCTCCATGCTTCACGGTGGGAACCAGGCATGTAGAGACCATCCGTTCACCTTTTCTACGTCGCACAAAGACACGGTGGTTGGAACCAAAAATCTCAAATTTGGACTCATCAGACCAAAGCACAGATTTCCACTGGTCTAATGTCCATTCCTTGTGTTCTTTAGCCCAAACAAGTCTCTTCTGCTTGTTGCCTGTCCTTAGCAGTGGTTTCCTTGCAGATATTCTACCATGAAGGCCTGATTCACACAGTCTCCTCTTAACTGTTGTTTGAGAGATGTGTCTGCTGCTAGAACTCTGTGTGGCATTGACCTGGTCTCTAATCTGAGCTGCTGTTAACCTGTGATTTCTGAGGCTGGTGACTTGGAGGAACTTATCCTCCGCAGCAGAGGTGACTCTTGGTCTTCCTTTCCTGGGGCGGTCCGCATGTGAGCCAGTTTCTTTGTAGCGTTTGATGGTTTTTGAGACTGCACTTGGGGACACTTTCAAAGTGACTGACTGACCTTCATTTCTTAAAGTAATGATGGCCACTCGTTTTTCTTCACTTAGCTGCTTCTTTCTTGCCATAATATAAATTCTAACAGTCTATTCAGTAGGACTGGTGTGTATCCACCTGACTTCTCCACAATGCAACTGATGGTCCCAACCCCATTTATAAGGCAAGAAATCCCATTTTTTAAACCTGACAGGGAACACCTGTGAAGTGAAAACCATTTCAGGTGACTACCTCTTGAAGCTCATCAAGAGAATGCCAAGAGTGTGCAAAGCAGTAATCAAAACAAAAGGTGGTTACTTTGAAGAAGCTAGAATATGACATATTTTCAGTTGTTTCACACTTTTTGGTTATGTA
>CACRXE010000059.1:645000-655000 GCA_902685375.1 Neostethus bicornis | reverse complement strand
AGACCCAGCCTGCTTAGCGTCTGAGGACTGATGGGACCGGGCCTCGACAGGCTGGCATGCCCCCTCACACGGTGACATCCGTGCCCTGTAGAATAGGGCGTGTACCACCACACACACACACGTGACCCACCTGGTCGACAGTAGTTTCCATGCAACAGACTGGCGACCTGGTGAAGGTGTACCCTGCCTCCCGCCTCAAATCAGCCGGGTTAGAATCCGACGCCCGCCGTGAACCAATCAGGAAGTAAACAGTTCAGAATGTTTTGACTCCGCCCCCTCCGGCTCTGATTGGTCGGTTTAATCTCGTGATTTTTTTAACTTTTTATTAAATCTCGTAATAGTTTTTTTTTTGTTTTCTTTTAATTAAATCTCATAATTTTTTATTTAATTAAAATGTTTTTGATTTTTGTTTTAGTTTTTTTTGTGTTTATTTTTTTATTTAAAACCATTTTCAGTGTTTTTTTTTTTTTAATTAATTCTTTTATTATAATTTTAAACCCAAAAACTCTTCAAAATAAAACAATTTTTTACATTAAAACTCATTTTAATTTCTTTTCTTCGGATTAAGTTTTTTTTTGTTAAAACAGGAAGTAGGATTTTTTTTTTTTGCGATTGTTTTTCTACGAAGTGATAAAATGAGATTTAATCTCGTTTTAATCTGAAAGGATTAAACGAGGTCGTTTAGCGGGTTTTATTTCTTCTCATTGTTTTTTTTTATTTTAATCTGAAAAACCATCAAAATGTAAATAAATTAAAAGAAAATATTTAATTCTTTAAAAAAATAAAATAAAAATCATTTAAATTTTTCTTCTGTTTGAAAAACAATTTATTTGACAAAAAAATAACAAAAAAAAAAATTTTTCAAAATAAAATTTTGCTTAAAAGCAAATGTTTTTTAATAAAAATATTTAAGAGAAAAATTCAATTAAAGAAAGATTTTAAAATAAAATAAAAACAGAAGGAAGAATAAATTAATAATCTGGTTTCGTGCGTCTGTGAAAGAATGCAGGAGATTTTACCCCCCTACACACACACACACACACACACACACACACACACACACACCCTCACACACACACACACACACACACCCTCACACACACACACACACGGTAATCAGGCCGACTCTGCGCCACCGAGCTGGGATTACACGGCTCATTATTCTTTCAATCTGCCGCCGAGATTAAAAGGCACGGGAACGCTGTGTGTGTGTGTGTGTGTGTGTGTGTGTGTGTGTGTGTGTGTATGTGTGTGTGTGTGAGTATGTGTGTGTGTGTATATCCGTATATGTGTGTGTGTGTGTATGTGTGTGTGTATATCCGTATATGTGTGTGTGTGTGTATGTGTGTGTGTGAGTATGTGTGTGTGTGTATATCAGTATATGTGTGTGTGTGAGTATGTGTGTGTGTATGTGTGTGTGTGTATGTGTGTGTGTGAGTATGCGTACACACTGTGTACATACACACACTTATACATACACACACACACATACACACATAGACATACACACACACACATACACACATATACATACACACATAGACATACACACATAGACATACACACACACACACGTAGACATACACACACACACACATAGACATACACACACACACACATAGACATACACACACATAGACATACACACACACACACACACACACATAGACATACACACACATAGACACACACATAGACATACACACACACACACACATAGACATACACATACACACACACACACATAGACATACACACACACACACACATAGACATACACACACACACACACACACATAGACATACACACACACACATACACACACACACACACACATAGACATACACACACACACACACATAGACATACACACACATAGACATACACACACACACACATAGACATACACACACACACATAGACATACACACACACATAGACATACACACACACACACATAGACATACACACACACACACACACATACACACACACACACACATAGACATACACACACACACACACACACACTCATTCCAAGCAGCCAATAAAGCTCATAATTTTAGAAGGTGTAATAAACAGGTAGAACATGTAAACCACACACAGACAGACCCAGTGTTCCCACCCTCCTCTCCAGGTCTCAAACCCCTGACCTACTTGCTGCGACGCCACGACTCACCCTCAAACTTCAACAAAAAAACCTTTAAAAAAGTTATTAAATTTTTCAGTTTAAATTCCTTCATTTATTTGTTTATTTTTGTTTATTTTGAGTGTTTTTTTTTAAATAAAAGTCGTGTTTAAATTAATAAAAAAATAAAAACGCGTCCGTTTTTTTTAAAAATCCGCTCCGTTTCTTTAAGTTTTCAAACAAACGCGAAGCTTTTAATTTGTTTTTAGTGAAAAAAAATCAAGCAAATAGATGAAAATAAAGTAAAAGACGGGGCGACGGGGGGGCATCGGGGGGGGCATCGGGGGGGCATCGGGGGGGGCATCGGGGGGGCATCGGGGGGGGCATCGGGGGTCACGTGAGGTCACCCTCATAATTAAACAGCGACTGTTCTTCTGAAAGGTTTCACTTCCATTTTAATGAAGTCCGTTAAGCAGCTTAACGGGCCGCTGTAATTACTGCTTCCTCTTTTGTTTGCTTTTTTTTTTTTTTAATCCTCGTTTCGTCGAGGGCACTAAAAACCTCGGGAGGAGGGCGCTACCACTTTAATGGAGCCGGGCAGAGCCGGGCTCCGCGGCCTCCGTTCCTCGCTCTCCGTTGGCATTTTGTTTGATTAACTCGTCCGACAAAAGTGACAGCTGCTCCCGGGCGTACGTGGATGAGTGGCGCAGCGCCGCTTCCCCTCTTTGTACATCTGTCGGGGCGGGCGGGGGGGCGGAGCGGGGGCAGAGCGGGGTGAAAAGAGACAAATTGGAGCCAAAAAGAAGCCATTCACCTTCCGGGGACCCCCCTCCGTTTCTACACCCCTCATCCCCATTCAGGTGCACGGCGGGACTCTCAAGTGCTTGCTGGTTTGTTCCATTTCCACTGCCCCCGTCGAGTTCCCCGTGCCCACAAGTGGTTTAGCCCCTTTTTTTCTCTCCTCAATCCCACCCTAAGCGGCTCTTTGTAAGTAGAATGGCTCACTTTTCTCAGGGGCCCGAAGCTGGTAGCTTTTTTTTGCGCGGGCATTGTCCACCGCCGAGCTTTTCTCTGGCTCATTGTGTGTTTACTCAATGACGGGTCGCTGAGCGTAAACCCCCTCCCCTGCCCCCCGCCCCATCGCTCAGCGACCCCGCCGTGTTTTTAACAAGCCGTCTCCTTGTTTAATCCCTCTGATCCGCCGGACCCGCGCTCCAAGGTGGAAGGAGTGGTTGTTTTCATGCCGCCGCCGTGCCCACGCCGCCGTCGCTTATCGGCCCGGTTCGTTCAATCAGAAACAGCCGGGCGCCAAAAAAAAAAAACGTTCCGCCCGTCGGGTTTTAGAGTCGAAAAAAGACGGAAAATAAGATGTTTGATGCTCAATGAAACGACCGAATGGAGTACCAGGGGTACGAGGGGTACGACCGTCCCGCTGGAGTACCAGGGGTCCGACCGTCCCGCTGGAGTACCAGGGGTCCGACCGTCCCGCTGGAGTACCAGGGGTTTGACCGTCCCGCTGGAGTACCAGGGGTCCGACCGTCCCGCTGGAGTACCAGGGGTCCAACCGTCCCGCTGGAGTACCAGGGGTCCGGCCGTCCCGCTGGAGTACCAGGGGTCCGGCCGTCCCGCTGGAGTACCAGGGGTCCAACCGTCCCGCTGGAGTACCAGGGGTCCGGCCGTCCCACTGGAGTACCAGGGGTCCAACCGTCCCACTGGAGTACCAGGGGTCCGGCCGTCCCGCTGGAGTACCAGGGGTCCAACCGTCCCGCTGGAGTACCAGGGGTCCGGCCGTCCCACTGGAGTACCAGGGGTCCGGCCGTCCCGCTGGAGTACCAGGGGTTTGACCGTCCCGCTGGAGTACCAGGGGTCCGACCGTACCCATCATGAGTCGTTGGTAACGAATAAAACGTCCTGTAAAACCAGTAAAGAATCGTTAGCAACCATTAGTCGCTGCCTGCTGTTGTGCCAAGCAGCACAGAGATTCACCCACAATAGATCACTATGGTTCCAGTTGGCAGCTCGATCCTAGAGGCAGGGTAGAGGATGGCACATCGGGGTTCTGTCCTATCCCGCATCAAGTAGGTCAGGGGTTCTTGTCCCAGAGTGAGGGTGAGGTTTGGTTCCTCCCCTTGTCTGGATCTCCCCCTCCTCTTCCACCCCCGACGGGTAGCTTTGGTTCATGGGGACTGTATCATACAGAGGCTCTGTGGTAGAGTGCCCGTCCTTGGAGCGGGTAAAGCTGGTTTGATACCCACCGAGCCTCTAAGGCAGTGCTTCTTACTTATCTCCTGTTGCGCCCCCACCCACCACCCCACTCTCCACCGTGACTATAATTAGTATCCTTTGTCTATGAAATCTAACCAGCGTTCCCCAACCACCGGCCCGCGGACCTGTACCGGGCCGTGGTTCATGTCATACCGGGCCGCACAGAAAAAAGAAATAACTTCATTATTTTTATTTGGTTTATTATTTGAGCTCGGAGTACAGTGCCAGCAGTGCCAGCAGTGCCAGCCGACACGTTAGCCCAAGCATCTACACGTAACTCGCCCAGCCGGCGCTGCCTTCCACCCTCCGTAACGCTGTGGTCTCCTCTGGTCGTCCATCGCTGCTCCGACCACCTCGCAGCTCGTTTTCCTCCACTAACGAACCATCGAGTCGGCGGCTTGATTCCGATGTTCCTCCTCGTATCTGATTGGCCGTCAGTTTAAACTGAGCTTCATAAGCGTGTTCATAAAACACATACATGTTCTTTTAGACACAAGCCACGCCCACACTTCACCCTTTAAAGTTCTCAACTTAGTCCACTTCCTGGTTCTCTCATACGTCCACCAATCACAGATCAGATAGAACGCTCGCTCGTTTTAAAGGAAATGTCAGACTTTTAGGTGAAAAAACGGGAATTTTCTTTTTTTTTTTAAACACGAATTAAACGAGGATCGAATGAGAAGGTCTTTTATTTTGGCGGGTCACACGCAGGTCCGGGTGGGGTGGATTAGGAGTGTTTGAAGGGGTGAGGGGGGCAGGGGGGTGGCATTTCTGAAACACATCCTGCTGATAACAGCCCCTCCCGCCTCTTACCCCCCACCACACACACACACACACACACACACACACACACACACGTAACCCGCTCCAATGAAAAAAAAACACTGCAAAAATTTGGGGGAAATTTGGGTGTGAAGGTGGCAAGGTGTCTGCGTGGGCACAGCCCGAGGTTTTTCAGAGCGAGCTGGTGTGAGAAGAGGGCAGGAGGTCGCCGGGGGCGGGCGGGCACGGAGGGCAGGGTGTGTGTGTGTGTGTGTGTGTGTATAGGTACGGCGTTCGTGGTGAGAAAAGCGGCGGCTCAGATGGAGCCTGTTAAATGTCGCGGATCATCTCGCCGTACGGCGTTCACACACACTCCCCCCGCCCGCTCGCCCGCCCCGTGCCCGCCTGGCTGTGAGCAGCCCCCGCTGCTCCGCATGCAGCCCGTTCTGCTCTCATTAGATCCTTTTGTTTTTTCTTAACGAGCAGAACAAAGCTTAACGAGGGGGGTATCGGGGGGGAGGGGGGGTTAATGTTCATTTAAAGAAGTTTTTAAAGTTTGTTTTAAAAAAAATACATAAAAGTGTAAAAATAAAATATTTTTTAACGAAACAAGACTCGTTTAAAAAATTTAATTAATTATAAATACTTTCTTTTATTTGTTTTTCATCTGAAAAAAAGTAAGAAATTTAACATTAATGTAATAAAATAAGGTGTGATTTCAAAATAAAATGAAGTCTGATTTCAAAATAAAATTCATCAACATTACTAGTTTTTATTTTATTTAAAGTTTTAACGACTGTTTGTTTTAAAAATAAAAAATAAAAGTGTGTAAAAATAAAATATTTTTTATCAAAACTAGACTCGTTTACGTTTAAAAAAATTTTAATAATTATAAATCCTTTTTTATTTGTTTACAAGATAAAAAAAAAGTAAGAAATTTAACGTTAATGTAATAAAATAAAGTCTGATTTCAAAACAAAATGAGGTTTGATTTCAAAATAAAATTTAAAAAAGTTACTGTTTTTATTAAATTCAATAAAAATTTTGAGATTAATTTCTCTTCCGTTTCGTTCCGTCGTCTTCTGTTTATCCGATGCCCGGGGCGCCAGGGGGCATCACCCTCAGACGGGAAGCCCAGGCCTCTCTCACCCCGGCTGCATCCTCCATCTCACCCAGAAGGATCCTGAGGTGTTCCCTGTCCAGCAGATACAGGGTCTCCTCTGGGTCTCCTCCTGGTGGGATGGAACACCTCACCAGAGAGGAAGGCATCCTGACCAGATGCCTGAACCACCTCATCTAGGTTCTCTAGACCCGGAGTAGGAGTGGCTCGACGCAGAGCTCCTCCCTCTATCTCTAAGAGACCCCGCCCACCCTGCAGAGGAAGATCATTACAAACGCTGTGATCTAGTTCTTTCGGGTCACCACCCACACTGGTTACCATGGTGAGGGTAGGAATGTAGATCCTGGTTACCATGGTGAGGGTAGGAATGTAGATCCTGGTTACCATGGTGAGGGTAGGAATGTAGATCCTGGTTACCATGGTGAGGGTAGGAATGTAGATCCTGGTTACCATGGTGAGGGTAGGAACGTAGATCCTGGTTACCATGGTGAGGGTAGGAACGTAGATCCTGGTTACCATGGTGAGGGTAGGAATGTAGATCCTGGTTACCATGGTGAGGATAGGAACGTAGATCCTGGTTACCATGGTGAGGGTAGGAACGTAGATCCTGGTTACCATGGTGAGGGTAGGAATGTAGATCCTGGTTACCATGGTGAGGGTAGGATCGTAGATCCTGGTTACCATGGTGAGGGTAGGAACGTAGATCCTGGTTACCATGGTGAGGGTAGGAACGTAGATCCTGGTTACCATGGTGAGGGTAGGAATGTAGATCCTGGTTACCATGGTGAGGGTAGGAACGTAGATCCTGGTTACCATGGTGAGGGTAGGAACGTAGATCCTGGTTACCATGGTGAGGGTAGGAATGTAGATCCTGGTTACCATGGTGAGGGCAGGAATGTAGATCCTGGTTACCATGGTGAGGGTAGGAACGTAGATCCTGGTTACCATGGTGAGGGTAGGAACGTAGATCCTGGTTACCATGGTGAGGGTAGGATCGTAGATCCTGGTTACCATGGTGAGGGTAGGAACGTAGATCCTGGTTACCATGGTGAGGGTAGGAATGTAGATCCTGGTTACCATGGTGAGGGTAGGAACGTAGATCCTGGTTACCATGGTGAGGGTAGGAATGTAGATCCTGGTTACCATGGTGAGGATAGGAACGTAGATCCTGGTTACCATGGTGAGGGTGGGAACGTAGATCCTGGTTACCATGGTGAGGGTAGGAACGTAGATCCTGGTTACCATGGTGAGGGTAGGAATGTAGATCCTGGTTACCATGGTGAGGGTAGGAATGTAGATCCTGGTTACCATGGTGAGGGTAGGAATGTAGATCCTGGTTACCATGGTGAGGGTAGGAATGTAGATCCTGGTTACCATGGTGAGGGTAGGAATGTAGATCCTGGTTACCATGGTGAGGGTAGGAACGTAGATCCTGGTTACCATGGTGAGGGTAGGAACGTAGATCCTGGTTACCATGGTGAGGGTAGGAATGTAGATCCTGGTTACCATGGTGAGGATAGGAACGTAGATCCTGGTTACCATGGTGAGGGTAGGAACGTAGATCCTGGTTACCATGGTGAGGGTAGGAATGTAGATCCTGGTTACCATGGTGAGGGTAGGATCGTAGATCCTGGTTACCATGGTGAGGGTAGGAACGTAGATCCTGGTTACCATGGTGAGGGTAGGAACGTAGATCCTGGTTACCATGGTGAGGGTAGGAATGTAGATCCTGGTTACCATGGTGAGGGTAGGAACGTAGATCCTGGTTACCATGGTGAGGGTAGGAACGTAGATCCTGGTTACCATGGTGAGGGTAGGAATGTAGATCCTGGTTACCATGGTGAGGGCAGGAATGTAGATCCTGGTTACCATGGTGAGGGTAGGAACGTAGATCCTGGTTACCATGGTGAGGGTAGGAACGTAGATCCTGGTTACCATGGTGAGGGTAGGATCGTAGATCCTGGTTACCATGGTGAGGGTAGGAACGTAGATCCTGGTTACCATGGTGAGGGTAGGAATGTAGATCCTGGTTACCATGGTGAGGGTAGGAACGTAGATCCTGGTTACCATGGTGAGGGTAGGAATGTAGATCCTGGTTACCATGGTGAGGATAGGAACGTAGATCCTGGTTACCATGGTGAGGGTGGGAACGTAGATCCTGGTTACCATGGTGAGGGTAGGAACGTAGATCCTGGTTACCATGGTGAGGGTAGGAATGTAGATCCTGGTTACCATGGTGAGGGCAGGAATGTAGATCCTGGTTACCATGGTGAGGGTAGGAACGTAGATCCTGGTTACCATGGTGAGGGTAGGAATGTAGATCCTGGTTACCATGGCGAGGGTAGGAACATAGATCCTGGTTACCATGGTGAGGATAGGAACGTAGATCCTGGTTACCATGGTGAGGGTAGGAACATAGATCCTGGTTACCATGGTGAGGATAGGAACATAGATCCTGGTTACCATGGTGAGGATAGGAACGTAGATCCTGGTTACCATGGTGAGGGTAGGAACATAGATCCTGGTTAACATGGTGAGGATAGGAACGTAGATCCTGGTTACCATGGTGAGGGTGGGAACGTAGATCCTGGTTACCATGGTGAGGGTAGGAACGTAGATCCTGGTTACCATGGTGAGGGTAGGAATGTAGATCCTGGTTACCATGGTGAGGGCAGGAATGTAGATCCTGGTTACCATGGTGAGGGTAGGAACGTAGATCCTGGTTACCATGGTGAGGGTAGGAATGTAGATCCTGGTTACCATGGTGTGGGTAGGAACGTAGATCCTGGTTACCATGGTGAGGTAGTACCAGGCCTTCGGAGAGCCTGGTACCAGAGGGCTTCAGTTTGAATCAGAAGTGAGGACGGCTGCAGATGGCATGGCCTCTCAGCCTCTCAGCAGGAGGTTGTGCTCGGGGCGAGATCGCAGTCCTGCTGCCACGCTCGAGTCTTCACAGGCACAGAGAGGGAGAGAGGAAGGGGGGCAGAGGGAGAGGCTGGCACCGCGTGGGTCACCATCATGATTCACACTGACCCAAACCTGGACCTGAAACACGGGCACACGCTGAAGTCTTCACAGGCACAGAGAGGGAGAGGCTGGCACCGCGTGGGTCACCACCGTGATTCATGCCAACCCAAACCTGGACCTGAAACACGGGCACGTTTTTATTTTAAAATTTCAACAAAATGTCCTGAAAAATAACAATTTACCAAAATAAAAGATTTAAAAAAGTTAAAGGTTTAAAAAAAAAAAAAGATTTAAAAAAATAAAAATTTAAAAAATAAAAAAAATAAAGATTTTTAAAATAAAAATCTTGAAAAAATGAAAAGGTTTAAAAACATAACATTTTTTAAAAATAAAATAGAAAAAAGATTTAAAAAATAAAAGATTTAAAAAACAAAAGATTTTAAAAATAAAAGATTTAAAAATAAAAATTTAGAAAATAAAAGATTTTGAAAATAAAAGATTTAAAAAATAAAAGATTTTAAAAATAAAAGAATTAAAAATAAAAGATTTTAAAATTAAAAAATTTAGAAAATAAAAGATTTAAAAAATAAAAGATTTTAAAATTAAAAAATTTAGAAAATAAAAGATTTAAAAAATAAAAGATTTTAAAATTTAAAAATTTAGAAACGCCTTCTTTTTAAATTTCTTACGATAAAACAGTAAAACTTTGATGAAATTAATCGTAAACGGGTACCGTTTTTTTTTTTTTCAGCAATGG
>CACRXE010000059.1:627500-635000 GCA_902685375.1 Neostethus bicornis | reverse complement strand
TGGAGACCTTCTACCAGTCTGTGGTGGAGACCTTCTACCAGTCTGTGGTGGAGACCTTCTATCAGTCTGTGGTGGAGACCTTCTACCAGTCTGTGGTGGAGACCTTCTATCAGTCTGTGGTGGAGACCTTCTTTCAGTCTGTGGTGGAGACCTTCTATCAGTCTGTGGTGGAGACCTTCTACCAGTCTGTGGTGGAGACCTTCTACCAGTCTGTGGTGGAGACCTTCTATCAGTCTGTGGTGGAGACCTTCTATCAGTCTGTGGTGGAGACCTTCTACCAGTCTGTGGTGGAGACCTTCTATCAGTCTGTGGTGGAGACCTTCTATCAGTCTGTGGTGGAGACCTTCTATCAGTCTGTGGTGGAGACCTTCTACCAGTCTGTGGTGGAGACCTTCTACCAGTCTGTGGTGGAGACCTTCTACCAGTCTGTGGTGGAGACCTTCTATCAGTCTGTGGTGGAGACCTTCTACCAGTCTGTGGTGGAGACCTTCTATCAGTCTGTGGTGGAGACCTTCTTTCAGTCTGTGGTGGAGACCTTCTTTCAGTCTGTGGTGGAGACCTTCTATCAGTCTGTGGTGGAGACCTTCTACCAGTCTGTGGTGGAGACCTTCTACCAGTCTGTGGTGGAGACCTTCTATCAGTCTGTGGTGGAGACCTTCTATCAGTCTGTGGTGGAGACCTTCTACCAGTCTGTGGTGGAGACCTTCTATCAGTCTGTGGTGGAGACCTTCTATCAGTCTGTGGTGGAGACCTTCTATCAGTCTGTGGTGGAGACCTTCTACCAGTCTGTGGTGGAGACCTTCTATCAGTCTGTGGTGGAGACCTTCTACCAGTCTGTGGTGGAGACCTTCTACCAGTCTGTGGTGGAGACCTTCTACCAGTCTGTGGTGGAGACCTTCTATCAGTCTGTGGTGGAGACCTTCTACCAGTCTGTGGTGGAGACCTTCTACCAGTCTGTGGTGGAGACCTTCTTTCAGTCTGTGGTGGAGACCTTCTATCAGTCTGTGGTGGAGACCTTCTATCAGTCTGTGGTGGAGACCTTCTACCAGTCTGTGGTGGAGACCTTCTACCAGTCTGTGGTGGAGACCTTCTATCAGTCTGTGGTGGAGACCTTCTATCAGTGTGTGGTGGAGACCTTCTACCAGTCTGTGGTGGAGACCTTCTTTCAGTCTGTGGTGGAGACCTTCTACCAGTCTGTGGTGGAGACCTTCTACCAGTCTGTGGTGGCCAGCACCTTGTTCTTCTCTGTCATCTGCTGGGGGAGCAGCATCACAGCCAGTAACACCAACAGACTGAATAAACTAATCAGACTGGCTGGCTCTGTCATTGGCAGCAAACAGGACTCACTGGAGGCAGTGGTAGAGAGGAGGTCACTGAACAAACTTTTATCCATCATGGACAATCATGACCATCCTCTCTACCATCATGGATAACCCTGACCATCCTCTCTACCATCATGGATAACCCTGACCATCCTCTCTACCATCATGGATAACCCTGACCATCCTCTCTACCATCATGGATAACCCTGACCATCCTCTCTACCATCATGGATAACCCTGACCATCCTCTCTACCATCATGGATAACCCTGACCATCCTCTCTACCATCATGGATAACCCTGACCATCCTCTCTACCATCATGGATAACCCTGACCATCCTCTCTACCATCATGGATAACCCTGACCATCCTCTTTACCATCATGGATAACCCTGACCATCCTCTCTACCATCATGGATAATCCTGACCATCCTCTCTACCATCATGAATAACCCTGACCATCCTCTCTACCATCATGGATAACCCTGACCATCCTCTCTACCATCATGGATAACCCTGACCATCCTCTCTACCATCATGGATAACCCTGACCATCCTCTTTACCATCATGGATAACCCTGACCATCCTCTCTACCATCATGGATAACTCTGACCATCCTCTCTACCATCATGGATAACCCTGACCATCCTCTCTACCATCATGGATAACCCTGACCATCCTCTCTACCATCATGGATAACCCTGACCATCCTCTCTACCATCATGGATAACCCTGACCATCCTCTCTACCATCATGGATAACCCTGACCATCCTCTCTACCATCATGGATAACCCTGACCATCCTCTCTACCATCATGGATAACCCTGACCATCCTCTTTACCCACTCCTGGACGAACAGCGGAGCTCCTTCTCCAAGAGGCTCAGACAGCTCCGCTCGAGAACATCTCGTTACCGGAGGTCTTTCTTTCCGTACGTGATCGGGTTCTACAACGACTCACTTAGCAGATAGGAAGTTGTTGCTGTGACACACACATTTACCCTGTGTGGGATCAATAAAGTACTGTATAAATATATATAAAACCGTTTTTTATAGTTTGTGCCCGGCTGTCGATGCCTGATTCCGTCAGACCTCAGAAGCTAACCAGGCTGGGTCTGGTTGCCATGGCAACAGGCTGGGTCTGGCCTGTACTTGAATGGGGGACCGCTGGAACCAATGGTACTCCAGCAGGACGGTCAGACCCCTGGTACTCCAGCGGGACGGTTAGACCCCTGGTGCTCCAGTGAGACGGTCAGACCCCTGGTACTCCAGCGGGACGGTTAGACCCCTGGTGCTCCAGTGAGACGGTCGGACCCCTGGTACTCCAGCGGGACGGTCAGACCCCTGGTGCTCCAGTGTGATGTTCATCACTGTGTCCCTGGGTAAGACACTTCACCCACGTTACCCAGCCTGGATGGTATGTCAGCGCCCTGCCCGCCGCTGGTGATCTTGTGACCGGATCGGGCATTACCAACCTGTTCTGATTAAAATCTGTTTGAACCTGAACGTTTCATCATCATCGGTTGGATTTAATCTGGTCTCAGGTTGGCAGGATGGCAGGCCGGGTCTGATGAAGGACGGGTTTAATCTGGTCTCAGGGTGGCAGGGTGGCAGGTTGATTGTTTTAATAAAAACAACCGTAAATCTTCTTATTGTGGCTTAAAACGCCAGCGAGGAGCGTTTTTAATCCTTAAAGCTTTATTTTTTTATTAGATTCTAATCTTTTCAGATTTAGATTCAATGAAAAGAATCAAAATAAAAGATGAAAATGAGACGAAGATTTAAAGCGTTTGATTTAAAAACCACTTCCTGGAGGTTTAAATGGAAGGGGGGGTTGTGACGTCAGCGCGCTGGGGGGGGGTGGGGCCATTTCTGTTTCTAAACGGCCTTTTTAAGAAAACGGAGACTTCAAATATTCGTCTTAGTCACACACACACACACACACACACACACACACTTATTCACACACACACACTTATACACACACACTCATACACACACACACTTATACACACTCATTTATGCACACACACACACACTTATACACACACACACACACACACACTTATACACACACACACACACACACTTATACACACACACACACTTATACACACACACACACACTTATACACACACACACACACACATAGACACTTATTCACACACACACACACACACACACACACTTATACGCACACACACACTTATACGCACACACACACTTATACACACACACACACACTTATACGCACACACACACTTATACGCACACTCACACACTTATACACACACACACACACTCATACACACACTCACACTCATACACACACTCATACACACACACACTCATACTCACACACACTCATACACACACACACTCATACACACACACACTCATACACACACACACTCATACACACACTCACACTCATACACACACACACTCATACACACACTCACACTCATACTCACACACACTCATACACACACACACTCATACACACACACACTCATACTCACACACACTCATACACACACACACTCATACACACACACACTCATACACACACACACTCATACACACACACACTCATACACACACACATTCATTCCTACAAAAAACAAATTCATGTGATTTTTTTTATTTATATATTTTTTTATGTTTTAGTTTAAAAAAAACAAATGAAAGAATTTTTTATTTGATTTCAGTTTTTTTAACAAATAAAATTCTGAAAATTGTTTTGTTTTTTGTCACAAAATGAAATATTTTTAAATATTTTAATGTTTTCAAAATAAAACAAAAACAAATCAATTTTAATTTGATTATAATTTATTAAGAAAAATTAAACAAATTAACGCTAAAAAATTTTAAAATCCAATTTCTTTTATTTTTCTTTTCAAAATAAAAGCCTGTTTTATTTTTTTCATGTTTTTTTAAATTTTAATTTCTGTGTTTTTATATTTTTTTATGACGTCATAAAAAGTTTAAAAAATGTTGTTTTTTTTTTTAAATAAAACGATCTTTGTTTGTTTTAAAAGAAAAAAAGAGCATTTGTGACAAAAAAAAAAAAAAAAGAGGAAAAAATGTGACGAAGGAGAAGTGACAGGATGGGGGGGCAGCGGGGGGCGGGCAAGGTGAGGCTCTGACAGCCGGTGGGAGGGTCAGGTGAAGGTGTGTGTGTGTGTGAGGGGGGGTCAGGTGAAGGTGTGTGTGTGTGTGTGTGTGTGTGTGTGAGGGGGGGGCAGGTGAAGGCCTGACAGATAAAACAGCAGCCGGTGGGGGGGGTGTGAGGGTGGTCAGGTGGTGGAGGTGTGTGTGTGTGTGCGTGTGGAGGGGTGGAGGGGGGGTCAGGTGGAGGTGTGTGTGTCTGTGCGTGTGGAGCGGTGGAGGGGGGGTCAGGTGGAGGTGTGTGTGTGTGTGTGTGTGTGTGTGAGGGGGGGGCAGGTGAAGGCCTGACAGATAAAACAGCAGCCGGTGGGGGGGTGTGAGGGTGGTCAGGTGGTGGAGGTGTGTGTGTGTGTGCGTGTGGAGCGGTGGAGGGGGGGTCAGGTGGAGGTGTGTGTGTGTGTGTGGGGGTCTGACAGATAAAACAGCATCAGGATTTAAATCCATGTTGACAAACAGACGTGTGCCCGTTTCTTCCTCACGCCTTCTCTCACTCTGACATCCTCCTCCCCCTATCCTTCCTCCCTCCTCCTTCCTCCCTCCTCCCTCCATCCTCCCCCCCATCGTTCCCCCCCCATCCTTCCCTCCCTCCATCCCTCCTCCCCCCATCCTTCCCTCCCTCCATCCCTCCTTCCATCCCTCCTCCCCCCATACAGCCTTCCATCCTCTGACCCTGACATCCTATCTCCTCCTCCCCTCCTGTCCTCCCTCCATCCATGTCTTCCATGTTTCCTTCCTTCTCTCTTCCATCCTTCCTCCATCTGTCCATCCTCCATCTCTCCTTCCTGTCATCCTTCCTTCCTCCTCCCATACAGTCTTCCATGCTCCCCTCCTTCCTCCTAACCCCTTTCCAACCTGTTCTCTTTCCTCCCATCCTTTCCTCCATCCATCCTCCCTTCTTCCTACTTTCCTCCCTTATATCCTTCCTCCCATGCAGTCCTCCATCCTTCCCACATTCCTTCAAACCTTCTTCCCATCTTTCCTCCATCCTCTCTTCTATCCTCCGATCCTTCCTCTCTTCCTGTCTGTCCTCCTCCCTTCCATCATCCCTCCATCCTCCACCATCCATCCTCTGACATCCTATCTCCTCTTCCTTCCTTCCTGTCCTCCATCCATCCATACAGTCTTCCATGTTTCTTTCCTTCTATCTTCCATCCTTCCTCCATCCTATCTACTCCCTTCTTTCCTGTCCTCCTCCTCCCTTACAGTCCTCCATCCTCCATCCTCTCTTCTAACCTCCCATGCTTCCTTCCTTCCTCCCTGTCCTCGTCCCTCCCTCCATCCCTTCCTCCATCCTCTGACCCTGACACTCTGTCCTCCATCCTTCCTCCAATCCGTCCTACCATCCTCTCTTCTAGGGGAGACGGTGGCTCAGTGGGTGGAGCGTTCGCCTGCCAGCTGGAAGTTCACACCCACTGACTTCACGTCTCCTTGGAGACGACACCTAACCCCTGTTTGTCACACCACTGGCACCGTCATAGGTGGCAGCCTGCTGCGGTGGAATGCAGCTCATAAAAACCTGGTGATCAATAAGGTAAACATGTATCCTCCATCCCTCCGTCCTCTCACCCTGACACACAGTCCTCCATCCATCCTTCAAACCTTCCTCCCATCCCTCCATCCTCTCACCCTGACACACAGTCCTCCATCCATCCTTCAAACCTTCCTCCCATCCCTCCGTCCTCTCACCCTGACACACAGTCCTCCATCCATCCTTCAAACCTTCCTCCATCCCTCCATCCTCTCACCCTGACACACAGTCCTCCATCCATCCTTCAAACCTTCCTCCCATCCCTCCATCCTCTCACCCTGACACACAGTCCTCCATCCATCCTTCAAACCTTCCTCCATCCCTCCGTCCTTTCACCCTGACACACAGTCCTCCATCCATCCTTCAAACCTTCCTCCCATCCCTCCGTCCTCTCACCCTGACACACAGTCCTCCATCCATCCTTCAAACCTTCCTCCCATCCCTCCGTCCTCTCACCCTGACACACAGTCCTCCATCCATCCTTCAAACCTTCCTCCCATCCCTCCGTCCTCTCACCCTGACACACAGTCCTCCATCCATCCTTCAAACCTTCCTCCCATCCCTCCATCCTCTCACCCTGACACACAGTCCTCCATCCATCCTTCAAACCTTCCCCCCTACCTTCCCATCCTGGCCTTCCACCCAGGTCCTTCCCTCCATCCTCCTGCCCCATCCGTCCTGTCCTCCTTCCTCTGACCCTGACGTCTGGTCACACACACACACACACTAACACACACACACTATACACACACACACACAGGCCGCGGAGGCCGCAGGTTTCCTCCCACTCATGTTAGGAAGATTGGCTCCCAGGAATGTGTGTGTGTGTGTGTGTAGGGGGGGGCGGAAAGGGGATTTGGCGGGGGGAATTTTATAAAAATTTTAACGTATTTTTTAATAATTTAATGTTTTTTTAAAAAAAACGTTATTTATTTTGGGTTTTTTTTTTTTATTCTGGGAAAAAAAAATTAAATTTAAATAATTACATCTTTAATAAAAATTTGTTTAAATTTTTAAATCATT
The DNA here is from genome assembly GCA_902685375.1 of Neostethus bicornis. Classification (NCBI taxonomy): domain Eukaryota; kingdom Metazoa; phylum Chordata; class Actinopteri; order Atheriniformes; family Phallostethidae; genus Neostethus; species Neostethus bicornis. The sequence goes on along the minus strand of CACRXE010000059.1, from coordinate 627,955 downwards.
TAATTGTTTTTTATTTAAAAATTACGTCATAAATAAATAACCAGATGGGCGGGGCCTGTTTAAAAGGGGGCGGAGTCTCTTTTTAAAAAATAGAATCATTAAAATTATTTTAAATTTTATTTTTAATTAAATATACTTTTTTCACAAAAAAATCTGATCTTTTTATTTTAAAAATGATCATACATTTAATTTAAAAACATATCATTTTTTGCTTTAAATGTAAATAAAAAGTTGCAATTTTTTTAAAAATAAAATTGCATTTTTTAATCGTTTTTAATGTTTTTTATTTTTTTATTGAAACGAGTTTTTAAAACAAAACGAGAAAAAAACAGATTTAATTTTTTTTAAAACGAATTTAAACGATTTTAAACGAAAAAAGTCGGAAAAAAAAGGAAACATCTACTTGTGGGCGTGGTCTGTTTCTGTGAGGGCGTGTCCTATCATATTGGGGGCGT
>CACRXE010000059.1:595000-615000 GCA_902685375.1 Neostethus bicornis | reverse complement strand
CCCCGCCCGGATCTCTGACTCCTCCCACTCGAACAGACGAGCAGCGAAGATGCTCAGCTTCAGGTTCTTCCTGGATTTTAGGATCTCGGCCAGTTTGGAGGCGCAGAGCGCGCAGGGGCTGGAGGACACGTACCTGGAGGGGGACGCACGGACGGAGGGAGGGACGGAGGGAGGGACGGAGGGACGGACGGAGGGACGGACGGAGACCAGATCAGAGTCAGGATCAAGATTCAGAACAAAACGACCCTCATGGAGCAGCTGCTGTGTTTACCACCACGTCTCACACACACACACACACACATACACACACACTGATATACACACACACACACACACATACACACACACACACACATACACACATGTGGGTCTTCGTACCAGGTGACGGTGTAGTGCAGAGCCGGGTCGATGTGTGGCAGACAGTGGGTGAAGAATGCCTCCTCGGCGTGTGTGCCAGCGTGCTCGTCCTCCAGGTACCCCCTCAGCAGGCTGTCGGGGATGTTCCCCCGGTCCACCAGGTAACACAGGAACGTCTTGTTCCGACCGGACGAATACTCCACGTTTTTAAACTGGAATTTAAAGATGAACGGATCCATCCGGTCTCTGTGGACGAGAAACCGAGGGTTACCGAGGGTAGACGAGAAGCCGAGGGTTACAGAGAGTTACCAACTCAGTTACCAAGAGTTACCAACTCCCTTCCAACTACTTTACCAACTCCCTTACCGACTCCCTTACCAACTCCCTTACCGACTCCCTTCCAACTACTTTACCAACTCCCTTACCGACTCCCTTACCAACTCCCTTACCGACTCCCTTACCGACTCCCTTCCAACTACTTTACCAACTCCGTTACCAACTCAGTTACCAAGAGTTACCAACTCCGTTACCAACTCCCTTCCAACTACTTTACCAACTCCGTTACCAACTCAGTTACCAAGAGTTACCAACTCCCTTACCGACTCCCTTACCGACTCCCTTACCGACTCCTTACCGACTCCCTTACCGACTCCTTACCGACTCCTTTACCAACTCCTTACCGACTCCCTTACCAACTCCCTTACCGACTCCCTTACCGACTCCCTTACCGACTCCCTTACCGACTCCTTACCGACTCCTTACCGACTCCCTTACCGACTCCCTTACCAACTCCTTACCGACTCCCTTACCAACTCCTTACCGACTCCCTTACCAACTCCGACTCCTTTACCAACTTCTTACCGACTCCCTTACCAACTCCCTTACCGACTCCCTTACCGACTCCCTTACCAACTCCTTACCGACTCCCTTACCAACTCCTTACCAACTCCCTTACCGACTCCCTTACCAACTCCTTACCGACTCCCTTACGACTCCCTTACCAACTCCCTTACCGACTCCTTACCAACTCCCTTACCAACTCCTTACCGACTCCCTTACCAACTCCCTTACCGACTCCCTTACCGACTCCCTTACCGACTCCCTTACCGACTCCTTACCAACTCCCTTACCGACTCCTTTACCAACTCCTTACCAACTCCCTTACCAACTCCCTTACCGACTCCCTTACCGACTCCTTTACCAACTCCTTACCGACTCCCTTACCAACTCCTTACCAACTCCCTTACCGACTCCCTTACCGACTCCTTACCAACTTCTTTCCAACTCCCTTACCGACTCCTTACCAACTCCCTTACCAACTCCCTTACCGACTCCCTTACTAACTCCCTTTCCGACTCCCTTTCCAACTCCGTTACCAGCTCCGTTACCAACTCCCTTTCCGACTCCTTTCCAACTCCCTTACCAACTCCCTTACCGACTCCCTTACTAACTCCCTTTCCGACTCCCTTTCCAACTCCTTTACCAACTCCCTTTCCGACTCCCTTACTAACTCCCTTTCCGACTCCCTTTCCAACTCCCTTTCCGACTCCTTTCCAACTCCCTTTCCGACTCCCTTTCCAACTCCTTTCCCGACTCCCTTACCAACTCCGTTGCCAACTCCCTTACCAACTTTTTTCCAACTCCCTTACCGACTCCTTTCCAACTCCCTTTCCGACTCCTTTCCAACTCCCTTACCAACTTCGTTAAGAAGCGTATGGTTTTACAACATGGCCGCCACCATGGCGACATGTCTCCTAAACACCTCCATGAAGCGGCATCTCTTTAAAAAAATTACAAACAAAAATAAACAAAAAATATGACAATCGTTTGTTTTAGATTTTTTTATTTAAAAAATATGATTTGGACGATGACATCATCTCATTTATTTTCGAGCGTCTCCATCTTTGATGACCTCATCAAGCCGAAAAAAATACGACTCGCCAGAAAAAAAAAAAAAAAAACTTCAAAAACCTCCTTGTGTAGCGTGTGTGAAATACCTTCAAAATAAAAGACTAAGCAGCGAGGGTCCGTCTGTCCGTCCGGTGGGTTAGAGGGGTGGGTTCTAACTCTAACCCACCGGACGGACCATAACAACAATCTTTATGTTTTTCCTGTTAGTCTTTTATTTTGAAGGCATTTCACACGTGCTACACGTGGAAGTTTTTTTTTTTAGTTGTATTTTGTCGGCTGGTCGGTTTTGAGCAAAACGACGGTTCAATCCCCGCCAGGAGTTCATGCCGAGGGGTCGCTGAGCAAGACACTGAACCCCCAATGTCTCCTGCCAGAAACCAGGTTTACTTCTGGTTCAAAGGGACCCACATCCTGACATCTAGGGTCCTTGGAGAAGACACCTAACCCCCCGTTTCTCCCACCATCGTGGCAGCCTGCTGCGGTGTGATGCAGCACACATATTTCCCCGTTGATGATCAATAATGTTACAAAAATTTTTTTATCTGGTCCACAACCTCGCCAGTTTTAGAGAAGACACGCCCCATTTAATCCTCCCACGAGCTGCTCGTTCTCTGTCGGGCTCGGGTGGAGCACCAGGGGCGCGAAGGGACTTTGTTCATTCTCTGTTGGGGCTCGGGTGGAGCACCAGGGGCATGAAGGGACTTTGTTCGTTCTCTGTTGGGGCTCGGGTGGAGCACCAGGGGCGCAAAGGGACTTTGTTCTCTGTTGGGGCTCGGGTGGAGCACCAGGGGCATGAAGGGACTTTGTTCGTTCTCTGTTGGGGCTCGGGTGGAGCACCAGGGGCGCAAAGGGACTTTGTTCATTCTCTGTTGGGGCTCGGGTGGAGCACCAGGGGCACGAAGCGACTTTGTTCATTCTCTGTTGGGGCTCGGGTGGAGCACCAGGGGCGCAAAGGGACTTTGTTCGTTCTCTGTTGGGGCTCGGGTGGAGCACCAGGTGCATGAAGGGACTTTGTTCGTTCTCTGTTGGGGCTCGGGTGGAGCACCAGGGGCACGAAGCGACTTTGTTCATTCTCTGTTGGGGCTCGGGTGGAGCACCAGGGGCGCAAAGGGACTTTGTTCGTTCTCTGTTGGGGCTTGGGTGGAGCTCGTGAGACTTCCTTCCACCCATAACAGATGGTTTGACTGTTTATGTCTGAATATTTAAGTGTCATGTGGGTCATGGAGGTGGTGTGAGGGCATGGAGGTGGTGTGAGGTCATGGGAGGGCATGGAGGTGGTGCTGGGGTTGGCGAGGTTACAGAGTTTCCGTCCATCGGGTGTAATCTGACCTCCATCTCTGGGAATCTGATCCGAGGAGGGTTCGGTCAGAGGGGCTCCCCTTAAAGACCAACAGGCTCATTAATCAAACCTTTTGGGATCAGATCCAAACGGGCGACGGGGCGTCGACGTGACCTGGTCCATCTGGGAGGACGTGGGAGTGGGTGAGGGGGTGGGTTTAGAGCTCGATCGATGGATAGAACTATTGATCACTTACAGGAGGACCTTCTGAGGGGGATGGCGGAGCCTATCCCCACTGATTCAAGACGAGAGGCAGGGTGCACCCTGAACAGGTTACCAGTCTGTCACACACACACACACACACACACACACACACACACACACACACACACACACACACACACACACAGGTGACTGGTGGGACGGACTCGGTTCATCCCGTCTGAAGAGGTCAACGACCTCCTAAAGTACCAGTCCTGCTGCCTGGTGAGACCAACCTGATCCTACGGGCACTCTGAAGGGTCATGCCCACATCAGGAGATTGTTTAGGATGCCCTTCGTTAGAGCCGGGCGGCTCTGAGTGAACTAACGACGAGGAAACGAAACGTTTGAAGCAACAAAGAAATAATTAGAAAACAAACATGGCGACACGGTGGCCTCACAGCAAGAAGGTCAGGGTTTGAGTCCGGAGTGGGGGCGGGGTTTGGAACACTGGTCTTTCTGTTTATGTGTGTGTTTTCTCTGGTTCCCTCCAAAAACCTACATGTTAGGTTGATTGGCTGCTAGGAGTGAGAGTGTGTGTGTGTGTGTGTGTGTGTGTGTGTGTGTGTGTGTGTGTGTGTGTGTGTGTCAGGCTCCTCTCCCCCCGGCTGCATCCTCCATCTCACCCAGGAGGATCCTGAGGTGTTCCCTGTCCAGCGGGTCTGGGGTCTACTGAGCTCCTGCCCCTGGTACTCCCTCATCCTGCCTCTGGGTCTTCATCGTCCTACTGAGCTCCTGCCCCTGGTACTCCCTCATCCTGCCTCTGGGTCTTCATCGTCCTACTGAGCTCCTGCCCCTGGTACTCCCTCATCCTGCCTCTGGGTCTTCATCATCCTACTGAGCTCCTGTCCCTGGTACTCCCTCATCCTGCCTCTGGGTCTTCATCGTCCTACTGAGCTCCTGCCCCTGGTACTCCCTCATCCTGCCTCTGGGTCTTCATCGTCCTACTGAGCTCCTGCCCCTGGTACTCCCTCATCCTGCCTCTGGGTCTTCATCGTCCTACTGAGCTCCTGCCCCTGGTACTCCCTCATCCTGCCTCTGGGTCTTCATCGTCCTACTGAGCTCCTGCCCCTGGTACTCCCTCATCCTGCCTCTGGGTCTTCATCGTCCTACTGAGCTCCTGCCCCTGGTACTCCCTCATCCTGCCTCTGGGTCTTCATCGTCCTACTGAGCTCCTGCCCCTGGTACTCCCTCATCCTGCCTCTGGGTCTTCATCGTCCTACTGAGCTCCTGCCCCTGGTACTCCCTCATCCTGCCTCTGGGTCTTCATCGTCCTACTGAGCTCCTGCCCCTGGTACTCCCTCATCCTGCCTCTGGGTCTTCATCGTCCTACTGAGCTCCTGCCCCTGGTACTCCCTCATCCTGCCTCTGGGTCTTCATCGTCCTACTGAGCTCCTGCCCCTGGTACTCCCTCATCCTGCCTCTGGGTCTTCATCGTCCTACTGAGCTCCTGCCCCTGGTACTCCCTCATCCTGCCTCTGGGTCTCCACATGACTTTAAAATGTTTACGCGTCTCGGTGTTGCGGAGGTCGGGAGGTCAAGAGGGAGGGGTTTCTGAAGACGAGGAGCAGACCGACTGAACGCTCTGTTACCATAGTGACAGTAAACCGGACCGAGGGGGAGGAGCTTAGAGAGCGAGCAGGGCGGAGTGATATGGAGGAGAATGTGAAGCCACACAGACACGGGGAGAACATGCAAACTCAACACAGAAAAAGAAGAGGTTCAAGCTTCGTTCCTACTCCAGGATTGGACACCTGTGAGGTCATCGTGGTTACTACCACGCCCCCTGGTGTCAAACTTTGGAATTTTTTTTTTTAATTAATCAACAGATCCATGTTTAAATCCCGGGTTGCCATGGCGACCGTCTCCACGTCCTACCAGACGGGTCACACCTCGTCCTGCTGCTTCCGTCCCACTCTGACTCACCCCGTGATGATCTCAAACGGTGGCAGCTCCATCGGTTCCACCTGAAAGTCTCCGTTCTGAACGTCCGGTTCTCCGTCTTTTTTCCCGCCATCTTCTTTGGTCTCCTTCGTCTCCTCCGGTACTTCCTCAGACCTTCTCTCCTTCCTCTTCACTGCAGCCATGAGGAGCTCTGGAAAGGACGAGGACAGCTGGTGGAGGTATGGACATCCTCCCAGCAGCCAATCAGATCCTCTCACAGGGAGAGAGGGAGGGGGGCATGGTTACTATGGTTACACCACAGCGTCACGTCCAGATGTTTAAATAAATAAACTTTAAATCTAAACTCTTTTGTTTTTAAGTAAAAAGATAAATAAATTTTAAAAAGAGAAAAGTTTCAGCTGTTGTTTCTAAAAATAGAACGGGGTATTTCGGTGCCAGCAGCTGCTGCCCCGCGTTGGCAGAGTTATTTACAAGCGGCAGAGACTCAGCAGTTCGTCTGAACGTCAAGGAAACTATTTTAAATCTCTTTAAGAGTCAAACCGTCTTTAAGACGTCGTGTTTGACGATCGAAACGTTTCCATCGGAAACAGTTAGAATCTAATTGAAGGAACCGGAGAACCGTTACGTAACTTCCGATCCGTCGGATATCCGTTTATCCGAGGCCGGATCGCGAATATTTTTTTTTAAATTTGTTTATCTAATGCAATCTATTCAGTTCCTGATTGGCTGTTAAGGTTACGCCCACTTTGGCTTGCTAGACCAATGGCGACCACCCTTCTTGATGACATCACGGGCAGAAGTAGAGTTAAACTTCCGGTTGCGCGGCTGGCTCGCCGCGAGAAAATATTTGCGGCCGGTGTTCTGATGAGATCTGCGACCGGTCGTAGATGTAAACAACCAGATGTAAACAACCGATCACAGAACCTAAAAATAATCCACATTAAACGACTAAAAAAAAAACACTTGTATGTTTTTAAATGATTGATTTTAAAAACCGGAAGTAAACAAGAAGTAAACAGAAAGTAAACAGGAAGTAAACAGGAAGTGAAGAACCGGTGAACCTAAAAATAAAACACGTTAAAAAAGAAAAAAACATATCTATTTTAAAATGATAGATCAGGTACCAGACACCCACCGGGTCGGGTGGGCACCCACCGGGCCGGCTGGAAACCCACCGGGCCGGGTGGACACCCATCGGGCTGGCTGGGTGTCCGGCTCCCTCTTCTTGGCCTCGGGCTGGGAAGCTCTGTTACCTGTAATAAAGAACATGGTTGGCATCGACAGCAGCACGTACACACACACTGTTTACGTCGGCCATTTTGAAAATCACAAGTGTGTGAGAGTGTGTGTCATCCTTGGACGGACGGATCCCTGAACGGGTCCCTGGATGGACGGATCCTTGGATGGATGGGTCCCTGGATGGACGGGTCCCTGGATGGACGGATCCTTGGATGGATGGATCCCTGGATGGACGGGTCCCTGGATGGATGGATCCCTGGATGGACGGGTCCCTGGATGGATGGATCCCTGGATGGACGGGTCCCTGGATGGACGGATCCTTGGATGGATGGATCCCTGGATGGACGGGTCCCTGGATGGATGGATCCCTGGATGGACGGGTCCCTGGATGGATGGATCCCTGGATGGACGGGTCCCTGGATGGACGGATCCTTGGATGGACGGGTCCCTGGATGGACGGGTCCCTGGATGGATGGATCCCTGGATGGACGGGTCCCTGGATGGATGGATCCCTGGATGGACGGGTCCCTGGATGGATGGATCCCTGGATGGATGGATCCCTGGATGGACGGATCCTTGGATGGATGGATCCCTGGATGGACGGGTCCTTGGACGGACGGATCCCTGAACGGGTCCCTGGATGGACGGATCCTTGGATGGATGGATCCCTGGATGGACGGGTCCTTGGACGGACGGATCCCTGAACGGGTCCCTGGATGGACGGATCCTTGGATGGATGGACGGGTCCCTGCTGGACGTTACCCCAGGTCGGCATGCCGCCTGTAGGTGTGGCTCCTCGGTGATCATGCCACCCGGTGGGCGTATTCCTGGACGATGGATCCTTAGAAGGATGTTAATCCAGGTGGGCGTGCTCTCCGGTAGGCCCGCCTCCAGGTGGGCGTGTTCTCCGGTAGGCCCGCCTCCAGGTTCCCGTGCCACCCGGTGGGCGTGCCACCCGGTAAACGGGCGAGAAATTAAACCACTTTTTGAAAGTTACATGATTTTATTATCAAAATGTTTCTTTAAATCTCTCGAAAAAAAAAAAAAAGTAAATATTTTCTACAGAATCTGTGAAAAAAAAACAAAAAAACCCACAAGGTGTCTCCCGCCCTCCTCCCCCCGCTCGGTAACGGGGCATGTTGTCCATCGCCCCCCCCCCCCTTTAAGGTGCTGGTTCTTTTTTGGGTCCGAACGTCTTTTTCTTCAAACATTCAAAGTTTTTTTTTTTTTTTCACATGTCTTTTCTTTTGAAAGGGGGCGGGGCCATCGGGATGGGGGCGGGGCCATCGGGATGGGGGAGGAGCTCTAGGTGAGGGGGGGCGGGTCATTCAAGTGTCCCCACATCTGGTCCTGGAGGGAGGGAGGGGTGAGGAGGGGAAGGGGGGGCGAATGGGGGCGGGAACGTAGCAGCTTTGATTCATCAAAAAAAACAAAAAACAAACAAAAAACAACCCCCTTTTTTTTTGTTGCCCCCCCCCCAGCGGGCAGCACCATGAATCACCTGAACAGATGAGGGGGCAGAGGAAGGGGGCGGGGCTGACGCACACATGGAATGATCCCTCCACCCCCTCGCCCCGCCCTCATTGGTCAGAGAAAAGAGGGCGTTACTTTCAAGTCATTTTTTTCTCCGTTAAAAACTGCGTCCGAGCTCCGCCCCCTCGACCCCCCCCCGTCTCTCCGTCCTGCTGCTGGTGTACGACCCCCCCCCCCCGTGAGTCTGAGTGGGCGTGGCTTGTCCGTCCGCTGGGGGGGAGGAGACAGGAAGTGATAAACAGGAAGTTAGGGGACTCCGTCCACTTGGTGAGAGTAGATCGGTGACGGCGGCGATCTGGAGGGAGGGGCCGCTGGCAGGTCGTAGAGCTCGCCATCTGAAACGAGAGGGTACTGTGGTTACCATGGTTACCCTGGTCAACGTGCTAGAATGGCTACCATGGTTGCGTATATGAGTGTGTGTGTATGTTTGAAAGTGTGTGAGTGTGAGTTTGTATTAGTGTGTGTGTGAGTGTAGAAGTGTGTGTGTGTGGAGTGTGTGTTTGTATGTGTGTGTGTATCAGTGCGTGCATGTGTGTTTATGTGTATAAGTGTGAGTGTGTATGAGTGTGTGTGTATATGTGTGAGTATGAGTGTGTGTATATCTGTGTGTGTATCTGTGTGTGTGTGAGTGTGTGTGCATGAGTGTTTGTGTATGAGTGTGTATATCTGTGTATGAGTGTGTGTGTAGGTACAGTATGTGTGTATGAGTGTGTATGTGTATCTATGAGTGTGTTTGTATGAGTGTGTGTTTGTATGAGTGTGTGTGTGTGTGTGTGTGTGTGTGTGTATGAGTATGAGTGAGTGTGTGTATCTGATCCGCCTCCATCTTTAATCATCATCACCACGGTAACGCCCACGCTCTCTTTACCCGCAGCGCTGTCGGCGTGGGCGGAGCCTCCATCGCTGCGTCGGTACACCCGCTCCATCTTGAAGCTGCGTAGAACCCGCTCCAGGACGCCCTGCCCCTCTCTCAGCCGCTCCACGGTGGTGGGCACCATCCTGGTGAGAGACAAGGGGTGGGGGGGTGGGGTGGGGTGGGGGGGTCGTTAACGACGTCCTATTGGCTGACGTTTTTAAAACAACATCGACTCTTACCATTGGTTGTGGGGTTTAGGCCCCGCCTGCTCCGTGGGACTGACCTCCTCCATGCGTGGGGAGGTGGGCGCCGTTTGAGGGGAGTAGTGGGGGGGTCCGGGCCAGCTGAGGGGGGTTCGATCGCGCCCGCTACCCTGTTTCCTCTTCCTGTACTCCAGCAGGGACACCTGGAGAGATAAAACACGGAGGGGGGAGGAGCCTGTTAGACCACCTGACTCCGCCCACGGCGTGCAGGTGTGACGACAGGCCACATGCAGACCACTCCCCCCTGCCAGTACCCTCCCCCCCCTCTTTAAAACGCCTTCCTGTCGCCGTGTTAGAGGATGCACACGCCAACACACACAACACGACATCACACCTGCACCGTAACCATGGCGATGAGAGTTCCAGGAGGGGGGCGATGGGGAATGTGTTGTCAAGACGATGACGGGGGGGGTGAGGGGTGGGGATGGCAGGGCCAAGGGGGCGGGGCTTTGCTTAGCAGCATGCTAGCATGTAGCGCTAGCTTTTAGATGGATCTATATCAATGCATAGGGCGAACAGAGCGGGGCCTATGGCAGAGGGGGTGGGGCGATGGGGGGCAGGATTGGGGCGGGGTGTTTTCTTGAAGGGACGGGCACTTATCGGACACCAGGGACAAATGTTGGCGCTTAAACGAGCGTTAGACGCACGTTTTTAAGCGCATCATGTCGTCAGATCAGGGATTGATTACTCCTGTCTGTTTGGATCTCATTCATATTGAGAGGCTTCTTAAAGTGACGGCGCTTGTTTTAACATCTAATGGTGTGTATCTGTGTAAGAGAGTGTGTGTGTGTGAGAGTTTTAACCAAGGACGGCGCCAATGGTGGGAGCCACCCGCTGGGCAGACACACTACCACTGAGCTACCGCCTCCTCACATACACAGCAAGCAGGTCAGGGTTCGAGTACCGTAGTGGGAGGAAGGCTTGGTCGTTGTCAAGAGGTATGGAAAGCCATGAGGCCCATACACGCGTGTAATCTAGCTCTACATGTTAAATCTGGCGCGCTAGATGCACGTTTTTATTTTTGAAAAAAATAGTAGTATCAGAGACCTTCAAAATAAAAGTTATTTGGTTGTTTTAATTGTTTAAAGACTCATTTCAAAATAAAAGATTTTGTTTTAATGCTTATCTTTATTTTTATTGGAAATTAAATCACATTTTTTCTCCACCAATGAGCTGAGGGTACCACACCATGCCATCCATCTGATCCAATGTGTCCGGCCCACCCTGATCTAACGTATCTGGAACAGTGGTCTTTCTGTGTGGAGTTTGCATGTTCTACCTGTGTTTTTTTTAAGGTTGAGTGGCTGCCCTCAGTCCTGCTCCTGGTGCCCGGGCCTAATCAAGATATTACCAATCTAAACCTGTGTCGCTCGTTATCTGGGATGGGCTAGACCAGGGGTCACCAACCCGGTGCCCGCGGGCACCAGGTCGCCCGCAGCAACTGCATCAGTCGCTCGCAGGCCAGTTCTAAAAATAGCACTAATTATGAAATAGCTCTGTCTAAAATTTTATTTAATTGTGTTGTTATTCTTTTTGAATCATCAGCTCCCTGATCAAAAAGGACCAGCAGAGGATGTACTTTCTGCGGCAGTTAAAGAAAGCCAAGCTGCCCGCCCAGATGTTGGTGCAGTTTTACACAGCCATCATCGAGTCTGTCCTCACCTCCTCCATCACTGTGTGGTACGCTGGAGCCACAGTCAGGAACAAACACAGACTGCAGCGCATTGTGCGCTCTGCAGAGAAGGTGATCGGCTGCAGCCTTCCATCTCTCGAAGACCTGTACGTCTCCAGGACTCGGGGGCGTGCAGGTCGGATAGTAGCTGACCCTTCCCACCCTGGACATGGACTTTTTGAGCGACTCCCCTCGGGCAGGAGGCTCCGGTCCATTCGGACCAGAACGTCCCGCCACAAAAACAGCTTCTTCCCTTCTGCCGTTAGTCTAATGAATACTTTATAACCTGAACCCCACATCTCTTAATCACTTTATAACCTGGATCCCCACATCTCTTAATCACTTTATAACCTGGATCCCCACATCTCTTAGTCACTTTATAACCTGGATCCCCACATCTCTTAATCACTTTATAACCTGGATCCCCACATCTCTTAATCACTTTATAACCTGGATCCCCACATCTCTTAATCACTTTATAACCTGGATCCCCACATCTCTTAGTCACTTTATAACATGGATCCCCACATCTCTTAGTCACTTTATAACCTGGATCCCCACATCTCTTAATCACTTTATAACCTGGATCCCCACATCTCTTAGTCACTTTATAACCTGGATCCCCACATCTCTTAATCACTTTATAACCTGGATCCCCACATCTCTTAGTCACTTTATAACCTGGATCCCCACATCTCTTAGTCACTTTATAACCTGGATCCCCACATCTCTTAATCACTTTATAACCTGGATCCCCACATCTCTTAGTCACTTTATAACCTGGATCCCCACATCTCTTAGTCACTTTACAACCTGGATCCCCACATCTCTTAATCACTTTATAACCTGGATCCCCACATCTCTTAGTCACTTTATAACCTGGATCCCCACATCTCTTAGTCACTTTATAACATGGATCCCCACATCTCTTAGTCACTTTATAACCTGGATCCCCACATCTCTTAATCACTTTATAACCTGGATCCCCACATCTCTTAGTCACTTTATAACCTGGATCCCCACATCTCTTAGTCACTTTATAACCTGGATCCCCACATCTCTTAATCACTTTATAACCTGGATCCCCACATCTCTTAATCACTTTATAACCTGGATCCCCACATCTCTTAGTCACTTTATAACCTGGATCCCCACATCTCTTAGTCACTTTATAACCTGGATCCCCACATCTCTTAGACACTTTATAACCTGGATCCCCACATCTCTTAGTCACTTTATAACCTGGATCCCCACATCTCTTAGTCACTTTATAACCTGGATCCCCACATCTCTTAGTCACTTTATAACCTGGATCCCCACATCTCTTAGTCACTTTATAACCTGGATCCCCACATCTCTTAATCACTTTATAACCTGGATCCCCACATCTCTTAATCACTTTATAACCTTGATCCCCACATCTCTTAGTCACTTTATAACCTGGATCCCCACATCTCTTAGTCACTTTATAACCTGGATCCCCACATCTCTTAGTCACTTTATAACCTGGATCCCCACATCTCTTAGTCACTTTATAACCTGGATCCCCACATCTCTTAATCACTTTATAACCTGGATCCCCACATCTCTTAATCACTTTATAACCTGGATCCCCACATCTCTTAGTCACTTTATAACCTGGATCCCCACATCTCTTAATCACTTTATAACCTGGATCCCCACATCTCTTAATCACTTTATAACCTGGATCCCCACATCTCTTAATCACTTTATAACCTGGATCCCCACATCTCTTAATCACTTTATAACCTGGATCCCCACATCTCTTAATCACTTTATAACCTGGATCCCCACATCTCTTAATCACTTTATAACCTGGATCCCCACATCTCTTAGTCACTTTATAACCTGGATCCCCACATCTCTTAATCACTTTATAACCTGGATCCCCACATCTCTTAGACACTTTATAACCTGGATCCCCACATCTCTTAGTCACTTTATAACCTGGATCCCCACATCTCTTAATCACTTTATAACCTGGATCCCCACATCTCTTAATCACTTTATAACCTGGATCCCCACATCTCTTAGTCACTTTATAACCTGGATCCCCACATCTCTTAGTCACTTTATAACCTGGATCCCCACATCTCTTAGTCACTTTATAACCTGGATCCCCACATCTCTTAGTCACTTTATAACCTGGATCCCCACATCTTAGTCACTTTATAACCTGGATCCCCACATCTTAGTCACTTTATAACCTGGATCCCCACATCTCTTAGTCACTTTATAACCTGGATCCCCACATCTCTTAATCACTTTATAACCTGGATCCCCACATCTCTTAGTCACTTTATAACCTGGATCCCCACATCTCTTAGTCACTTTATAACCTGGATCCCCACATCTCTTAGTCACTTTATAACCTGGATCCCCACATCTCTTAGTCACTTTACAACCTGGATCCCCACATCTCTTAGTCACTTTATAACATGGATCCCCACATCTCTTAGTCACTTTATAACATGGATCCCCACATCTCTTAGTCACTTTATAACCTGGATCCCCACATCTCTTAATCACTTTATAACCTGGATCCCCACATCTCTTAGTCACTTTATAACCTGGATCCCCACATCTCTTAGTCACTTTATAACCTGGATCCCCAAATCTCTTAATCACTTTATAACCTGGATCCCCACATCTCTTAGTCACTTTATAACCTGGATCCCCACATCTCTTAGTCACTTTATAACCTGGATCCCCACATCTCTTAGTCACTTTATAACCTGGATCCCCACATCTCTTAGTCACTTTATAACCTGGATCCCCACATCTCTTAGTCACTTTATAACCTGGATCCCCACATCTCTTAGTCACTTTATAACCTGGATCCCCACATCTCTTAGTCACTTTATAACCTGGATCCCCACATCTCTTAGTCACTTTATAACCTGGATCCCCACATCTCTTTATAACCTGGATCCCCACATCTCTTAGTCACTTTATAACCTGGATCCCCACATCTCTTAGTCACTTTATAACCTGGATCCCCACATCTCTTAGTCACTTTATAACCTGGATCCCCACATCTCTTAGTCACTTTATAACCTGGATCCCCACATCTCTTAGTCACTTTATAACCTGGATCCCCACATCTCTTAGTCACTTTATAACCTGGATCCCCACATCTCTTAATCACTTTATAACCTGGATCCCCACATCTCTTAGTCACTTTATAACCTGGATCCCCACATCTCTTAGTTACTTTATAACCTGGATCCCCACATCTCTTAATCACTTTATAACCTGGATCCCCACATCTCTTAGTCACCTCCATCTTGTCACTTTACTATCTTTATTATTTTTTTATTATTTTCTATGACATTGCACTACTTTTCTTTTTTTTTCTGAGCACTCTCTGTTTTGTTAAAATTATTTTAATTTATTTTATTTTTTATTATTTTCATTTTATATTATTGCACACCTGTATCAAATCAAGTTCCTAGTCTCTGATATTCTCATTGACATGGAAATAAAAGCATTCTGATTCTGAATTTTATTTACAGTGAATTTAAAAACAAAAACATAAAAACGTTAAAATGTCACAAAAAAAAAAGTTTAAAATATGAACTCTGACGTGATATGGGTATAGCGCGTTTTCTACCCAAACTGTGTGTGTCTCATCTGTGGTACGACTGTGGCGACGCGTAAGCGGCACAACGTGGAGAGACATTTCAGTCACAAAACCATGCTAACCATGCTAACTACCCACCGGGCAGCGCCGTACGGACGGGTAAAGCCCGTGAGTTTAAGACAGCTTTGAGCAAACAGCAGGCCGATAAAAAAACTCTCATTTAGAGAAAAATAAAGAAGAAGAAGAAGGTGTTCTTAAAGAAGGAATGATGTGGTAGTGATCAGTAGTGATCAGTAGTGATGTGGTAGTGATCAGTAGTGATCAGTACAAATTTATTTTGAAAGGAGTAGATTTTTGTTAAATCTTACATAATTGATCATTTTTACAAACATAAATAAAATAAATGAATTCCTCTCTTCATCTCTCACCGTGCTGCACTCCTTACACCGCAGCAGGCTGCACTCCTTACACCGCAGCAGGCTGCACTCCTTACACCGCAGCAGGCTGCACTCCTTACACCGCAGCAGGCTGCACTCCTTACACCGCAGCAGGCTGCACTCCTTACACCGCAGCAGGCTGCCCTTTAATGGCACCAATGGTGGGAGAAGTGGGGGTTAGGTGTCTTCTCTAAGGACCCTAGACGTGCTCTCTGTGGGACGCTCTAACCACTGAGCTGCTGTTCGTGGTTAGTAAAAATGAAAAAAGATTTCCTGGAAGTGATGATTTGGATCTTTGTTATTAAAATGTATCTGAATTAATTATTATGATGGATCGTTAACGATCAGTGTCTTCATATCATTAATAATAAAATCAAATTAAACTGTGTAACTTTCTTATTGTGTATTATTAAAATGGTGCCCGTTGCATTACTCAGGTGCCCATGAAGTAGCTCTCAGGTTCATAAAGGTCGGTGACCCCTGCTCTAGAACGTATCGGAGGGGTGGGTCTTAGAATCACGGGGTGGGACGGGCACACGGCGGGGGGCTGTAATGGCGGAGGATGCAGGAAACACTATAAACATGCAGACTTGGTCGTCGTGGAGATATTCACCAGGTTCTGACTTGTTCCTGATTGAGTCAGCTGACTAACGACCCGCTGCCGAGAAGAAGGAAGAGGTCAAACACACACACACACACCCTGCAGCGCCCGCCGGCATACCTCTGCCAACCGGCCGGCTGGCATACGTTCTGGAAGTCGCATAATACGTGACTAAATTGAGGGGAAAAAGGGTGTTTTTGCGACTTTTTTTTTAGAAAAAGCTGTCTTTTCTTTGTTTTTTTTCGCATATTTTTCTTGAAAAAGGTCACAAAAAATTTTGCGACTTTTTTTTCCCCAGAAAATTTGGCTTTTTTGTCAGTTTTTGGACAAAATGAACGACTTTTTTGCTGTTTTATTGATCAAAAAAGTTACAAAAGACACTTTTCATAGAAAAACAGTCGCAAAAAAATTGCAAAACAGTCATTTTTAATTAAAAAAAGTTGCAAAACACAGTTTTTCATAAAAAAGTCGCAAGAACACGTCTTTTTCTCCTTTTTTTTGTTCCCATGGAACCAGAGTAAAACATGGCCGCCCCAGGTTACGTGTCCCCGCCCCTCGCCCCGCCCCCCGGTTTAACCCCGCCTTCTAACACACCTTCTTCTTCTGCGGTGGGTGAGACGTGTGGGGCGGCGTGCCCCCGTCGTACTGGACGTCCCCGTAGGGCGACGTGGACCCGACACCGTCGGGCGGCGAGAACGCTCCGTCCGAACGGCAGAGGCGGCGCTCAGCGCCCGCGGGGTTTCCCAGGTTGGCGTTCAGGGGCGAGCAGGTGTAGATGAGGTTGAACTCTGTCCTGAACGCCCGCTCCGAGGGCAGCGGGCTGGAGGGTCGCAGGGCGTCGCCATGGAGACACGGCTAAAAAAAAAAAAAAAAATCAGAAATAAGAGGTTAGAGACACACCCCTTCAAAATAAAACCAGAAAGTAGAGGTTAGAGACACACCCCTTCAAAATAAAACAGAAATAAGTGGTTAGAGACACACCCCTTCAAAATAAAACCAGAAAGTAGAGGTTAGAGACACACCCCTTCAAAATAAAACCAGAAAGTAGAGGTTAGAGACACACCCCTTCAAAATAAAATCAGAAAGTAGAGGTTAGAGACACACCCCTTCAAAATAAAACAGAAATAAGTGGTTAGAGACACACCCCTTCAAAATAAAACCAGAAAGTAGAGGTTAGAGACACACCCCTTCAAAATAAAACAGAAATAAGTGGTTAGAGACACACCCCTTCAAAATAAAACCAGAAAGTAGAGGTTAGAGACACACCCCTTCAAAATAAAACAGAAATAAGAGGTTAGAGACACACCCCTTCAAAATAAAATCAGAAAGTAGAGGTTAGAGACACACCCCTTCAAAATAAATCAGAAATAAGAGGTTAGAGACACACCCCTTCAAAATAAAACAGAAAGTAGAGGTTAGAGACACACCCCTTCAAAATAAAACAGAAATAAGTGGTTAGAGACACACCCCTTCAAAATAAAACAGAAATAAGAGGTTAGAGACACACCCCTTCAAAATAAATCAGAAATAAGAGGTTAGAGACACACCCCTTCAAAATAAAATCAGAAAGTAGAGGTTAGAGACACACCCCTTCAAAATAAATCAGAAATAAGAGGTTAGAGACACACCCCTTCAAAATAAATCAGAAATAAGAGGTTAGAGACACACCCCTTCAAAATAAATCAGAAATAAAGGGTTAGAGACACACCCCTTCAAAATAAAACAGAAAGTAGAGGTTAGAGACACACCCCTTCAAAATAAATCAGAAAGTAGAGGTTAGAGACACACCCCTTCAAAATAAATCAGAAATAAGAGGTTAGAGACACACCCCTTCAAAATAAAACAGAAAGTAGAGGTTAGAGACACACCCCTTCAAAATAAATCAGAAAGTAGAGGTTAGAGACACACCCCTTCAAAATAAATCAGAAATAAGAGGTTAGAGACACACCCCTTCAAAATAAAACAGAAATAAGAGGTTAGAGACACACCCCTTCAAAATAAAACAGAAAGTAGAGGTTAGAGACACACCCCTTCAAAATAAATCAGAAAGTAGAGGTTAGAGACACACCCCTTCAAAATAAATCAGAAATAAGAGGTTAGAGACACACCCCTTCAAAATAAATCAGAAATAAGAGGTTAGAGACACACCCCTTCAAAATAAATCAGAAATAAGAGGTTAGAGACACACCCCTTCAAAATAAAACAGAAATAAGAGGTTAGAGACACACCCCTTCAAAATAAAACAGAAAGTAGAGGTTAGAGACACACCCCTTCAAAATAAATCAGAAAGTAGAGGTTAGAGACACACCCCTTCAAAATAAAACAGAAAGTAGAGGTTAGAGACACACCCCTTCAAAATAAAACAGAAAGTAGAGGTTAGAGACACACCCCTTCAAAATAAATCAGAAAGTAGAGGTTAGAGACACACCCCTTCAAAATAAAACAGAAAGTAGAGGTTAGAGACACACCCCTTCAAAATAAAACCAAGAGGAAGGAGGTTCGTACCTCTGGAGAGACGGACTCGGGCCGGTGAACCGGGGACGTCTCCGGGGACGAGATGTTCTGGAAGAAAGAAAAGAACCGGTCAGGTGTACCCGCTTTGCCCCCTCCTCTGGTCTACCCCGTGCCCGTCCACCCATCCGTCCAGGAGCCACAGATAGGAATGAACCAGCGTCTAAAAGCTGGCATATTTATTTATGTTAAAAAGGCGCGCCGTCTCTTTAAGAAACTCACCTCAAACAGGAAGGGGGTGTTACACCGGCTGGGCGGCAGCGACGGGGAGTACCCGTTCGGTAAGAGCGAGTGCCCGACGCTGGGGTCCCCCGGCGGGGTGATCGGGGACAGCGGGCGGAGCAGCAGGTCCGACGGCGCCGGCTCCGTCACGTATTTCAGGTGCCGCTTCTTAAAGGGGGCGTTGACCTCTGCGGGTAGAAGGAGGTGATGATGTCATTGGAAGTGGGCGGTCTGTGTGGGTATGCGTAGAGGTGGGCGGGGTTTCGTACCGGTGCAGAGCGGGTTGGGGGTGGATCTACTGCTGGTACTCTGCTGGGATGAAACCGACTCTGTGCCATCCTCCAGGCTGGCAGTGCAGCTCTCGTCCTCCACCTGCTGGATCCACCTCTGTGGGCAGACTCAGCGGTTCTATCACCATGCCAACCAATCAGTAGCTTGCGCCCGTGTAGCGACGGGTACCCATACCTTTTTGTAGCAGCCATAGGTCCCGTCCATCCGGAGCGGGCGCGGCCGGCGGCGCTCGGGGTTGAAGGGTGAGCCGAAGCGGATGTAGTGTCGGGGGGCGGTGCAGATGAGCGCCGAGTGACCGGGCAGCATGTTGAGCGTCGTCGCCAGGACGGTGGGGTCGGTGGTGATCCTCAGTGGGCGCTCTGGTGGCACCTCGGCGTGGAACGGCGTCCGGTCGTTGAGCCACTCGCTTACCAGGTACTGTAAGGAGGAGAGTTATGGTTACCATGGTAACCAGGATCTACGTTCCTACCCTCACCATGGTAACCAGGATCTATGTTCCTACCCTCACCATGGTAACCAGGATCTACGTTCCTACCCTCACCATGGTAACCAGGATCTACGTTCCTACCCTCACCATGGTAACCAGGATCTACGTTCCTACCCTCACCATGGTAACCAGGATCTACGTTCCTACCCTCACCATGGTAACCAGGATCTACGTTCCTACCCTCACCATGGTAACCAGGATCTACGTTCCTACCCTCACCATGGTAACCAGGATCTACGTTCCTACCCTCACCATGGTAACCAGGATCTATGTTCTTACCCTCACCATGGTAACCAGGATCTACGTTCCTACCCTCACCATGGTAACCAGGATCTAGGTTCCTACCCTCACCATGGTAACCAGGATCTACGTTCCTACCCTCACCATGGTAACCAGGATCTACGTTCCTACCCTCACCATGGTAACCAGGATCTACGTTCCTACCCTCACCATGGTAACCAGGATCTAGGTTCCTACCCTCACCATGGTAACCAGGATCTACGTTCCTACCCTCACCATGGTAACCAGGATCTACGTTCCTACCCTCACCGTGGTAACCAGGATCTATGTT
>CACRXE010000059.1:550000-590000 GCA_902685375.1 Neostethus bicornis | reverse complement strand
CGTTCCTCCTACGACTGGCACGTCCGAGCCGGAGGAAGAAAAAGTAACGTTTTAAAAGAAGAATGAAGGAGGCGGGGCATAGAGGACGATGCCAGCCAATCAATGACTGATCCAACTCAGGAGACTCTGGTTGACATGGCAACAGGCTGGGTCTGGGTAGTACTTGGATGGGAGACCGTTAGAACACCTGGCGCTCCAGCGGGACGGCCGGACCCCTAGTGCTCCAGCGGGACGGCCGGACCCCTGGTACTCCAGCAGGACGGTCGGACCCCTGGTACTCCAGCGGGACGGTGGTCACTGTGTCTCTGGGTAAGACCCTTCACCCACATTGCCCGGTCTGGATGGTGACCACCCGCCCGCCTGGAGGAAGGTTTTTTTTTTTTTGAAAATGTTTGAAAAAGTGACAAAATTTTTTGACGTAAAACTTTTTTAAAACGTGACTCTCAATAAAAAAAAAAAAAAAATAAAAGTTTTTTTTTTATTGACAAAAATAAAATAATTTGATAAAAAAAAAAAAACAGCTATTTTTTTAAAAATTAGAAAAGTAGCAAAATTTAAAAAAATAGTTAAAGTTTGCAAAAAATGATCAAATCAGCGAAATTTTCAACATAAAATGTAACAAAAATTTCCAAAAATGTGGAAAATTTTTTAATCTTTTGCTTTTTGTTTTAAAAACTAGGTTTAATTTCTTAATATATTTTAAAACCAGTTTACCTGCCCGTCACCCAGGTACCCACCTCTGTACCCACCTCTGGGTCGCTGCTGCCCTGCCCCCCCTCCTGGCATCCTTCGAGCTCTTTCCGACGGGCTTTCCTCCGCCGGGTCTCGGCTCCCAGGACGGGCGAAGGCGGCGGTGGAGGGAGGGGCGGGGTCTCTCGTGGGCTCAGGTTGTGTTTCTGGACCGGGCAGTTCTGGTTCCCCTTGTGGCACGCGCAGTCTACCTTGTAGTTACTGGAGGAGAGACGATGGGCATCAAGACACGGCACCAAGTAACCACCACCCTAACAACAACAACATTAAAAAAAAACAGGGTTCTTTCACCCGGGTGAGGGTAGGAACGTAGATCATGGTTACCATGGTGAGGGTAGGAACGTAGATCCTGGTTACCATGGTGAGGGTAGGAACGTAGATCATGGTTACCATGGTGAGGGTAGGAATGTAGATCCTGGTTACCACGGTGAGGGTAGGAATGTAGATCCTGGTTACCATGGTGAGGGTAGGAACGTAGATCCTGGTTACCATGGTGAGGGTAGGAACGTAGATCCTGGTTACCATGGTGAGGGTAGGAACGTAGATCCTGGTTACCATGGTGAGGGTAGGAACGTAGATCCTGGTTACCATGGTGAGGGTAGGAACGTAGATCCTGGTTACCATGGTGAGGGTAGGAACGTAGATCCTGGTTACCATGGTGAGGGTAGGAACGTAGATCCTGGTTACCATGGTGAGGGTAGGAACGTAGATCCTGGTTACCATGGTGAGGGTAGGAACGTAGATCCTGGTTACCATGGTGAAGGTAGGAACGTAGATCCTGGTTACCATGATGAGGGTAGGAACGTAGATCCTGGTTACCATGGTGAGGGTAGGAACGTAGATCCTGGTTACCATGGTGAGGGTAGGAACGTAGATCCTGGTTACCATGATGAGGGTAGGAACGTAGATCCTGGTTACCATGGTGAAGGTAGGAACGTAGATCCTGGTTACCATGGTGAGGGTAGGAACGTAGATCCTGGTTACCATGGTGAAGGTAGGAACGTAGATCCTGGTTACCATGGTGAGGGTAGGAACGTAGATCCTGGTTACCATGGTGAGGGTAGGAACGTAGATCCTGGTTACCATGGTGAAATAATATTGAACTCAGTTTTTGACCGTTTACGCCACCTGTCGAGGGGTACAGGGTTGCCAGGGTGACGGGCTGGGTTCAGACTTACCAGCTGCTGAATTCGTAGTCGAACCCGATGGTGACCTCGGAGTCTTTGCTGATGTGGGTCACAGCGTAGATGCAGAGATGGATCATGCCCTCTGCGATCATGTGCCTCACCTTGGCGAGGAGGAAAGGTAGACACACGTCAGCGGGTGGGTGGAGGAGGGCAGTGAGTTCTGGTTGGATGGCAAAGGGCGGGTCAAACCTCAGCGTTGGGCGTGCAGGATCTCCTGATGAATCGGGCGTCGTTCCCGAACGTCCGGGCATCCACACACATCTCCACGTCGCCAAACTTGGAGTAGAAGAGGACGAACGGGTACGGCCTGCGGTAGAAGAGGGCCATGCCCACTTTCATTAAAAACACTGACAAACAATTACAATCCCTGACCTAGTGGCTAAAGCAGAGCTACTCGGTGGCACCAGCCAGAATTATTTGCCACCAGTGGGGGGCGGTGCGGTGCCAGGAGGACACTCCAGTAGGTGGCAGTGATGGATGAAAAACTCACTTTTTCTACTGAAGTAAAAATAAAAAAATCTACTGAAGTAAAAGTACAAAAGTATTTGGTGTAAATTTGACTTTTACATTAAAAAGTATTCGACCATAATTTAAATGTTATTTTTTGTGCTATAGGATGTCACCATGGTAACCAGGATAAATACTCTGCAGGGGTGTGACCCCCCCTCTCCCGCATCTTTTGGTCCACAAAAAAAAAAAAAAAAAAAAAAAAAAAAAGAGAAGAAAGGAAAGGGGACTAGTCAAGCTATCCTCTAGAAGGGCCAGCACATGGGCACTAAAATGCAGGAAAATGAGACTTATTTTTTAAAATGGTCTAGGGGGGGCAGTGCCCCCAGTCACCCTATATTGCCCCCCCCCCCCCACCGCCCTTTAGAAAATTTTAGCTCCGCCCCTGCTCTGTGTAACGACGGCTCAACTTTTTATTTAAAAGTAAACATAACAAAAAAAACAATCTTCTGACTCTTTTTAATCAGACAGTCATCTTCTTATCCGTCTGTCCCTTTTGGGGTCCCGGGGGGTGTAGGAGCCCATCCTGGCTAATTCAAGGCAAGGGGCAGAGTACACCCCGAACAGGTCATCAGACTTTCACGGGGCCACACACACATACAACCATCCACACACACACTCATTCCTAGGGGCCCGGCCAATCAACCTAGCATGCACGTCTTTGGAGGGTGGGAGGAAACCCACGCAAACACAAGGAGAACATGCAAACTCCACACAGAAAGGATAGTGTTCTAAGCCTCATCCCCACCTGGGACTGGAACCCATGACCTTCTTGCTGTGAGGCCGCTGTGCTACCCACTGCACCGCCCCTTTTTAATTTGTGATATATTTAATGTTAGTTTTTTAGTGGAAAATGTTTACTCTTGATTCTGATTGGTCCTCGATTCATGACTTCTTCTCTCGATCAACTGCTTCTTTTGATTTTGGCAAATCGGCTTCAAGATGTGCAAAAAAAAAAAAAAAAAAAAACGGTATATTTTTAAAATTCCTGAACAAAAATGTAGCAAAAAAAAAATGCAAAGCAGACTTTTTAAAAAGTAGCGAAGTAAAAGTAAAAGTACAGATATTTACTTTAAAAATGTAGTGAAGTAAAAGTAAAAATATTTACTGTAAAAATGTAGTGAAGTAAAAGTAAAAATATTTACTGTAAAAATGTAGTGAAGTAAAAGTAAAAATATTTACTGTAAAAATGTAGTGAAGTAAAAGTAAAAATATTTACTGTAAAAATGTAGTGAAGTAAAAGTAAAAATATTTACTTTAAAAATGTAGTGAAGTAAAAGTAAAAATATTTACTGTAAAAATGTAGTGAAGTAAAAGTAAAAATATTTACTTTAAAAATGTAGTGAAGTAAAAGTAAAAATATTTACTGTAAAAATGTAGTGAAGTAAAAGTAAAAATATTTACTGTAAAAATGTAGTGAAGTAAAAGTAAAAATATTTACTGTAAAAATGTAGTGAAGTAAAAGTAAAAGTCTTAAATTTGACTGAAGAACAGATAAACAATATTTTTACTTAAGAACACTAACGAAGTACTTCATCATTGGGTGGAGACGGTGGCCGCGTGGTTAGCGCGTTCGCCCGCGGACCGGAAGGTCGCGGGTTCGCGTCCCACGGAGAGCACGTCTAGGGTCCTTGGAGAAGACACCTAACCCCCGCTTCTCCCACCATTGGCGCCGTTGAAGGGCAGCCTGCTGCGGTGTAAGGAGTGCAGCATGGTGAGGGACGAAGAGAGGAATTCAAAAATAAAAAAAATTAAAAAAAATTATGCTCCATCACTGATTGGCATGGAGTTTTAGTGCCATGGTGTCGGGTTTGATTGGACCGGGCAGACGATAGGAAGTAAACAAACCCGTGTGGGGCGTGGCAGTAAATCATCGAGATGCCCTGCATGTTGCTTGGCGTCTCCGGGTGCCAACAAACTCTGCTTTCGTTCTTACTTTTTGAAGAAGTGCCCGTTGACCTCGAACTGCTGCTTGAGCATGACCTTCCCGCGGTACTCGATGATGAGCGTGCCCGGCTCCAGGTGTTTGGCAGCTCGGAGTATCTTCCTGTGCTTCTGGACCCGGGTGACTCTGCCCAGCTGGAGCTGAATAAAGAGAAACGGGTGAACCAACGCGGCTCGACTCGCCCGTGCCCGCCCGGGTCAACGTACCTGCATCTGAGAGCTCAGCACCGTGTTGTTACACGCCAGCTCCGTGCGGTTGATGGTGTCCGTGGCGTCGGCTTGGATTTGTGGCGCCGGAGGCGTGGCGGTGCCGCTCTCCGTCTTGGCGCCAGACGTCCCGGCGGAGCGGTGAAGCTCCAGCAGCGTCTGGATGTCGGCGCTGTACTGGTTGGCGACGGCCTCCTCGTATTGGTCCGTCCACTGGCGGATCCGGTTCTCCCATCCCTCGGCCGTGTTCTCGTCCAGCACGCTGGCCTCAGTGGTGGAGTTCTACCCGCGAAAGAAAAGGTGATGTGACTGCAAGCCCCGCCCACTAGGATGCCAACCTTCGAGGGGCCGTACCAACCTTCATCCTCATGGACTTCCTGGATCCTTCTCTGAAGGCCTGGCAGGAGGAAACGGAAGCAGTGAAAACAGGAAGTAAAACCAGATTAGAACCCAATGCCCACTCGCCACCTCACCCACCTTCACCTTCTTGCCCTTCGGCGTGCCGCGGACCTTCTCCGTGCTCTTCTTCCTCTTCTTGGACTTGCTGCGTTTGACTCGGTTGACGGTGAGCTTGATGCTGGTGGGCGTGTGCTGCGTGGCGGTGTAGGAGACCGTAGGGGGCGACACCTCCTCGTCGCCGCTCTCCGTGCCGCTGCTTTCGCCGGCTGAAAGAAACGTGGCGTTTAAAGACGTGATCGGGTGACTGAACCGTGGCGTTGGGATTTTTTAGTGCGCGTCTGGTCGCTTTAAGACGGCCATAGAATCCGTTTCGCTTTCTCTTAAAGCCAACCAATTTGAAACAGCCTGGACCAATCAGACGGGAGTAATCCTGGTTACCATGGTGAGGGTAGGAACGTAGATCCCGGTTAACAGGATCTACGTTCCTACCCTCACCATGGTAACCAGGATCTACGTTCGTACCCTCACCATGGTAACCAGGATCTACCTTCCTCCCCTCACCATGGTAACCAGGATCTACGTTCCTACCCTCACCATGGTAACCAAGATCTACGTTCCTACCCTCACCATGGTAACCAGGATCTACCTTCCTCCCCTCACCATGGTAACCAGGATCTACGTTCCTACCCTCACCATGGTAACCATGATCTACGTTCCTACCCTCACCATGGTAACCAGGATCTACGTTCCTACCCTCACCATGGTAACCAGGATCTACGTTCCTACCCTCACCATGGTAACCAGGATCTACGTTCCTACCCTCACCATGGTAACCAGGATCTACGTTCCTACCCTCACCATGGTAACCAGGATCTACGTTCCTACCCTCACCATGGTAATCAGGATCTACGTTCCTACCCTCACCATGGTAACCAGGATCTACGTTCCTACCCTCACCATGGTAACCAGGATCTACGTTCCTACCCTCACCATGGTAACCAGGATCTACGTTCCTACCCTCACCATGGTAACCAGGATCTACGTTCCTACCCTCACCATGGTAACCAGGATCTACATTCTTACCCTCACCATGGTAACCAGGATCTACGTTCCTACCCTCACCATGGTAACCAGGATCTACGTTCCTACCCTCACCATGGTAACCAGGATCTACTTTCCTACCCTCACCATGGTAACCAGGATCTACGTTCCTACCCTCACCATGGTAACCAGGATCTACGTTCCTACCCTCACCATGGTAACCAGGATCTACGTTCCTACCCTCACCATGGTAACCAGGATCTACATTCCTACCCTCACCATGGTAACCAGGATCTACGTTCCTACCCTCACCACCGATAAGTGGAAGACAACGGAATAGTTTCAAAATAAAAGGTTTGGTTTCAAAATAAAAGATTTTTTTTCTTCCTTGTTCTTACCTGAGACGTTGTCGGCCTTGGCGTGCGGACCCTCTCCTCCTTTCCTTCGATCCAGCTCCCTGAAACAACATTAACCCATTAAACTGTGCCCGCCACGGCTTCGGTCCGCCTCTGTAAAGCGGCGCCTACCTGCAGTTGGTACACTTGATGAGCAGGCCGTCCAGCGTGTGGCTGCAGTGGCACCAGCCGCCGGAGCCGTCCTCCTCTTCCTCCGAGGAGCTGTCGCTGTCGGCCGAGTTCTCCTCGGCCCGTCGGTAGCGCTGTCCGCGCGCCACGCCGCTGAGCTCCATGCGGGGTATGATGGTTTGGGAATGAGGGGAGGCGGGAGGGGTGGGGGGAGGGGGCGCGCCATAGTTGTGATCCTGGCAACACACAACGGAAGACTGTTGCATCTTCAAACAACGGGCGTTCAGAAAAAAAAAAAAAAAAAAAAAGGGAGGAAAAAATGGGGGAAAAAAAAAAAAACGGAGAAAAAAATGAAAATGAAGCAAAAAAAAAATAACAAAGAATGTGAAACAAGTTCAAGCAGGTTTTAAAAAGAAAGAAAAAAATCAGCAGGTTATTTACTAACGAGATAATTAACAAGTAAAAAAGTCTAATAACGAGTAAAAACAGTCTGTTAACGAGTAAAAACAGTCTGTTAACGAGTAAAAACAGTCTATTAACGAGTAAAAACAGTCTGTTAACGAGTAAAAACAGTCTGTTAACGAGTAAAAACAGTCTGTTAACGAGTAAAAACAGTCTATTAACGAGTAAAAACAGTCTGTTAACGAGTAAAAACAATCTGTTAACGAGTAAAAACAGTCTGTTAACGAGTAAAAACAGTCTTTTAACGAGTAAAAACAATCTGTTAACGAGTAAAAACAGTCTGTTAACGAGTAAAAACAGTCTGTTAACGAGTAAAAACAGTCTGTTAACGAGTAAAAACAGTCTGTTAACGAGTAAAAACAGTCTAATAACGAGTAAAAACAATCTGTTAACGAGTAAAAACAGTCTGTTAACGAGTAAAAACAGTCTGTTAACGAGTAAAAACAGTCTGTTAACGAGTAAAAACAGTCTGTTAACGAGTAAAAACAGTCTGTTAACGAGTAAAAACAGTCTGTTAACGAGTAAAAACAGTCTGTTAACGAGTAAAAACAGTCTGTTAACGAGTAAAAACAGTCTGTTAACGAGTAAAAACAATCTGTTAACGAGTAAAAACAGTCTGTTAACGAGTAAAAACAGTCTGTTAACGAGTAAAAACAGTCTGTTAACGAGTAAAAACAGTCTGTTAACGAGTAAAAACAGTCTGTTAACGAGTAAAAACAGTCTGTTAACGAGTAAAAACAGTCTGTTAACGAGTAAAAACAGTCTATTAACGAGTAAAAACAGTCTGTTAACGAGTAAAAACAATCTGTTAACGAGTAAAAACAGTCTGTTAACGAGTAAAAACAATCTATTAACGAGTAAAAACAGTCTATTAACGAGTAAAAAAGTCTATTAACGAGTAAAAACAGTCTGTTAACGAGTAAAAACAGTCTGTTAACGAGTAAAAACAGTCTGTTAACGAGTAAAAACAGTCTGTTAACGAGTAAAAACAGTCTGTTAACGAGTAAAAACAGTCTGTTAACGAGAAAAAACAATCTGTTAACGAGTAAAAACAATCTGTTAACGAGTAAAAACAGTCTGTTAACGAGTAAAAACAGTCTGTTAACGAGTAAAAACAGTCTGTTAACGAGTAAAAACAGTCTGTTAACGAGTAAAAACAGTCTGTTAACGAGTAAAAACAGTCTGTTAACGAGTAAAAACAGTCTGTTAACGAGAAAAAACAATCTGTTAACGAGTAAAAACAATCTGTTAACGAGTAAAAACAGTCTGTTAACGAGTAAAAACAGTCTGTTAACGAGTAAAAACAGTCTGTTAACGAGTAAAAACAGTCTGTTAACGAGTAAAAACAGTCTGTTAACGAGTAAAAACAGTCTGTTAACGAGTAAAAACAGTCTGTTAACGAGTAAAAACAGTCTGTTAACGAGTAAAAACAGTCTGTTAACGAGTAAAACAGTCTGTTAACGAGTAAAAACAGTCTGTTAACGAGTAAAAACAGTCTGTTAACGAGTAAAAACAGTCTGTTAACGAGTAAAAACAGTCTGTTAACGAGTAAAAACAGTCTGTTAACGAGTAAAAACAGTCTGTTAACGAGTAAAAACAATCTGTTAACGAGTAAAAACAGTCTGTTAACGAGTAAAAACAGTCTGTTAACGAGTAAAAACAGTCTGTTAACGAGTAAAAACAGTCTGTTAACGAGTAAAAACAGTCTGTTAACGAGTAAAAACAGTCTGTTAACGAGTAAAAACAATCGATTAACGAGTAAAAACAATCGATTAACGAGTAAAAACAATCGATTAACGAGTAAAAACAGTCTGTTAACGAGTAAAAACAATCTGTTAACGAGTAAAAACAATCTGTTAACGAGTAAAAACAGTCTGTTAACGAGTAAAAACAGTCTGTTAACGAGTAAAAACAATCTGTTAACGAGTAAAAACAGTCTGTTAACGAGTAAAAACAGTCTGTTAACGAGTAAAAACAGTCTGTTAACGAGTAAAAACAGTCTGTTAACGAGTAAAAACAGTCTGTTAACGAGTAAAAACAGTCTGTTAACGAGTAAAAACAATCTGTTAACGAGTAAAAACAGTCTGTTAACGAGTAAAAACAGTCTGTTAACGAGTAAAAACAGTCTGTTAACGAGTAAAAACAGTCTGTTAACGAGTAAAAACAGTCTGTTAACGAGTAAAAACAGTCTGTTAACGAGTAAAAACAGTCTGTTAACGAGTAAAAACAGTCTGTTAACGAGTAAAAAACAATCTGTTAACGAGTAAAAACAATCTGTTAACGAGTAAAAACAGTCTGTTAACGAGTAAAAACAGTCTGTTAACGAGTAAAAACAGTCTGTTAACGAGTAAAAACAGTCTGTTAACGAGTAAAAACAGTCTATTAACGAGTAAAAACAGTCTGTTAACGAGTAAAAACAGTCTGTTAACGAGTAAAAACAGTCTGTTAACGAGTAAAAACAGTCTGTTAACGAGTAAAAACAGTCTGTTAACGAGTAAAAACAGTCTGTTAACGAGTAAAAACAGTCTGTTAACGAGTAAAAACAGTCTGTTAACGAGTAAAAACAGTCTGTTAACGAGTAAAAACAGTCTATTAACGAGTAAAAACAGTCTATTAACGATTAAAAAAGTCTATTAACGAGTAAAAACAGTCTGTTAACAAGTAAAAACAGTCTGTTAACGAGTAAAAACAGTCTGTTAACGAGTAAAAACAGTCTGTTAACGAGTAAAAACAGTCTGTTAACGAGTAAAAACAGTCTGTTAACGAGTAAAAACAGTCTGTTAACGAGTAAAAACAGTCTGTTAACGAGTAAAAACAGTCTGTTAACGAGTAAAAACAGTCTGTTAACGAGTAAAAACAGTCTGTTAACGAGTAAAAACAGTCTGTTAACGAGTAAAAACAGTCTGTTAACGAGTAAAAACAGTCTGTTAACGAGTAAAAACAGTCTGTTAACGAGTAAAAACAGTCTGTTAACGAGTAAAAACAGTCTGTTAACGAGTAAAAACAATCTGTTAACGAGTAAAAACAGTATTAACGAGTAAAAACAGTCTGTTAACGAGTAAAAACAGTCTGTTAACGAGTAAAAACAGTCTGTTAACGAGTAAAAACAGTCTGTTAACGAGTAAAAACAGTCTGTTAACGAGTAAAAACAGTCTGTTAACGAGTAAAAACAGTTTATTAACGAGTAAAAACAATCTATTAACGAGTAAAAACAGTCTGTTAACGAGTAAAAAAGTCTATTAACGAGTAAAAACAGTCTGTTAACAAGTAAAAACAGTCTGTTAACGAGTAAAAACAGTCTGTTAACGAGTAAAAACAATCTATTAACGAGTAAAAACAGTCTGTTAACGAGTAAAAACAGTCTGTTAACGAGTAAAAACAATCTGTTAACGAGTAAAAACAGTCTGTTAACGAGTAAAAACAGTCTGTTAACGAGTAAAAACAGTCTGTTAACGAGTAAAAACAGTCTGTTAACGAGTAAAAACAGTCTGTTAACGAGTAAAAACAGTCTATTAACGAGTAAAAACAGTCTGTTAACGAGTAAAAACAGTCTGTTAACGAGTAAAAACAGTCTGTTAACGAGTAAAAACAGTCTGTTAACGAGTAAAAACAGTCTGTTAACGAGTAAAAACAATCTATTAACGAGTAAAAACAGTCTGTTAACGAGTAAAAACAGTCTGTTAACGAGTAAAAACAGTCTGTTAACGAGTAAAAACAGTCTGTAAATAAACCACTCATTAATTACAGCCAATACAATTACGTTTAAAGTCCAACTTAACGAACGTTTAATCAGTAAATACGTTAATTACCAACTTTCTGTTTCGGGGTGGAACGGTACCAGACGGATCCGGTGTGAGTCGACGCCGAGACGAGCGACCGGGCGCTAACGTCGACAGCTAATGTCGTCCATCTTAGTCATCCCTTCTTCTTCTCCTTTCATCACTTCCCTTCAGGGGGCGCCAGAGCAAGTCAGTTTCTTCCATCTAACCCTATCTCCTGCATCCTCTTCAGTTCATGTCTTCCTTCACTGTATCCATGAACCTCCTCTTTGGTCTTCCTCTAGTCCTCTTTCCTGGTGGTTCCAAACCCAGCATCCTTCTTCTGATGTACTCTCTCTCTCTCCTCTGCACATGTCCAAACCATCTCAGTCTGACCTCTCTGACTTTAAAACCTCTAACATGTGCTGTTCCTCTGATCCTGTCCATCCTGGTCACTCCCAGAGAGATCCTCAGCATCTTCATCTCTGATACAAACATCTCTGTTTCCTGTCTTTGAATCAGTGACACTGTCTCTAGACCAATCAGCATGGCCGCTCTCACCACACTGTCTCTAGACCAATCAGCATGGCCGCTCTCACCACGCTGTCTCTAGACCAATCAGCATGACCGCTCTAAACACACTGTCTCTAGAACAATCAGCATGGCCGCTCTCACCACACTGTCTCTAGACCAATCAGCATGGCCGCTCTCACCACGCTGTCTCTAGACCAATCAGCATGGCCGCTCTCACCACACTGTCTCTAGACCAATCAGCATGGCCGCTCTCACCACGCTGTCTCTAGACCAATCAGCATGGCCGCTCTCACCACGCTGTCTCTAGACCAATCAGCATGGCCGCTCTCACCACGCTGTCTCTAGACCAATCAGCATGGCCGCTCTCACCACACTGTCTCTAGACCAATCAGCATGGCCGCTCTCACCACACTGTCTCTAGACCAATCAGCATGGCCGCTCTCACCACACTGTCTCTAGACCAATCAGCATGGCCGCTCTCACCACACTGTCTCTAGACCAATCAGCATGGCCGCTCTCACCACACTGTCTCTAGACCAATCAGCATGGCCGCTCTCACCACACTGTCTCTAGACCAATCAGCATGGTCGCTCTCACCACACTGTCTCTAGACCAATCAGCATGGCCGCTCTCACCACACTGTCTCTAGACCAATCAGCATGGCCGCTCTCACCATAGTTTTGTACACTTTAACTTTTATTCAAGCTGAAACTCTTCTATCACACATCACACCTGATACTTTCCTCCACCCGTTCCAGCCTGCCTGAACACGCTTCTTCACCTCTTTTCCACACACTCCATTGCTCTGGACTGTTGATCCTAGATACTTAAAACCTTCCACCTTCTTTATCTCTTCTCCCTGTAACCTCACTTTTCCATTTGGATCCCATTATCGATATTAGTCATCCCTAAACAGGAAAATTTGTAACTGGCAGGCTGGCAGGACCGTGCCAACGGTGAGAGAAACAGGGGGTTAGGTGTCTTCCTCAAGGGCACCTCGGCATAAGCTCAGGGGGATTTGAACCGGAGAGCTTCCGGTGTCCTGACAAGATCTATGACCATGAGATCTGCGACTTAGCGGCTCTGCACATGCCCAGTAAGCGTCATCTACCTCCCCCTCCCTTCCAGATGATCTAACCATCGAGATCTCCGACTTTGCGCTTCTGCGGGACTGAACCACCTCGCCCTGCCACGACGGATGTGGCACCGAGAGCCAGCAGCTGGTCGGGCATGTCAACAGAATGACTCCATAACCAGCTAGCCGCTGGGAGCTAGTCCCTGGGAGCTAGCCGCTGGGAGCTAGCCGTTGGGAGCTAGCTGTTAGGAGCTAGCGGTTAGGAGCTAGCCGGAGAGGTTAAGTTTCGTTCCCAAGGACACCTAGACATGGCTGCCTTGACGGAGCTACCATTCGTCGTGTCTGGAGGAGTTGGTTCATTCCTGATGGAGCTGAGGAGAAGGAGACGGTCTAGAGGAGGTGCTTCCTGTGTTTTTATGGTTTCCATGGAAACGTCCGGTTGCTCGTTTGAGGAACTGGAGGCGCTCACTCGAGCCCAGTGAAATACAGAGAGACCAGTTTGGTGTTCTTCACTGCGGCCTGGCTTTGTGGATCCATTCTAGACTCCAGCTTTTGGGTTGCCAGGTTGGACACAGTGCGACCACGCCGGTGGATAGGGCGAGGGGGCATCGAGGTGTTTACACTGCAGCACTATGCGGGGTTAATAAAGTTCATTCTATTCAATCAGAAGGTGAAGGAATGAAGGCGGGGTCTCCTTAGTGACATCATACCTGTCTGAACCCAGCTTCACTATAGTACGTAAAGAACTACAAAGATGGCGGCCTGCTAGAGGATGTGGAGCTTTGATTGACAGTTTAAGCTCTTATTTTGATTCACTGGAGCTTTAAACCTCGTTACCACGGTTACCGATTTGATCAAAATTAAACCAAAACAGTTGGTTTAAAAAAAAAGAAAAAAAAAAAAACACAAATAAATTTTTTTTTTTTTGCTTTTTGTTCAAACGTTTAGCCGAAAACGAACCGGATCGAGACACTTAGGTACCGTTCCACCCCGACTTAACGACCCTGATTTAAAGAGTTACAAACTAAACAAGCTTTTTTTTTAAATTAAGAGTTTAAATGAGGAACTCACAGCGTACGGTAACCCCCGGTAACCGTGGTTCTGGGCGCTCCCGCAGCTCTGGTTGTAGTTCTTCTCGTTGACGGCGGGACTCGCTTCGACGGATTCAGGACTGAAAACAAAGACCAGAGTCATTTTTAACTTCCTGGTTCATTATCCAATCAGATGGCAGCATGACAGAGAAGCTCCACCCCTTACAAAAAAAAAAAACACTGTACATTTAAAGCAGAGGTTTCAAACACGCGGCTTGTCAACCGAATGCAGCCACTGCGAGATTAATTAGCGGCCCCCGTCTTAATATGAAAGATTAAGACACTGCCCAATCTCGCAAGGGTGGGTGCCCACCTTGGCCAGTGTGGGCGGGCTCTTTCTCAGAGATAGAGGGAGGTTCTACAGAACCCAGATGGGGAGGTTTGTGCATCTGGTTAGGATGCCTCCGTCACTGGTGAGGTGTTCCATCCCACCAGGAGGAGACCCAGTGGCACACCCGACCCCAGACCCGCTGGAGACTGGGCAGGGTGGACCTCAGGATCCTCCAGGGTGAGAGAAGTCAGGGCTTCCTGTCTGAGGATGTTGCCCACAGCGACCTGGCCCTGGATAACCGGGTAGAAGCCCATTTCTAACGGGTTCCTGACAATTTATGCCAGCATCTCTACAGATACGGTCCTGTCTAAGTACAGCACGCCCCGTCCATCCAGCCCGGGTACAGACCATCAAACCCGTGTACGGCCCATCCAGCCCGGGCACTGCCCACTCACTCTGATCCAGCAGCCATATCGGAGTAAGACGTCTCGGGCGTGGTGACTCCCAGCGTGATTACTATGCTCATGACGCCCGGCACGGCCACGCGGGGGAAGGAGGGGGGGAAGAGGGGGACACGGGGGGAGGGGAAGGGGGCACGGGACGGGGGGGAGAATCACGCTGCCCAAACTCCACAGGCGGTATGGTCCAGAGGGGGGGCGCCGCCGAGTCGTCGACCACGCCCCGTGGTCATCGGGCACCTGTAAACAGGAAGCAAAGAATCACAAACAGAAACAACCAATTAAATCTGTCACAGACACACAGAGCTCCGCCCACACTATCGTCCAATCCGACGCAGAGTAGCATCTCGAAGCTTTGTTAGCATGTTAGCATTAGCATGCTAAGTTATTAACAATGCATTGGACCCACTTTGTTTACATCCAGGAGTGTGATGGCAGAGACCGGGTGGCATGGGGAGTGGAGGACGAGGGCAGAGACCACGTGCCTGGGTATCTGCCAGAGCGGAGGATCTGCCAGGTCGTCATCCTCCGCTCCCAATGCCACTCTGAGAATTAGAGAATCACGGCCACCTACTGGAGTGGATGCCCAATTACACTTGATTCTAAGACGGCAATAAAAAAAAAAAAAAAAAAAAAAAAAAGAGATGTTCTCCTGGCATCGCGGAGACCAGGTGGCATGGGGAGCGCAGGACGAGGGCAGAGGAAGATGAGGGTGACATGCCCTCATCCTCCACTACCCATGACACCTGGTCTCTGCGATGCCAGGAGAATATTTTTTTTCCCCCGTCTTAGAATAAAGTGTAATTGGGTATCCACTTCAGTAGGTGGCAGTGATTCTCAGAGTGTGAGCAGGAAGGTTTACTATGACGGTGGTGCCAACCAGTCGATCGTGGTGGACTAGTACCCCGCGGACTGATTCCAAGTCGACCACCAGGTGTGTAAAAAAAAATTTAAATGAAAGAGACAATTTTTTTTTTTTAGAATTGTTAAAATTTGACGCCTTCATCTTTTTTTTTTTTTTTAAATAAAATGTCAATATGGCGGCTTTTTGTAGTTTTTTAGAATTTTTTTTTTCTCAGCGTGTGATGCTGTTGTGGCCCCTCCCCCTTCAAAAGTGCTGGGTGCATAGGAAAATGTGTGTGTGTGTGTGTGTGTGTTTTTGCACAGAACAGGTGACAGGAAGTGTTGTTTTTATAATCTCAGCAGAGGGAAGGGGGCGAATTGTTTACTTCCTGGTGTGTGTCTGTAAATGCGAGGGAGGGGGGTGAGGGAAAATAAATAAAAATAACTGTCTTCAAAAAATAAATAAATAAAAAAAATAATAGAAAAAAAGTTTGTTTTGGAAATTTTGAGCAAAACACAGCTGATTTTTCAAAATAAAAGAAGAGAATGTCCTCTCCCCCCTGTGCCCCCCCCCCTCTCTCTCGCACGCACGCACCACGCACGCACACGTTGTGTAAACACAGCGCGCATGCGTAAGGAAGGAGCAAATGAAAGTTAGCTTAGCTTAAACGATCTTATTTATCTGTTGTTTTTATTATTAAAACATCTTAATTAACATTTAATTAAACAGAAAACACGTGTTTTTATTATTAAAACAATTCAAATTAACATAAAAACAAATGTTTTCATCGTTAAAATATTTAAAATTAACATAAAAACACGTGTTTTAACATTAAAATATCTTAAATTAACAAAATAAAAACACGTATTTTTATCATTACAATATTTAAAAATCAACATAAAAACAAATGATTACATCATTGAAACTTTAAAATAAACAAAAACACGTGTTTTATCATTAAAATATTTCAAATTAAACCAAAACCAGGTCTTAATAATAAACTAAAAACGTGTGTTTGTTAAAAAGCAAGTAGTACTTGATCTTTTAGTTTAAAAAAAAGACTTTTTTTGTATCACAAACTTTTGTTGAATTTGTTTTTACATAAAGTTTATTTTTATGTTAACCAGGATCTATGTTCCTACCCTCACCATGGTAACCAGGATCTACATTCCTACCCTCACCATGGTAACCAGGATCTAAGTTCCTCCCCTCACAATGGTAACCTGGATCTACGTTCCTACCCTCACCATGGTAACCAGGATCTAAGTTCCTACCCTCACCATGGTAACCAGGATCTACGTTCCTACCCTCACCATGGTAACCAGGATCTACGTTCCTACCCTCACCATGGTAACCAGGATCTACGTTCCTACCCTCACCATGGTAACCATGATCTATGTTCCTACCCTCACCATGGTAACCAGGATCTATATTCCTACCCTCACCATGGTAGTCAGGATCTATATTCCTACCCTCACCATGGTAACCAGGATCTATATTCTTACCCTCACCATAGTAACCAGAATCTACCTTCCTGCCCTCACCATTGTAACCAGGATCTACTACTACCCTCTCATTGGCAACCAGGATCTAGGTTCCTACCCTCACCATGGTAACCAGGATCTACGTTCCTACCCTCACCATGGTAACCAGGATCTATATTCCTACCCTCACCATGGTAACAAGGATCTACGTTCCTACCCTCACCATGGTAACCAGGATCTACATTCCTACCCTCACCATGGTAACCAGGATCTACGTTCCTACCCTCACCATGGTAACCAGGATCTATATTCCTACCCTCACCATGGTAACCAGGATCTACCTTCCTGCCCTCACCATGGTAACCAGGATCTACTAATACCCTCTCCATGGTAACCAGGATCTAGGTTCCTACCCTCACCCTGGTAACCAGGATCTAGGTTCCTACCCTCACCATGGTAACCAGGATCTACGTTCCTACCCTCACCATGGTAACCAGGATCTACTAATACCCTCTCCATGGTAACCAGGATCTAGGTTCCTACCCTCACCCTGGTAACCAGGATCTAGGTTCCTACCCTCACCATGGTAACCAGGATCTACGTTCCTACCCTCACCATGGTAACCAGGATCTATGTTCCTACCCTCACCATGGTAACCATGATCTACATTCCTACCCTCACCATGGTAACCAGGATCTACTTTCCTACCATCACCATGGTAACCAGGATCTACTTTCCAATCCTCACCATGGTAACCAGGATCTACGTTCCTACCCTCACCATGGTAACCAGGATCTACTACTACCATTTCCATGGTAACCAGGTCGACCTAAGTAGGAGAACCACCAAATTAAAACAATAAATGATTATTAACAAATAAAACATAAAAAAAGTTAACTTTTCACAATAAGAGTCCTTTTAAAAACACTTAAAAACAACTGCATTCATCACAAACCAGCTGTGCTATGGCATCTAAAGAGCCCATAGTGTGCCAAGCACCTGGTGCCAACCTTAGTCTAACACTAGTTTAAGATCTTAGATCTATACCATGGTGATTTATATGCCCCTGGTTACCATGGTGATTTATATGCCCCTGGTTACCATGGTGATTTATATGCCCCTGGTTACCATGGTGATTTATATAACCCTGGTTACCATGGTGATTTATATGACCCTGGTTACCATGGTGATTTATATGCCCCCTGGTTACCATGGTGATTTATATGACCCTGGTTACCATGGTGATTTATATGCCCCCTGGTTACCATGGTGATTTATATGACCCTGGTTACCATGGTGGTTTATATGCCCCCTGGTTACCATGGTGACAGTAAGAACATAAATTTGATTGTCTTAGCATTGTTTAGGCTAAGTGATGCTAGCTCAGGCTAACCCACTTAGCCTAGTGTAACTATCTTAACTTAAGCTCAAATAGTTGAGATTAAACTAGTTTAATCTAATCCTAAACTTAGATTAAACTAGTTTAAACTAACCAGGAACTAAGTTCTAAACTAGCGTAGTTAAGGAGCTAATTAAAGTAGCTAAACAAGCTTAGCGAGCTAACAAGAGCTAGGCTAGTATGAGCTAATGTAGTTAGAGTTAAGTTAAACTATCTTAGACTAATTTAAACTAGTTTATTCTGAACTAGATTAACTAATAATCTGGTTACCATGGTGATTTATTTCATATTAAACCCTGGTCACCTTAAACTAGCCGAAACTAGCTTAGCATTAGCCGCTAGCTGTTGCTAAGCAGCAGCAGAAAAAAACAAGTGTTTTTAAATGTTTAAAAAACTATAAATAAAAACAAAACAAGGAAATGAAAATAAAAACTTTATGTAAACAAAATAACGGGAAATTTAGGAAAAGTTTGCGTTAAAAACATGAAGTTTTTCCGCTGTTTTTTTAAATCTAAAAAGCCCTTAAAAAGCGTGATAAAAGTTGATTAAAAACATGTGTTTTTAGTTTAAAAAGATGTTTATTTTAATAAAACAACGTGTTTTTTTGTTGTTTAATTAAAACTTTAATTAAGATGTTTTTAATGAGGAAATAAAAGCAGGTCAGGGTTCATCAGAAAGAAAAAAAGGCCTGAAATAAAATCATAAAAAACATAAAATAAAAACTCATTCAAATCAAAACAACTAGTTCAATGTGTTTAGAATGAGTGTGTGTGGAACATATGTGTGTGTGAAGTGTGTGTGAAGAAAAACTCACCTAGAAAGACATCAGGCCACAAGGCTTCACACACAGCCTCGGATTTTCCTGAATTCTTCCCCAATCAGGAAGCAAATATCTGAAAAATCCTATGATTCTAAAAACGTCCTGCAGTTTAAAATCAGAGGATTTTAATCCATGCATCCGTGAATCCATGCATTCTGGTTACCAAGGTTACCAAGAGCTGCAGATAAGTGCAGGATTTTTACTTTTTATTCTAATGTTTTATTTTTTTTTTTCTGCCCATCCCCCCCTCCACACCGGGAAACGGGGTCTTCCTAGCAACCGTGCACGGGCTCTCTACGCTCATTAGAAAGCGACACGTCAATCATGTGCGTATGCATTGTGCGCCGCGTTGGGATTGGTCGGAACAGAGGTGACGTAGGAGGAAAAAGAAGGCGGGGTTTTCCTCCATGTTTTTTTTTTTGCAGGTTGATCAGAAGGTGAAGGAAGCCGAAGAAGAAGGATCGACGTTTCTATGGCAACCGGGATCTACCGTACTAGGCTCATCGCGGTCCATGGTCCGATCCACCGGGACCTACTTTAACCCCATAACCAGGATCACGATCTACCGTATCAGCCTCACCATGATAACCAGGATCTACGTTCCTACCCTCACCATGGTAACCAGGATCTACGTTCCTACCCTCACCATGGTAACCAGGATCTACGTTCCTACCCTCACCATGGTAACCAGGATCTATGTTCCTACCCTCACCATGGTAACCAGGAACTACGTTCCTACCCTCACCATGGTAACCAGGATCTACGTTCCTACCCTCACCATGGTAACCAGGATCTATGTTCCTACCCTCACCATGGTAACCAGGATCTACGTTCCTACCCTCACCATGGTAACCAGGATCTATGTTCCTACCCTCACCATGGTAACCAGGATCTACGTTCCTACCCTCACCATGGTAACCAGGATCTATGTTCCTACCCTCACCATGGTAACCAGGATCTACGTTCCTACCCTCACCAAGGTAACCAGGATCTACAGGGTGAGAGAAGCCTGGGTTTACCATCTTAGGGAAAACCAGTGTCCACACAGCAAGAAGGTCAGGGTTTATGTCCAGAAATGGGGACGAGGCTTCAATTACTGTTCTTTCTGTGTGTAGTTTGCATGTTCTACCTTTGTATGTGTGGGTTTTCTCTGGTTTCCTCCAAAAATACACGTTAGGTTGACTGAATTACCCCTAGGAAAGAGGATATGTGGGCGGGGTCTCTCACAGAGATAAAGGGAGGAGCACTGACATCTAGGAGGAGCTCGGATAGAGCCGTTCCCCCTCCA
Organism: Neostethus bicornis; assembly: GCA_902685375.1. NCBI lineage: Eukaryota > Metazoa > Chordata > Actinopteri > Atheriniformes > Phallostethidae > Neostethus > Neostethus bicornis. Next base: position 569,957 of record CACRXE010000059.1, on the reverse strand, counting down.
GGTGGAGAGAAGCTCCCTTGCTGATGAGGTGTTCTGTCCCACAGGCAGGCAGCCAAGATGTCGATCTTTCAGTCTCCACCCACAGCTGGTTACCATGGTGAGGAATGTAGATCGACTGGTCGATCCACAGCTTCGTTCTTTTTTCTTCATAACAACAGGTCGATGTTTTTAAAAAATAAAGTTTATGTAACATAAAAAAAGTTAAAAAGTTCCAAAAAAAAAAAAAGTCAAAGCTGCAATACAAACATTTTCCACTTGATGGCGACAGAGTTTCTTTTTTTTCAGAATGACATCACCAGACCAGAATCACGTGACAGGAAGTATCTACAGTGTTTTTTTTTTTTAATTAAAACGTGTAAAAAAACAACATTCAGACAAAAACATGAAAGAAATGTTTTTATTATTTTTCTATATTTGAACTTCCTGTTTCCGGCTCCACCCTCTCCTCACAGAAGCTTCAGACTACCTGTCACCGTGTTCACCGCCTCCTCCTCCCCGAAGACGGCCAGAACCGTACGAGAACCGGAGGCTATCTGAAAGACAGGTCACATAATTGGGGCTGCGGGTGGAGGGGTACACGGTCTGGGGGGCAGTAGGTACCTGGGTACGGCCTGCATCCTGGACCAGGAAGGTAGGCAGGTCCAGACTACATGCCAGGGCGTGGAGCTCCAGCAGCTGGGCGGCGTCTTTACCCTGGACCACCACCTTCTTACACCTGTGTGTAGAGACCCTGGTTACTACGGCAACGGGAGATTAGTTTATTTTAATAATAATAATAAAAACTTTATTTGTAATAAACTTTCTATCTCCAGTGAAGATCTCAAAGTACTACAATGATAAAAAAAAACAACAAACAGCAAAATTAAGTAAAACCACAAAAAAAAAAAAAAAAAACACTAAAAACTTTGCTGACTGGAAGGCCCTGTTCCCCATAGTGGAGAGTCTGGTCCTTGGTTGGTGCAGGCAGTAGGAGGAGGAGCGCAGGTCTCAGACAGTGGTGTGGAGGGTTAGGAGGAGGAGCGCAGGTCTCAGACAGTGGTGTGGAGGGTTAGGAGGAGGAGGAGCGCAGGTCTCAGACAGTGGTGTGGAGGGTTAGGAGGAGGAGGAGGCAGGTCTCGGACAGTGTTGTGGAACGGTTAGGAGGAGGAGGAGCGCAGGTCTCAGACAGTGGTGTGGAGGGTTAGGAGGAGGAGGAGGAGCGCAGGTCTCAGACAGTGGTGTGGAGGGTTAGGAGGAGGAGCACAGGTCTCGGACAGTGGTGTGGAGGGTTAGGAGGAGGAGGAGGAGCGCAGGTCTCGGACAGTGGTGTGGAGGGTTAGGAGGAGGAGGAGGCAGGTCTCGGACAGTGTTGTGGAGGGTTAGGAGGAGGAGGAGGCAGGTCTCGGACAGTGGTGTGGAGGGTTAGGAGGAGGAGGAGCGCAGGTCTCAGACAGTGGTGTGGAGGGTTAGGAGGAGGAGGAGCGCAGGTCTCAGAAAGTGGTGTGGAGGGTTAGGAGGAGGAGGAGCGCAGGTCTCAGACAGTGGTGTGGAGGGTTAGGAGGAGGAGGAGCGCAGGTCTCAGACAGTGGTGTGGAGGGTTAGGAGGAGGAGGAGAAGCGCAGGTCTCAGACAGTGGTGTGGAGGGTTAGGAGGAGGAGGAGGCAGGTCTCGGACAGTGGTGTGGAGGGTTAGGAGGAGGAGGAGCGCAGGTCTCAGACAGTGGTGTGGAGGGTTAGGAGGAGCAGGAGCGCAGGTCTCGGACAGTGGTGTGGAGGGTTAGGAGGAGGAGCGCAGGTCTCAGACAGTGGTGTGGAGGGTTAGGAGGAGGAGGAGCGCAGGTCTCAGACAGTGGTGTGGAGGGTTAGGAGGAGGAGGCAGGTCTCAGACAGTGGTGTGGAGGGTTAGGAGGAGGAGGAGCGCAGGTCTCAGACAGTGGTGTGGAGGGTTATGAGGAGGAGGAGGAGGAGCGCAGGTCTCAGACAGTGGTGTGGAGGGTTAGGAGGAGGAGGAGCGCAGGTCTCAGACAGTGGTGTGGAGGGTTAGGAGGATGAGGAGGAGCACAGGTCTCGGACAGTGGTGTGGAGGGTTAGGAGGAGGAGGCAGGTCTCGGACAGTGGTGTGGAGGGTTAGGAGGAGGAGGCAGGTCTCGGACAGTGGTGTGGAGGGTTAGGAGGAGGAGGAGGCAGGTCTCGGACAGTGGTGTGGAGGGTTAGGAGGTGGAGGAGGAGCGCAGGTCTCAGACAGTGGTGTGGAGGGTTAGGAGGAGGAGGCAGGTCTCGGACAGTGGTGTGGAGGGTTAGGAGGAGGAGGAGCGCAGGTCTCAGACAGTGGTGTGGAGGGTTAGGAGGAGGAGGAGCGCAGGTCTCAGACAGTGGTGTGGAGGGTTAGGAGGAGGAGAAGGAGGAGCACAGGTCTCGGACAGTGGTGTGGAGGGTTAGGAGGAGAAGGAGGAGCGCAGGTCTCAGACAGTGGTGTGGAGGGTTAGGAGGAGGAGGAGGAGCGCAGGTCTCAGACAGTGGTGTGGAGGGTTAGGAGGAGGAGGCAGGTCTCGGACAGTGGTGTGGAGGGTTAGGAGGAGGAGCGCAGGTCTCAGACAGTGGTGTGGAGGGTTAGGAGGAGGAGGAGCGCAGGTCTCGGACAGTGGTGTGGAGGGTTAGGAGGAGGAGGCAGGTCTCGGACAGTGGTGTGGAGGGTCAGGAGTTCTTGGAGATAAACAGGTGCAGTGCCGTGTATGCACTGATGGGTGAGGAGGTCTGTATTTAACGGGTAGCCAGTGGAGGGATTTGAGGATGGGAGTGATTTGGTCATATTTGCGCCTCCTTATCAGGATCCGGGCAGCGCAGCCCCTGCATGGGATCCCAGATGGTGAATGTGGGGTCAAAGGTGTGGTTAGAATCCATTTTGTTTTTTCCAGAGGATGACAGAGGGATGCCGTGTGACAGGGTTTGGTGAGGCGTCGTGGCTTCTGTTTTGCTGCGATTGAGTTGGAGAAAGAAATTTTAAAGAGTACTTTTCATCTGTCGCCCTCTAGTGGTTAAAAAACAGTATGATTTATAAATATTTACAGTAAACAATAAGTTTTTAATGTTGGCGGTAAGAGGGCACCGAAACTGGTATCGGGCGGATACTAAGGCCTGGTACCCGTCAGAGGGGTCGATACCCATCACCGATACCGTGGTAGATCTATGTAAACAGCTTCACAGCGGCCATTTTATTACAGTACAAACGTATGCACGGCGTGTCACCGGCATGTCGGCCGTGTGGCGGAGGACGGAAGCGACCAAATTAAAGTGGTTTGATTGAAACCAGCTCGTTAAGCATAACCTTGGAGGGAGGAGCTTACCCGGTCAGGTCCCACCTCCTCGCCATCTCCCTCCACGTTTCCCGCTCCTGGAGGAGCTGGTACAGCCCCACGGCGCCGTGGCCGACCTGCGCCGCCACCTTCCCGACCCCCATGGGCAGCTCCATGTTCACCACCAGCACCATCTTGTAGAGCCGGTCCATGTTCTGCTCCCCCTGCAGGTCAGAAGGAGTTACAGCAGGTGGGGAGCGGGTCTGAGGGCTCTAGAGGACCAGGGAGTACCTGCAGGGACTAAGCACCTCGTTCTCCAGCTGCTGGAAGTAAAACATGGCCGCCTGCTCCGCCGAGATGTTCTGGGTCTGCAGCAGCGCCTGGAAGAGGGAGTTCAAAGGTCAGAAGATGGCAGAGCTCCTCCCTCTATCTCTGAGAGAGACCCCGCCCACCCTGCAGAAGAAGGTCATTTCAACCGCTTGTATCCGCGATCTCATAATCACCAGCAACACTGGTTACCATGGTGAGGGTAGGAACGTAGATCCTGGTTACCATGGTGAGGGTAGGAACGTAGATCCTGGTTACCATGGTGAGGGTAGATCCTGGTTACCATGGTAAGGGTGGGAACGTAGATCCTGGTTACCATGGTGAGGGTAGGAACATAGATCCTGGTTACCATGGTGAGGGTAGGAACGTAGATCCTGGTTACCATGGTGAGGGTAGGAACATAGATCCTGGTTACCATGGTGAGGGTAGGAACATAGATCCTGGTTACCATGGTGAGGGTAGGAACGTAGATCCTGGTTACCATGGTGAGGGTAGGAACATAGATCCTGGTTACCATGGTGAGGGTAGGAACATAGATCCTGGTTACCATGGTGAGGGTAGGAACATAGATCCTGGTTACCATGGTGAGGGTAGGAACGTAGATCCTGGTTACCATGGTGAGGGTAGGAACATAGATCCTGGTTACCATGGTGAGGGTAGGAACGTAGATCCTGGTTACCATGGTGAGGGTAGGAACATAGATCCTGGTTACCACGGTGAGGGTAGGAATGTAGATCCTGGTTACCATGGTGAGGATAGGAACGTAGATCCTGGTTACCATGGTGAGGGTAGGAACGTAGATCCTGGTTACCATGGTGAGGGTAGGAACGTAGATCCTGGTTACCATGGTGAGGGTAGGAACGTAGATCCTGGTTACCATGGTGAGGGTAGGAACATAGATCCTGGTTACCATGGTGAGGGTAGGAACGTAGATCCTGGTTACCATGGTGAGGGTAGGAACATAGATCCTGGTTACCATGGTGAGGGTAGGAACGTAGATCCTGGTTACCATGGTGAGGGTAGGAACGTAGATCCTGGTTACCATGGTGAGGGTAGATCCTGGTTACCACGGTGAGGGTAGACCATGGTTACCATGGTGACAGAAGGTGTGACCTCTCACCTTTCTAGCAGCCTCCTCTGGGATGTCCAGCTCTCTGAGCTGCTGCAGGAACTCTGGGTTCACTTCAGGTTCTACTTCCTGTTCCGGCTCCATCACCTGAAGAACAGAATCAGACCGGGTCAAACCGGACCAGGTTTAACCAGACCAGGTACCCGGTCCTATCATCAGGTTTTTATCATTATTTATTAAATTATTATAAATTATTAGTAAATATTATTATTTATTATTCATTATTTATTATTATTTTCTTTTTCTTTCTGAGCACTCTTTGTTTTGTTAAAATTATTTTTATTTATTTATTTTTTATATTTTTTGCACACCTGTATCAAAACAAGTTCCTGGTATCTGACATTTTTCATTGACATGAAAATAAAAGCATTCTGATTAAATATTTTTTTACCTAAAATTATTGTGTTGTTTTTTTTTTTTTAAATAATAATTTTATGAACTTTTTTTTTTTTTTTTTAATAAAATATTTTTACTGTTTGAAAAAAATCGCAAAATTTTCTTCTTTATTTAATAAATTTTTGTGCGTTTTTTAATAAAAAGTTAAAGGAATTAAAAATTAAGAGTGAAAATATTAAAAATTTACGATATAAAATATTTTCTTAAAATACAACAAAATAATTTAAAAGAAAAAATATCTGAAAAAAAGAGAATTAATACTTTTTTAAATATATAAACAAACAAAAAACAAAAATATAAAATGATAAAAACTAAAAGAATAGTTTATTTTAATTAAAATAGGTTTTTGTTTTACTCATTAAAAAATTATTAATTAACAAACTTTATTAAAACAATCAATAAAAATTAAAACATTTGAATTAATTTGAAATTAAATCAATGCTAACAGTTAGCATGCTAGTGCTAAGCTAATGCTAAACACGCGGTGTTTTTAGTTTGAATTATTTTTACCTTTTTTTTATTGATTAAATTCTTTTTTATTCCGAAAAAAAAACAATGATTCTCCAAAAAAATGAAAAATAATTCAGGATTCTTTTTTTTATTTAAAGAATTTAAAATTTCTCTGAAAAATTAAATCCGAGTTACTTCATGCTTTTTCTTCTTCGGCTGTTTTAAAGCAGATATTATAAGGTAGCGCGCCACCCAGTGGTTAGTTCATAAACTACAAGAATTAATGTGTTTAAACATTTTAATTAGATTATATTTTTTATTTAATTCAAAATAATTCGTTCCTACCCTCACCATGGTAACCGGGATCTACGTTCCTACCCTCACCATGGTAACCAGGATCTATGTTCTTACCCTCACCATGGTAACCAGGATCTACGTTCCGACCCTCACCATGGTAACCAGGATCTATGTTCTTACCCTCACCGTGGTAACCAGGATCTACGTTCCTACCCTCACCGTGGTAACCAGGATCTAAGTTCCTACCCTCACCATGGTAACCAGGATCTACCCTCACCATGGTAACCAGGATCTACGTTCCTACCCTCACCATGGTAACCAGGATCTACGTTCCTACCCTCACCATGGTAACCAGGATCTACATTCCTACCCTCACCATGGTAACCAGGATCTACCCTCACCATGGTAACCAGGATCTACCCTCACCATGGTAACCAGGATCTACGTTAAAAAAAACACACACACAATTTCAACAAATGAATAAAAAAACCACCAAATAATTTTTCTTTATTTAATAAATTTCTATTTATTTATTTGAAAATTTAATGAAATTCTCTCATTTTTTTCTAAACAAAAAAACAAAACGACACAAAATATTATTTTTAATTTTCTTCAGTTTTTTAGTCGCAGCTTAAAGTTCGTTAGAACGTTAGTAAAAAAAACGAGCAACTTGTTGCCGTGACGACGGCTTCCACGTCATCACCACGGAAACAGGAAGCAGCGTCCCTTCTGGTAGGATGCAGGAACTGCAGGTGAAAAAAAAGTAACAGAGCAGGTCTAAAACCTAAGAGGGCAGCGCCCGTCTGCGTCTAGCGGGGCCTCGCCCGGTCTGCGTCTAGCGGGTCTAAACCTAGCGGGTCTGGACTCGGTGGGCATGGGATGTAGGTCCATCAGGAAGGGGGTCTGAGGTAGAACGGCGTTAGACTCTAAAAGCTTCTCTACGTTTCTACGCTTCAAAGCGACAGCAGGCGGTCAGCCGACAGATCCGCGTCTCCACGACGACGTACGAGCTCCAGCGTCTGGGTACGACGGGTCTCTGAGACCCTCTAGCGTTCGTCCAGAGAAGAGCAGGTCGTTCCGTCACAGATCGGTCACTTTGTTTTCGACGGCGGCAGCGATTTGCTGCAGTCGGTATCCGAGCTGCATCTTCTGGGCCGTCGGGTCTTCTTCCAACGCGGTGATGATCTGACGGAGAGAAAGCGGGTATAGATGAATCCATGCCCGTGTCGCCCGGATTAGAACCTCAGACGTACCTGGTCGTAGAACTTGTTGATGTACTTGTACAGCTCGTGCAGCGCCACCAGGTGGTTCAGCTCGCCGGAGTAATTCTGAAACAGAGAACCAGAACGTGATGCCAGGCTGGTTCTAACCACCTGAACCAGAACGTGATGCCAGGCTGGTTCTAACGCCCGGGTTCTAACGACCTGAACCTGTTGTTTTTGTCAACGATGACGAAAACGAAATGATTTCGTTGACAAAGCATTTTTTTATGACAATGTGGTGAGAGCGGCCATGCTGATTGGTCTAGAGACAGTGTGGTGAGAGCGGCCATGCTGATTGGTCTAGAGACAGTGTGGTGAGAGCGGCCATGCTGATTGGTCTAGAGACAGTGTGGTGTGAGCGGACATGCTGATTGGTCTAGAGACAGTGTGTGAGAGCAGCCATGCTGATTGGTCTAGAGACAGTGTGTGAGAGCGGCCATGCTGATTGGTCTAGAGACAGTGTGTGAGAGCGGCCATGCTGATTGGTCTAGAGACAGTGTGGTGAGAGCGGCCATGCTGATTGGTCTAGAGACAGTGTGGTGAGAGCGGCCATGCTGATTGGTCTAGAGACAGTGTGGTGAGAGCGGCCATGCTGATTGGTCTAGAGACAGTGTGGTGAGAGCGGCCATGCTGATTGGTCTAGAGACAGTGTGGTGAGAGCGGCCATGCTGATTGGTCTAGAGACAGTGTGTGAGAGCGGCCATGCTGATTGGTCTAGAGACAGTGTCACTGAGGAAAAGACAGGAAACAGAGATGTTTGTATCAGAGATGAAGATGCTGAGGATCTCTCTGGGAGTGACCAGGATGGACAGGATCAGAGGAACAGCACATGTTAGAGGTTTTAAAGTCAGAGAGGTCAGACTGAGATGGTTTGGACATGTGCAGAGGAGAGAGAGAGAGTACATCAGAAGAAGGATGCTGGGTTTGGAACCACCAGGAAAGAGGACTAGAGGAAGACCAAAGAGGAGGTTCATGGATACAGTGAAGGAAGACATGAACTGAAGAGGATGCAGGAGATAGGGTTAGATGGAAGAAACTGACTTGCTCTGGCGCCCCCTGAAGGGAAACGACGGAAGAAGAAGTAGAAGCATGCTAACTTCAAGCTAATGCTAGCTTGTTGGTGCTGCTAACTTCCTGTTAGCTTGGTTGCTAACGACTGATTTAAAGACACAGTACAATGTTTACTTTGTTTACAAGATTATTAAGAGGTGTCATTTTTAAGTAGTCATAAGTTACAACGTTCCTCACTCACTGAAAAAATTATTTTTATTTACGTTGTTTTACAATGTTTGTTGTTTTAAAGCAAGTTAAAGCTCGGCAGAGTTTTTTTTAACAAACAACCTGCATTAATCTCAGTAATAAAACAAATAAAATAAAACTAAAAGAAAACTAGACTAAAAACGAAAAAGTCTTTCCGACGAAAACTAGACGAAAACTCTTTTGGGTTTTTGTGATTAAAGGGAGCGGGAGACGGTGGATCTTTTTGCGACTTTTTGTGACTTTTTTGCGACTTTTTGACATTTTTTTGCAATTTTTTAGGAACAACTGTCTATTTTTGTAATTTTTTTTTTTGTCAAAAATGTCACGAAAAGTTGACAAAAACTCGCGAACGTGCAGACCGAAGGTCGCGGGTTTGATTCCCACAGAGACCACCGTCTAGGGTCCTTGGAGAAGACACCTAACCCCCACTTCTCCCACCATTGGTGCCGTTGAAGGGCAGCCTGCTGCGGTGTAAGGAGTGCAGCACGGTGAGGGATGAAGAGAGTCATTCTTTTATCTTTTGTTCCGTTCCGTCATCTTCCGCTTGTTTCGGGGTCGGGTCGCGGGGGCAACAGCCTCAAGCGGGCAGCCCAGGCCTCTCTCTCCCCGGCTGCATCCTCCAGCTCACCTGGAAGGATCCCAAGTCGTTCCCCGGCCAGCTGTGAGACATAGTCTCTCCAGCAGGTCCGGGGTCTGCCCCTTGGTCTCCTCCTGGTGGGACGTGCCCAAAACACCTCGCCCGCGAGGCGCTCGGGGGGCATCCTGACCAAACGCCAGAACAACCCCATCTGGCTCCTCTCGACCTGGAGGAGGAGCGGCTCGACACCGAGCTCCTCCCGGATGGCAGAGCTCCTCACCCGATCTCTGAGTGAGAGCCCAGCCACCCTGCGGAGGAAGCTCATTTCAGCCGCTTGTACCCACGATCTCATTTTTTCGGTCACCACCCACACTACCCATAGAGTAATTCTTTTTTTTTTTTTTTTTTCATTTCATTAAAACATGACAAAAACTTAAATTAAAATTCGTCCAAAGACGAAAACTAAAACTAAGATGGCCGCCAAAAACAACAAAGAACCAGACTCACTCTGGAGAGCTCTGCCAGGGCGGAGTTCATCTCCTGGTCGCTGGCAGAGATGGTCTGCCTGATGTCAGCGTAGAACCTGTGAGAGGAGGAGCGAGTTACAAGGTGCCCGAACGGTGCCCGTTAGACAGAACCCACCTTTCCACCATGTGTTTGTAGCGAGGTATGTCGCGGGCGTAGAGCAGCTTGTTGATTGGAGAGTCCTGTTGGCATAAAAAAGACGGAGGTCAGACCGGGTTATCTATGACCCGCTGTGATAACCTGTGGAGGGTGAGCGATGGGTACACCTATCGATCCGAGCCACGTGGCACCGCGTCGCTAACGAGGGGAACTTCTTTTAAATTTGATTCCACTTAAAAATCAACGAGCCAATCAGGTCTCTCTAACGAGGGAGGGTCCTATAGGTCCCGCCCCCGTGCGTTGAGCCAACCAGATGCTGGCGATCTAAAACTTTTATTTTTCGTCACCATTTTTTGTGAACTTTTTGCAATTTTTTTGGTCATTTTTTTAGCAAATTTTTTTTTTGCAACGGTTCGTGACTTCATCGCGAACTTTTGTTTTTTGTTGTGATTTTTTGCGACTTTTTTGCAATTTTTTGCAACTTTTTTTGGTCAAAAATGTCGCAAAAAGTTGACTCACGTTCGCGAGTTTTCGTCAACTTTTTGTGACATTTTTTTTTTGCAAATTTTTTGTGACTTTTTAGCAATTTTTTCCCAAAATAACCAAAATAGTCAAAATTTTAAAAAAATTGCAAAAAAGACAAAAAATTGCGAAAAAAAGTCAAAAAGTCGCAAAAAAGTCACAAAGCAACTTTTTATGTGGAAAAAAGTTGGAAAAAAAGTCTCAAAAAATTTAAAAAAAAATGTCACAAAAAGACAGTTGTTCCTAAAAAAAAAAATCGCAAAAAAACTCGAGTTAAAGCTCGGCAGAAGGGAAAAAAAAACTAATTTAATACGTTTTTTTTTTATTTTTATAATTACCGCCCAAATAACACTGTCGGAGCATATTCGTGCTTCATTTTCTTTGTAAGTATTTTTAGGTAAATGTGTTTATCGGGCACGGTCCTGCTGGAATAGAACGCTAGAAAACACCAGGTGGCGCTAACGTAGAAGACCGGGTCGCTCATCTCGACGGGCGATGCTCTATCCGACAGGGATTACGTCATGGAGGCGGAGTTTGGATGCGTCACGGGCATGTGCAGAAGCACGGCGGCGATCCGACTCACCCGGCCCAGCTTGTGCTCGGCGATGGTGCAGGAATCCATGAAGGTCTGAGCGATGACCGACAGGACGGCGTCCACGTGGTCCGACACGGGCACGTCGAACAGGAACTGAGGGTTCTTTATGATGTTGATCCAGAACCGGAGCGGGAGGCTGAGGAGGGCAGAGATGGAGGAGGGTTAGACTGGCACAGAAGTATTTGTGTTTATACATTCCTCTTTTTGAAGCCCATTGAGACGGACATTCTGTGATTTTGGGCTAAAAAATAAAATTGAATTGAATTGAAAAGTGTGGGTGCTACGTTCATACCCTCACCATGGTAACCAGGATCTATGTTCCTACCCTCACCATGGTAACCAGGATCTACGTTCATACCCTCACCATGGTAACCAGGATCTACGTTCCTACCCTCACCATGGTAACCAGGATCTACGTTGCTACCCTCACCATGGTAACCAGGATCTACGTTCCTACCCTCACCATGGTAACCAGGATCTACGTTACTACCCTCACCATGGTAACCAGGATCTACGTTACTACCCTCACCATGGTAACCAGGATCTAAGTTCCTACCCTCACCATAGTAACCAGGATCTACGTTCCTACCCTCACCATGGTAACCAGGATCTACGTTACTACCCTCACCATGGTAACCAGGATCTAAGTTCCTACCCTCACCATGGTAACCAGGATCTACGTTCCTACTCTCACCATGGTAACCAGGATCTACGTTCCTACCCTCACCATTGTAACCAGGATCTATGTTCCTACCCTCACCATGGTAACCAGAATCTACGTTCCTACCCTCACCATGGTAACCAGGATCTACGTTCCTACCCTCACCATGGTAACCAGGATCTACGTTCCTACCCTCACCATGGTAACCAGGATCTACGTTCCTACCCTCACCATGGTAACCAGGATCTATGTTCCTACCCTCACCATGGTAACCAGGATCTACGTTCATACCCTCACCATGGTAACCAGGATCTACGTTCCTACCCTCACCATGGTAACCAGGATCTACGTTCATACCCTCACCATGGTAACCAGGATCTACGTTCCTACCCTCACCATGGTAACCAGGATCTACGTTCCTACCCTCACCATGGTAACCAGAATCTACGTTCCTACCCTCACCATGGTAACCAGGATCTATGTTCCTACCCTCACCATGGTAACCAGGATCTACGTTCATACCCTCACCATGGTAACCAGGATCTACGTTCCTACCCTCACCATGGTAACCAGGATCTACGTTCATACCCTCACCATGGTAACAAGGATCTACGTTCATACCCTCACCATGATAACCAGGATCTACGTTCCTACCCTCACCATGGTAACCAGGATCTACGTTCATACCCTCACCATGGTAACCAGGATCTACGTTCCTACCCTCACTGTGGTAACCAGGATCTACGTTCATACCCTCACCATGGTAACAAGGATCTACGTTCATACCCTCACCATTGTAACCAGGATCTACGTTCATACCCTCACCATGGTAACCAGGATCTACGTTCCTACCCTCACCATGGTAACCAGGATCTACGTTCATACCCTCACCATGGTAACCAGGATCTACGTTCCTACCCTCACCATGGTAACCAGGATCTACGTTCCTACCCTCACCATGGTAACCAGGATCTACGTTCCTACCCTCACCATGGTAACCAGGATCTACGTTACTACCCTCACCATGGTAACCAGGATCTACGTTACTACCCTCACCATGGTAACCAGGATCTAAGTTCCTACCCTCACCATGGTAACCAGGATCTACGTTCCTACCCTCACCATGGTAACCAGGATCTACGTTACTACCCTCACCATGGTAACCAGGATCTAAGTTCCTACCCTCACCATGGTAACCAGGATCTACGTTCCTACTCTCACCATGGTAACCAGGATCTACGTTCCTACCCTCACCATTGTAACCAGGATCTATGTTCCTACCCTCACCATGGTAACCAGAATCTACGTTCCTACCCTCACCATGGTAACCAGGATCTACGTTCCTACCCTCACCATGGTAACCAGGATCTACGTTCCTACCCTCACCATGGTAACCAGGATCTACGTTCCTACCCTCACCATGGTAACCAGGATCTACGTTCCTACCCTCACCATGGTAACCAGGATCTACGTTCATACCCTCACCATGGTAACCAGGATCTACGTTCCTACCCTCACCATGGTAACCAGGATCTACGTTCCTACCCTCACCATGGTAACCAGAATCTACGTTCCTACCCTCACCATGGTAACCAGGATCTATGTTCCTACCCTCACCATGGTAACCAGGATCTACGTTCATACCCTCACCATGGTAACCAGGATCTACGTTCCTACCCTCACCATGGTAACCAGGATCTACATTCCTACCCTCACCATGGTAACAAGGATCTACGTTCATACCCTCACCATGATAACCAGGATCTACGTTCCTACCCTCACCATGGTAACCAGGATCTACGTTCATACCCTCACCATGGTAACCAGGATCTACGTTCATACCCTCACCATGGTAACAAGGATCTACGTTCATACCCTCACCATGATAACCAGGATCTACGTTCCTACCCTCACCATGGTAACCAGGATCTACGTTCATACCCTCACCATGGTAACCAGGATCTACGTTCCTACCCTCACTGTGGTAACCAGGATCTACGTTCATACCCTCACCATGGTAACAAGGATCTACGTTCATACCCTCACCATGGTAACCAGGATCTACGTTCCTACCCTCACCATGGTAACCAGGATCTACGTTCATACCCTCACCATGGTAACCAGGATCTACGTTCCTACCCTCACCATGGTAACCAGGATCTACGTTCCTACCCTCACCATGGTAACCAGGATCTACGTTCCTACACTCACCATGGTAACCAGGATCTATGTTCCTACCCTCACCATGGTAACCAGGATCTACGTTCCTACACTCACCATGGTAACCAGGATCTACGTTCCTACCCTCACCATGGTAACCAGGATCTATATTCCTACCCTCACCATGGTAACCAGGATCTACGTTCATACCCCCACCATGGTAACCAGGATCTACGTTCCTACCCTCACCATGGTAACCAGGATCTATATTCCTACCCTCACCATGGTAACCAGGATCTACGTTCATACCCCCACCATGGTAACCAGGATCTACGTTCCTACCCTCACCATGGTAACCAGGATCTACGTTCCTACCGTCACCATGGTAACCAGGATCTATGTTCCTACCCTCACCATGGTAACCAGGATCTACGTTCCTACCCTCACCATGGTAACCAGGATCTACGTTCCTACCCTCACCATGGTAACCAGGATCTACATTTCTACCCTCACCATGGTAACCAGGATCTACGTTCATACCCTCACCATGGTAACCAGGATGTACGTTCCTACCCTCACCATGATAACCAGGATCTACGTTCCTACCCTCACCATGGTAACCAGAATCTACGTTCCTACCCTCACCATGGTAACCAGGATCTATGTTCCTACCCTCACCATGGTAACCAGGATCTACGTTCATACCCTCACCATGGTAACCAGGATCTACGTTCCTACCCTCACCATGATAACCAGGATCTACGTTCCTACCCTCACCATGGTAACCAGGATCTACGTTCCTACCCTCACCATGGTAACCAGGATCTATGTTCCTACCCTCACCATGGTAACCAGGATCTATATTCCTACCCTCACCATGGTAACCAGGATCTACGTTCCTACCCTCACCATGGTAACCAGGATCTATGTTCCTACCCTCACCATGGTAACCAGGATCTACGTTCCTACCCTCACCATGGTAACCAGGATCTATGTTCCTACCCTCACCATGGTAACCAGGATCTACGTTCCTACCCTCACCATGGTAACCAGGATCTACGTTCCTACCCTCACCATGGTAACCAGGATCTACATTCCTACCTGTTGGTCTTCCAGATGTGGATGGTCTCGGGGTCGGTGATCCCGTGCGATGCCGCCTGGTCGTCCAGCAGGTCGAAGAAGTACTTGACGGCCAGCGGCACCGGGCGACTCGTGCTCAGAATCACTGTGAATAAATCGTCCACAAACTTCTGCAGCGTTCCCTGGTGGACGGGAGGAGGTATGACACCAGAGGGAGAGTGATTTATAGAGTTAATGTGTTTAATTATTCATCAGTTAATAAATAAATAAATTAATTATTAAGTCATTTTAATTAATAAAGATCAAGTGGGTTAAAATAACAGACATTTTTATCCAAATAAAACGTTAAAAATCTGAAAAAATATTTATATATAAATTTTTTTTAATTTGTAAAATTTAAAAAATCATCAAGATTTAGTAAAAATTTTGTGAAAATTGAAAAAAAAAAATCAATAGCCTTAAATTTTCAATTTTTATATATATATAAAAAAAGCTAAAAAAAAATTTTGTTAAAAAACTTAAAAAATTAAAAATCTTTAAAAACGGATTTATTTTCACTTTTCTTTTAAGGAAATTCTCAAGAATTTGTGAAAATTTTGGAAAATTAAAAGAAAAAAAATCTAAACACTGAATTTTTCAAAAACTTTCAGAAAATTAAAAAAAATCTGAAATTGTTCTTTTTTTTAAAAGTTCACAAATTCTCAAATATTTTAAATATTTTTTAAATTGAAAAATCTTTCAATTCTGAAAACTGTAAAAATTTGTGAACATTTTAAAAACATTTTGTGACTATTTTTTTAAAGAAATCATTTTTAAAAAACAAATTTTACAAATTTGTTAGAATCTCAAAAAAGTTGGAAAAAGTTTTGACAAATTTTGTGATTTAAAAAAAAAAGGCAAACCGGAAAAATATCATCAATCAAAGAATCATTCCACTGCTGAGTTTAGATCCACTCAAAACAAATCTTCAGAACTTCTCATGGTAAAAATTTTAAAGAAAATTGAGAAAAATTCCCAAAAAAATTGTGAATTTATAAAAACTTTAAAAACCTAAAAAATTTATTTTGTAAATATTAATAAATTAAATTATATTTTTAACCTGGTTTTGTTTTATTTTTTAACAATTTAAAATAATGGCTTTTTTTTTTTTTTTTTCCTGGCTCCTTTTATTTTTATATAAAAAACATTTTAAAATAAATAAAAAACTACAAAGTGATTTAATCCATTTGTTTTATTCAGGATTGGTTTCCACGGCGACGTTCCGTTGGCATGGCGTTACCAGGCGGGCATACCTTCATGGACAGCAGGCGGGTCAGGTAGATCTCAGGAATGGCCTTCGCCCGCTCCCTCAAACTTCCTCTCCGGTGTTTGGGAAGGTCCGGTTCCTCCGAGGCCTTCACCAGGTGCCACACCTTCACCCCCCCTTCATCCGCATCTTCCAGCATGGGCGTCTCTACGGAGACGAAGAAGAGGAGCGTTGGCATGGCGTGAGGGTGGGATCTACGTTGCTACCCTCACCATGGTAACCAGGATCTATGTTCCTACCCTCACCATGGTAACCAGGATCTATGTTCCTACCCTCACCATGGTAACCAGGATCTACATCCCTACCCTCACCATGGTAACCAGGATCTATGTTCCTACCCTCACCATGGTAACCAGGATCTATGTTCCTACCCTCACCATGGTAACCAGGATCTATGTTCCTACCCTCACCATGGTAACCAGGATCTACGTTCCTACCCTCACCATGGTAACCAGGATCTACGTTCCTACCCTCACCATGGTAACCAGGATCTACGTTCCTACTCTCACCATGGTAACCAGGATCTATGTTCCTACCCTCACCATGGTAACCAGGATCTACGTTCCTACCCTCACCATGGTAACCAGGATCTACGTTCCTACCCTCACCATGGTAACCAGGATCTATGTTCATACCCTCACCATGGTAACCAGGATCTACGTTCCTACTCTCACCATGGTAACCAGGATCTACATTCCTACCTTCACCATGGTAACCAGGATCTACGTTCCTACCCTCACCATGGTAACCAGGATCTATGTTCCTACCCTCACCATGGTAACCAGGATCTTTGTTCCTACCCTCACCATGGTAACCAGGATCTACGTTCCAACCCTCACCATGGTAACCAGGATCTACGTTCCTACCCTCACCATGGTAACCAGGATCTATGTTCCTACCCTCACCATGGTAACCAGGATCTACGCTCCTACCCTCACCATGGTAACCAGGATCTATGTTCCTACCCTCACCATGGTAACCAGGATCTACGTTCCTACCCTCTGTTGCCCCTGGTGCCACGTAGCGGTGGGTTAAACTTGACAACCTGAAGAATAAACAATAAGACTTACTCTCGCCCGCCATGTAGTCCTGGTTGTCATGGTGATGGGTTTTACTGTGACGGGGCACCAGGGCGACCGTCGCTGAATCTGGAACCTGAAAAAAAAAGAATGATGATTCATCTCAACGTGGCACAGGGACGTGGCGTGGTGCAGCGCGGGCACACACACCTTGTAATGCTGCAGTGTGTTGAGACGTTTCCAGTTGCCCTGCGTCACACATGTCACGTCTTCGTCTGATAGAACCAGGTGACCCGCTACCCCCGATCTCCACTCTGAAAAAAAAAAACACATCTGGATGAACTTCACCTGCAGCCAATCAGGGAGGGCAGCTCTGATTGGTCGATAAGAGGCAGCTGGGGGCAGAGGGGCGGGACATAGTGAGGAGCCCTCATGCACACACACATACACGTAGTCTTTATTCAAATCCATCAAAGTCCTCATCCTCTGTTTCAGAGCAAGTCCTCTTCGCTCCTCGCTGTCAAAGTCACTGTCTGTACTGTGCGGCTCCTCAGAAAGGATACCAGCTTTTGAGAAAGCTCGGATAACAGTACCAGCAGACACGTTAGTCCAAGCATCTACAATCCATTGGCAAACTGTAGCGTAACTCGCCCGGCGCTGCCTTCCACCCTTCGGTCATCCATCGCTCCCACGCCGCTCACACTTCACTCTTTAACGTTCTCATGCCTTTTCTTTCAAGTCCGCCTCGCGGGCACCGCGTTTTCTTTTAGCTCCGCCTTTTCTCACACACAAGGCGCACCGCTCATTTTGAAGAAAATCTAAGACTTTTATATGAACCTTATGGTCGTGAAATGATGGTAATTACTGTTTACAGTAAAAATAAATCATAAACACCCATAAAATGTGCTTCAGTAGTACTGGCTAATAAAACATTAAATGTAAACAAGAAACCTTGAACACTTTTAGATATGTTAATTCAGAGGTATGGAACCAAACAAAAATGGGCCCAGGTTCACATGAGTTAAAAATATACAAAAATATTCCAGTTGTGTAGTTTTAGTGAAAAAAAACCACCATCTTAACTGTAAAAATAGTAACTTTAATAAATAAAATGGGTTCATCTTTACCACTTGTACTATAATAAACACATCAGTGTATAAATTTGGTTCCTACCCTCACCATGATGAGGGGTGCCCAACTAACAACACTCATTAGTGTGGTGTGAGGTCTTTTTAGGTCTGCTTGTTTCTTTTTTTACTCACAGGTGCTGGATGGCTTCTAATGAGAGGATTGGCTGATTGCTCCCAGCTGCACAGACTATAAAAGACCTGGTGTCACCCACAGTCTCTGTCAGTAAGGGTGTGCGATACCGCAAGTTTTGGTATCGATCCGATACCAAGTAAATACCAGACCAATATCGCCGATACCGATATCGATACCGATATTTAAATTTTTTAAATGACTATTTTTGCATCAAGGGTTTGGGTCATGTATGTAGTATGACCAAGTATATGTATAAACACAGGTTGGTAGGTAGATCCATAGAAGTGACCAGTTACAAACAAATGTTAACTAATGTTAAAAATGATTATGTTTTACTTTCATAATTAAAATTGGAGCGTCTCTGTTAATGAGCGCCTACCTCTGGGAAACAGAAGGGGTCAGGGTTTTCTCCTCCGTTTCTGAAGTTTTTCTTTGGGGTGATTCTTTAATTTGTAGTGTTACCCCTATATTTAACAGCCTTTCTGCACATGGTGCAGGTAGCCTCAAAGTCCAGCCACACGGTTATTACTCTAGTTTTTTCATCTCTCTCTACTTTTACCAACTTGCGTTTTTTTGTTACAGGCGCGACACACAGTGTTTACGCATATTTTGCAGACAGATAAGTTAGGTTAACTTAAAAAAAAAAAAAAAAAAGATATTATGGATATTAGGATCGATCCGCCCACCCCTATCTGTCAGGTCTTCAACGATTCTAGTGGTAAACTGACCACCTCTAAGCAGACTAATTTTCTTATTCTCCTCACAGGAACCTTCAGCCCTTCCTCTTGGCCATCCAGCACTGCCTGAAGCCGTTATCTCTCTGCTGTGGATTCCTTTGTTTGCATTTGGATCCTCCTCATTCCCTCTCCTACACAACATTTTTTTGTGGGATAAAATGTGCTTTGTGGTGTAGAGGAGGGGGTCTTGTATCCTGGATTGAATTTAGCGTTCTTTCTTTTTTTTTAAACCCCTCATCTTCCTACTGACAGCAGCCTCATATCTTCTCCTTCCTCCATCTCCCTTCAGGGGGCGCCACATCAAGTCAGTTTCTTCCATCTAACCCTATCTCCTGCATCCTCTTCAGTCACACCAACTATCTTCATGTCTTCCTTCACTGTATCCATGAACCTCCTCTTTGGTCTTCCTCTAGTCCTCTTTCCTGGTGGTTCCAAACCCAGCATCCTTCTTCATAACGGACACAATGATTTCCAAAATAAGAGTCCGTGAGTGAAGCACTCTGCTTCACTCGTCTTTCTACAGAAAATAGTTCAAGTTAATTTGTTTTTTGCAGACAATAAAAAGTGTATTTAACGACCTGTAAAGTTGTTTTTATTAAAATAACATCGTGTATCGCTCCGGTTTGCCGTCTCCCGCTTCGAGTCCGACATGTTTTTTTTTTCAGATGTTCGTGCAGCGTCGTTATGCTTCCGTGCCGAAACGTGTCCGTTTTGCAAACTTTGGATTATTTTGTTTTTGTTTTTCTTTCTGCCATCTTGTTGAATCTGCCTGATCACGTGATGCCCTAATACACACACACACACAACTATACACAATCATACACACGTTTAATTGGTAAGGTGTGAGACTCACCCAGGTCCAGCGAGTCAACGTGGGGTCTCTGAGAGAAGGGCGTGGCCTTGAAGACCTGCTCCAGAAGTTTCTCCTTCACCTGGGTGATGGTGTCACAGTCCAGGACCTTACAGGGCTGAGGGGGGGCATCGCCTGGACCCCCGACCTGGGCCACCACGTTCAGAGTCT
>CACRXE010000059.1:522500-545000 GCA_902685375.1 Neostethus bicornis | reverse complement strand
GCTCTCGTCTCAGCGGCGACTCCCGGTGGCCGGGGAAAAAGATGCGCTCTGCGTACATCCTGTAGTCCAAAAGAGGAATGCCCGATCCGACCAGGTCGCTGGACATGTCCATCATCTCCGTCATGAGGTCTGGAGAAAAAAATAAAACATCATGTCTGTCGTCTTCCTCTTACCCGGTGCCAAGTCGCCGGGGTAACGTCCTCAGACGGGTAACTCAGACTTCTCTCACCCCGTCTGCATCCTCCATCTCACCCAGGAGGATCCTGATTGGTTCCCTGTCCAGCTGGCAGACATAGTCTGTCCAGCAGGTCCGGGGTCTGCCTCTTGGTCTCCTCCTGGCGGGACGGAACCCCTCATCAGGGAGGGTGGCATCCTAACCAGATGCTGAACCACCCCATCTGGAGGAGGAGTGGCTCTACTTCAAGCTCCTCCCTCTATGAGAGAGACCCCGCCCACCCTGACAGCGAGCGCCAGGTGGCAGAGCTTTAACCCACAGGGGTCCGGACAGTTGACTCATCACCCGTAGGAGGGGTATGTGGGCCGGGTGAAGGAACGGGGTGGCAGCCGAGGGCGGCACGGGCTAATTACAGTGTGGCTCCGCCCACTAACCCTTTAACAGGCACACTTTTTTCTACCATTTTACTTACTGTAAGAGGTTAATTATAGTGTGACTCCTCCCACTACACCTTGGCTCCACCCACCACACCGTGTCGTGACTCCTCCCACCCCGGCGGGGCGTGACTCCTCCCACCCCGGCGTGGTGTGACTCTTCCCACCCCACCATATCATGACTCCTCCCACCCCGGTGTGACTCCTCCCACCCCAGCGTGTCGTGACTCCTCCCACCCCAGCGTGTCGTGACT
Source organism: Neostethus bicornis (assembly GCA_902685375.1). Classification (NCBI taxonomy): domain Eukaryota; kingdom Metazoa; phylum Chordata; class Actinopteri; order Atheriniformes; family Phallostethidae; genus Neostethus; species Neostethus bicornis. Next base: position 544,137 of record CACRXE010000059.1, on the reverse strand, counting down.
CCTCCCACCTCAGCGTGGCGTGACTCCTCGCACCCACAGCGTGTCGTGACTCCTCCCACCCCAGCGTGGCGTGACTCCTCCCACCCACAGCGTGTCGTGACTCCTCCCACCCACAGCGTGTCGTGACTCCTCCCACTACAGCGTGTCGTAACTCCTCCCACCCACGGCGTGTCGTAACTCCTCCCACCCCGGCGTGGCGTGACTCCTCCCACCTCGGCGTGGCGTGACTCCACCCACCGGTGAACTCCTTCTTGCAGCGGTCCCTGACGCTGGTCTCCAGGTTCTTCAGCTGGATCTGGACCTTCTTGTAGTCTCGAAGAGCCTGCTTGCTCTTCCTCCTGGAGGAGAGAGAGAGGGTGGGTGGGTGAGGGTGTGTGTGAGGGTCTGTGTGAGGATGTGTGTGTGCGTGTGTGTGTGTGTGTGTGAGTGTGAGAGTGTGTGTGTGTATGTGTGTGTGTGTGAGTGTGTGTGTGTGAGGGTCTGTGTGGTTAAGTGTGTGTGTGAGGGTCTGTGTGGTTATGTGTGTGTGTGTGAGTGTCTGTGTGTATATGGGTGTGTGTGTGTGTGTGTGTGTGTGTGGATGTGTGTGTGTGTGAGTGTGTGTGTGTGTGTGTGTGTGTGTGTGTGTATGTGTGTGTGAGGGTCTGTGTGGTTATGTGTGTGTGTGAGGGTCTGTGTGGTTATGTGTGTGTGTGTGTGTGTGTGTGTGTGTGTGTGAGGGTCTGTGTGAGGATGTGTGTGTGTGTGTGTGTGAGTGTCTGTGTGTATATGGGTGTGTGTGTGTGTGGATGTGTATGTCAGTGTGTGGATGAGTGTGTGTGTGTGTGTGTGTGAGGGTCTGTGTGAGTGTGTGAGTGTGTGTGTGTATGTGTGTGTATATGTGTGTGTGTGTGTTTGTGTGAGTGTGTGTATGTGTGTGTGTGTGTGTGTGTGTGTGTGTGTGAGGGTCTGTGTGTGTGTGCGTGTGTGTGAGGAGTGTGTATGTGTGTGTGTGTGTGAGGGTCTGTGTGTGTGTGCGTGTGTGTGAGGAGTGTGTATGTGTGTGTGTGTGTGTGTGTGTGAGGGTCTGTGTGTGTGTGTGTGTGTGAGGAGTGTGTATGTGTGTGTGTGTGTGTGAGGGTCTGTGTGTGTGTGCGTGTGTGTGAGGAGTGTGTATGTGTGTGTGTGTGTGAGGGTCTGTGTGTGTGTGCGTGTGTGTGAGGAGTGTGTATGTGTGTGTGTGTGTGTGTGTGTGAGGGTCTGTGTGTGTGTGTGTGTGTGAGGAGTGTGTATGTGTGTGTGTGTGTGTGAGGGTCTGTGTGTGTGTGCGTGTGTGTGAGGAGTGTGTATGTGTGTGTGTGTGTGAGGGTCTGTGTGTGTGTGCGTGTGTGTGAGGAGTGTGTATGTGTGTGTGTGTGTGTGTGTGTGTGTGTGTGTGTGTGTGTGAGGGTCTGACCTGTAGATGAGGACGATGATGAGGACGATCAGGGCGACGATGGACGCCCCGACCCCGACCCCGATCTGAGCCTCCAGTGGGAAAGTGGGCGGAGTCAGATCCTCATACTGGACCCGCCCCAAAGAGAAGTTCAGGTTCCCCATGTGGACCTGGAACCAGAGACAGTCTGAGTGTGTGTGTGAGGGGGTATCAGTGTGTGTGTGTGTGTGTGTGTGTGTGTGTGTGTGTGAGACCATGAAGGTGGGGAGCGGGTCCGACCCGTCACAGGTCCTGCATCCTGGTTGGTGGATCGGGGGTTCACAGTAAAGATGGTTCCTGGTCAGGGTTTTAACCGTACACACTCCAGAGCCAATCAGAACGAGTACCTCCTCCTTACTGATGGCGAGGTCCAGGTTCTCCCCCTGCACACACACACACACACACACACACACGGGCATCAAGACCATGACCACCCTGACCCACGGTACCACCCTCTACCACCCTGACCGTCCTCCCTATCATCATGGGTACCATCCTGTGTACCCTCTTGGCAGACCCCCCCCCTCCTCTCTACCCTCCTGTGTACCATCCTGTGTACCCTCTTGGCAGACCCCCCCCCTCCTGTGTACCCTCCTGTGTACCATCCTGTGTACCTTCTTGGCAGACCCCCCCCCTCCTCTCTACCCTCCTGTGTACCATCCTGTGTACCCTCTTGGCAGCCCCTCCCCCTCCTCTCTACCCTCCTGTGTACCCTCCTGTGTACCATCCTGTGTACCCTCTTGGCAGCCCCCCCTCTTCCCCTCCGTCTCACCTCCAGCTGGATGAAGCTGCTGGGATTGTGTCGGTAGACTTTTTGGGGGTCCTGCTGGTTGAGGGGTTGCAGGACGGGGTCCGGTTGGTAGGTGAAGGTGTGCCCGCTGTGCCCGCTGTGCCCGCTCAGCGCCTCGAAACTGAACTTCAGGTTGTCCAACAGGAACTCCACGGTGACCTCTGACCCCAGGATGGACGCGTCCACTTTGGGCGAACGGCAGACGATCAACGAGGACGAGTTCAGGTCGCAGCGTTCAGAGTACTGAGGGGAGGGGGGGACACGGTGAGGGGGGGGACACGGTGAGGGGGGGGGACACGGTGAGGGGGGGGGACACGGTGAGGGGGGGGGACACGATGAGGGGAGGGGACATGGTGAGGGGGGGGGGAACACGGTGAAGGGAGGGGACATGGTGAGGGGGGGACACGGTGAGGGGGGGGGACACGGTGAGGGGAGGGGACACGGTGAAGGGAGGGGACATGGTGAGGGGGGGACACGGGGAGGGGGGGGGACACGGGGGGGGGGGGGGACACGGTGAGGGGAGGGGACACGGTGAAGGGAGGGGACATGGTGAGGGGGGGACACGGTGAGGGGGGGGGACACGGTGAGGGGGGGGGACACGGTGAGGGGACACGGTGAGGGGGGGGGGACACGGTGAGGGGAGGGGACACGATGAGGGGAGGGGACACGATGAGGGGACACGGTGAGGGGAGGGGACATGGTGAGGGGGGGGGACACGGTGAGGGGAGGGGACACGGTGAGGGGGGGGACACGGTGAGGGGGGGGGACACGGTGAGGGGAGGGGACACGGTGAGGGGGGGGACACGGTGAGGGGGGGGGACACGGTGAGGGGGGGGACACGGTGAGGGGGGGGACACGGTGAGGGGGGGGACACGATGAGGGGACACGATGAGGGGGGGGGACACGGTGAGGGGGGGGGCACGGTGAGGGGGGGGACACGATGAGGGGAGGGGACACGATGAGGGGACACGGTGAGGGGAGGGGACACGGTGAGGGGGGGGACACGGTGAGGGGGGGGACACGGTGAGGGGGGGGGACACGATGAGGGGAGGGGACACGATGAGGGGACACGGTGAGGGGAGGGGACACGGTGAGGGGGGGGACACGGTGAGGGGAGGGGACACGGTGAGGGGAGGGGACACGGTGAGGGGAGGGACACGGTGAGGGGGGGGACACGGTGAGGGGGGGGACACGATGAGGGGAGGGGACACGATGAGGGGACACGGTGAGGGGAGGGGACATGGTGAGGGGGGGGGGACACGGTGAGGGGGGGGGACATGGTGAGGGGAGGGGACACGGTGAGGGGGGGGACACGGTGAGGGGAGGGGACACGGTGAGGGGAGGGGACACGGTGAGGGGGGGACACGGTGAAGGGGGGGAACACGGTGAGGGGAGGGGACACGATGAGGGGAGGGGGCACGGTGAGGGGGGGGACACGGTGAGGGGACACGGTGAGGGGGGGGGACACGGTGAGGGGGGGGACACGGTGGAGGGACACGGTGAGGGGGGGGACACGGTGAAGGGACACGGTGAGGGGGGGGGACACGGTGAGGGGGGGGGACACGGTGAGGGGGGGGACACGGTGAGGGGAGGGAACACGGTGAGGGGAGGGGACACGATGAGGGGAGGGGGCACGGTGAGGGGGGGGACATGGTGAGGGGGGTGAGGAGGGGATGTGTGTGTCACTGTGTGTGTGTATCAGTACGTGTGTGTATGTGTGTGTGTGTGTGTGTGTATGTGTGTATCAGTGTGTGTGTGTGTGTGTGTGTGTGTGTGTGTGTGTATATGTATGTATGTATGTGTGTGTGTGTGTGTGTGTGTATGTATGTATGTATGTGTGTGTGTGTGTGTGTGTGTGTTTATGTGTGTGTGGGTGTGTGTGTGTGTGTGTGTATGTGTGTGTGTGTGTTTATGTGTATATGTATGTATGTATGTGTGTGTGTGGGTGTGTGTGTTTATGTGTGTGTGGGTGTGTGGGTGTGTTTATGTGTGTGTGGGTGTGTGTGTTTATGTGTGTGTGGGTGTGTGTTTATGTGTGTGTGGGTGTGTGTGTGTGTGTGTATGTGTGTATCAGTGTGTGTGTGTGTGTGTGTGTGTGTGTGTATATGTATGTATGTATGTGTGTGTGTGTGTGTGTTTATGTGTGTGTGGGTGTGTGTGTGTGTTTATGTGTGTGTGGGTGTGTGTGCTCCACCTGTTTCTCGGAGCAGAGATCGTCTCCTTGACAACCGTCTCCTCCTGGTGGAGAGAAGCTGACCAGCATCCAGGGATCCTGAACCACGTCCAGGTTCTGACCGACCACCGAGATGGTCCTTCCACCGCTGACACACACACACACACACACACACACACACACACACACACAGGTTAGAACCATACCGAGCCAGGCCGGGTAGATCCAGACAGACTTACTGCAGGAAGCTGCGGTCCGGCGTCACGTAGCTGATGTTTGGATTCTCCGTGTATCGGAAGAACGAGGTGTGGAGGCGACGCACGACGCCATGGTAACGCAGCGCCACCGGCTGGTCACCCATCTTACTGCTACGCCCAGTCATACAGTGAACGCCGGGACGCTGTACGTCTGTAACACTGAGAGACACGTCTGATGAGAGGATGAGGAGACGAAGGGAGGCGGGACGGAGGGATGAGTGACAGCCTCACATGATACAGGCCACGCCTCCCACGGTGATGCTGAGGTCAGACGGACGGCCCGTCAGCAGGTGGCGACCGGTGACGGTCAGAAAGGTTCCTCCGGCTTTTGGGCCTCTTTGTGGAGAAAATCCAGTAACCTGTGGATCCTTCAGGGGGGCGGGGCAAGGAGGGAGAATGATTCTGTCACCATGGTAACCAGGATCTACGTTCCTACCCTCACCATGGTAACCAGGATCTATGTTCCTACCCTCACCATGGTAACCAGGATCTACGTTCCTACCTTCACCATGGTAACCAGGATCTATGTTCCTACCCTCACCATGGTAACCAGGATCTACGTTCTTACCCTCACCATGGTAACCAGGATCTATGTTCCTACCCTCACCATGGTAACCAGGATCTACGTTCCTACCCTCACCATGGTAACCAGGATCTACATTCCTACCCTCACCATGGTAACCAGGATCTATGTTTCTACCCTCACCATGGTAACCAGGATCTACATTCCTACCCTCACCATGGTAACCAGGATCTATGTTCTTACCCTCACCATGGTAACCAGGATCTATGTTCCTACCCTCACCATTGTAACCAGGATCTATGTTCCTACCCTCACCATGGTAACCAGGATCTATGTTCCTACCCTCACCATGGTAACCAGGATCTACGTTCCTACCCTCACCATGGTAACCAGGATCTACATTCCTACCCTCACCATGGTAACCAGGATCTATGTTCCTACCCTCACCATGGTAACCAGGATCTACGTTCCTACCCTCACCATGGTAACCAGGATCTATGTTCCTACCCTCACCATGGTAACCAGGATCTACGTTCCTACCCTCACCATGGTAACCAGGATCTACGTTCCTACCCTCACCATGGTAACCAGGATCTATGTTCCTACCCTCACCATGGTAACCAGGATCTACGTTCCTACCCTCACCATGGTAACCAGGATCTTTGGACTCTACCTGGTAGCTGAAGGTCTGCGTGGACTTGCCCAGTCCTCCTCCGCTGACTTCCACGATGACGTGCCCGTCCTTCTCTTCGCCGCTCGCTCTGGTTCGGCAGACGATCCTGCAGACGAGACGGTTAGAACCGGATCCGTCCAATCAGGATGCGGTCGTTCCGCTGAGGCTACCTGGAGGACACCTCGTACAGGTGTGGCAGAACCTCGCACGTTTCCCCGGCGACGGTGACCGAGTGCAGGACGTCTGCGGCTCTCTGCCCGAGGTTAGACCCGGAGATGGTCAGCATGGTACCGCCTTCCAGCAGGCCGGAGAGAGGCTCGATCTGAGGGGGTGTGAACACGCTGTTAGACCTTCATCTCCACGGTAACGGCACGCAGCGGGTCTCACCGAGGTGATGACGGGGGCGGGGCACGTCTGCTGTACGGGTGAGCTGCAAGACATGGCGTGGACACAGGTGGCGCGCGGACCTCCGCACCACACGCAGCCGTACTTCTTGTCGGCGGTGTGGCACCGGCTGCAGTCCGACCGGCCCACCGAGCAGTTGTAAAGCGTTACTATGGCGACAAACAGGAAGTTAACTCAGACAGGAAGTCAAACAGGAAGCTGTGACACATGTTGGGGCGGGGCTTACCGTGGAGATCCGGTGAACTGTCCACGTGGAAGGTGCCACGCCTCTTCACGTACACCATGGCTCTATATTCATCCACCAGCGAGGCGTAGGAATACTAAAACACAGGCTTTATCAGTTACCATGGCAACCTAAATAAATCATGTCCTATAATATTTAACATTGACCTCTACATGCAGTGTCTCACTTTGACCACCAGATGGTGCTGTTTTCACTTTACTATTTATTTTCTTAATTTAATTTCATCACATTGATCTCTGGGGCGGCATGGTGGCACAGTGGGTGGCACAGTGGGGATCACAGGTCATGGGGATGACGCTTGGAACGCTTGCCTTTCTGTGTGGAGTTTGCATGTTCTCCCTGTGTATGTATCAGTTTTCTCTCACCCTCCAAAAACATACATGTTAGGTTGATTGGCTGCTACACGATTGCCCCTAGGAGTGTGTGTGACCCTGTGGCGGACTGGTACCTATTCGGGGTGTACCCTGCCCCTCGCCTCGAATCAGCCAGGATAGGCTCTGCCCCTATGTCCCCCCTGCAACCACCCGGGGGGATAAACAGACTGACATTGGTCTCTACAGGTTTGGAAGCCATTTTAATTCATGTCTTACTTTGGCCACCGGAGGGTGCTGTTTTCTGTTTTTATTACTTAAAGGGCTCATCTCATGCGATGATGTCCGGGCCTTGTGTGTGTGTGTGTGTGTGTGTGTGTGTGTGTGTGTGTGTGTGCGTGTGTGATGTCCGGTTCTTGTATATGTGTGTGTGTGTGTGATGTCCGGGCCTTGTATATGTGTGTGTGTGTGTGTGTGTGTGTGTGAGTGTGTGTGTGTGATGTCCGGGCCTTGTATATGTGTGTGTGTGTGTGTGTGTGTGTGTGAGTGTGTGTGTGTGATGTCCGGGCCTTGTATATGTGTGTGTGTGTGATGTCCGGGCCTTGTGTGTGTGTGTGTGTGTGTGTGTGTGTGTGTGTGTGTGTGTGTGTGTGTGTGTGTGTGTGTGTGTGTGTGTGTGTGATGTCCGGGCCTTGTATATTTGTGTGTGTGTGTGTGTGTGTGATGTCCGGTTCTTGTATATGTGTGTGTGTGTGTGTGTGTGTGTGTGTGATGTCCGGGCCTTGTATATATATGTGTGTGTGTGTGTGTGTGTGTGTGTGTGTGTGTGTGTGTGTGTGTGTGATGTCCGGGCCTTGTATATGTGTGTGTGTGTGTGTGATGTCCGGGCCTTGTATATGTGTGTGTGTGTGTGTGTGTGTGTGTGTGTGTGTGATGTCCGGGCCTTGTATATGTGTGTGTGTGTGTGTGTGTGTGTGTGTGTGTGTGATGTCCGGGCCTTGTATATGTGTGTGTGTGTGTGTGTGTGTGTGTGATGTCCGGGCCTTGTATATGTGTGTGTGTGTGTGTGTGTGATGTCCGGTTCTTGTATATGTGTGTGTGTGTGTGTGTGTGTGATGTCCGGTTCTTGTATATGTGTGTGTGTGTGTGTGTGATGTCCGGGCCTTGTATATGTGTGTGTGTGTGTGATGTCCGGGCCTTGTATATGTGTGTGTGTGTGTGTGTGTGTGTGTGTGTGTGATGTCCGGGCCTTGTATATATATGTGTGTGTGTGTGTGTGTGTGTGTGTGTGTGTGATGTCCGGGCCTTGTATATGTGTGTGTGTGTGTGTGTGATGTCCGAGCCATGTATATGTGTGTGTGTGTGTGTGTGTGTGATGTCCGGGCCTTGTATATGTGTGTGTGTGTGTGTGTGTGTGTGTGTGTGTGTGTGTGATGTCCGGGCCTTGTATATATATGTGTGTGTGTGTGTGTGTGTGTGTGATGTCCGGGCCTTGTATGTGTGTGTGTGTGTGTGTGTGATGTCCGGGCCTTGTATATGTGTGTGTGTGTGTGTGTGTGTGTGTGATGTCCGGGCCTTGTATATGTGTGTGTGTGTGTGTGTGTGTGATGTCCGGGCCTTGTATATGTGTGTGTGTGTGTGTGTGATGTCCGGGCCTTGTATATGTGTGTGTGTGTGTGTGTGTGTGTGTGTGTGTGTGTGTGTGTGATGTCCGGGCCTTGTATATATATGTGTGTGTGTGTGTGTGTGTGTGTGTGTGTGTGTGTGTGTGTGTGTGTGATGTCCGGGCCTTGTATATGTGTGTGTGTGTGTGTGTGTGATGTCTGGGCCTTGTATATGTGTGTGTGTGTGTGATGTCCGGTTCTTGTATATGTGTGTGTGTGTGTGTGTGTGTGTGATGTCCGGGCCTTGTATATATGTGTGTGTGTGTGTGTGTGTGATGTCCGGGCCTTGTATATGTGTGTGTGTGTGTGTGTGTGTGTGTGTGTGTGTGTGTGTGTGTGTGTGATGTCCGGGCCTTGTACAGTATATGTGTGTGTGTGTGTGTGTGTGTGATGTCCGGGCCTTGTATATGTGTGTGTGTGTGTGTGTGTGTGTGTGTGTGTGTGTGTGTGTGTGTGTGTGTGATGTCCGGGCCTTGTATATATGTGTGTGTGTGTGTGTGTGTGTGTGTGATGTCCGGGCCTTGTATATATGTGTGTGTGTGTGTGTGTGATGTCCGGGCCTTGTATATATGTGTGTGTGTGTGTGTGTGTGTGTGTGTGTGTGATGTCCGGGCCTTGTATATATGTGTGTGTGTGTGATGTCCGGTTCTTGTATATGTGTGTGTGTGTGTGTGTGTGTGTGTGTGTGTGTGATGTCCGGGCCTTGTATATATGTGTGTGTGTGTGTGTGTGTGTGTGTGTGTGATGTCCGGGCCTTGTATATATGTGTGTGTGTGATGTCCGGTTCTTGTATATGTGTGTGTGTGTGTGTGTGTGTGATGTCCGGGCCTTGTATATGTGTGTGTGTGTGTGTGTGTGTGTGTGTGTGTGATGTCCGGGCCTTGTATATATGTGTGTGTGTGTGTGTGTGTGTGTGTGTGTGTGTGTGATGTCCGGGCCTTGTATATATGTGTGTGTGTGATGTCCGGTTCTTGTATATGTGTGTGTGTGTGTGTGTGTGTGTGTGTGTGTGTGTGATGTCCGGGCCTTGTGTGTGTGTGTGTGTGTGTGTGTGTGTGTGTGTGTGTGTGTGTGCGTGTGTGATGTCCGGTTCTTGTATATGTGTGTGTGTGTGTGTGTGTGTGTGTGATGTCCGGGCCTTGTATATATGTGTGTGTGTGTGTGTGTGTGTGTGTGTGTGATGTCCGGGCCTTGTATATATGTGTGTGTGTGTGTGTGATGTCCGGGCCTTGTATATATGTGTGTGTGTGTGTGTGTGTGTGTGATGTCTGGGCCTTGTATATATGTGTGTGTGTGTGTGTGTGTGTGTGTGTGTGTGTGTGTGTGTGTGTGTGTGTGTGTGTGTGTGTGTGTGATGTCCGGGCCTTGTATATGTGTGTGTGTGTGTGTGTGTGTGTGTGATGTCTGGGCCTTGTATATGTGTGTGTGTGTGTGATGTCCGGTTCTTGTATATGTGTGTGTGTGTGTGTGTGTGTGTGTGTGATGTCCGGGCCTTGTATATATGTGTGTGTGTGTGTGTGTGTGATGTCCGGGCCTTGTATATATGTGTGTGTGTGTGTGTGTGTGTGTGTGTGTGTGTGTGTGTGTGTGTGTGTGTGATGTCCGGGCCTTGTACAGTATATGTGTGTGTGTGTGTGTGTGTGTGATGTCCGGGCCTTGTATATGTGTGTGTGTGTGTGTGTGTGTGTGTGTGTGTGTGTGTGTGTGTGTGTGTGTGATGTCCGGGCCTTGTATATATGTGTGTGTGTGTGTGTGTGTGTGTGTGATGTCCGGGCCTTGTATATATGTGTGTGTGTGTGTGTGTGATGTCCGGGCCTTGTATATATGTGTGTGTGTGTGTGTGTGTGTGTGTGTGTGTGTGTGTGATGTCCGGGCCTTGTATATATGTGTGTGTGTGTGTGTGTGTGTGTGTGTGTGTGTGTGTGTGTGTGTGTGTGTGTGTGTGATGTCCGGTTCTTGTATATGTGTGTGTGTGTGTGTGTGTGTGTGTGTGTGTGTGTGATGTCCGGGCCTTGTATATATGTGTGTGTGTGTGTGTGTGTGTGTGTGTGTGTGATGTCCGGGCCTTGTATATATGTGTGTGTGTGATGTCCGGTTCTTGTATATGTGTGTGTGTGTGTGTGTGTGTGATGTCCGGGCCTTGTATATGTGTGTGTGTGTGTGTGTGTGTGTGTGTGTGTGTGTGATGTCCGGGCCTTGTATATATGTGTGTGTGTGTGTGTGTGTGTGTGTGTGTGTGTGTGATGTCCGGGCCTTGTATATATGTGTGTGTGTGATGTCCGGTTCTTGTATATGTGTGTGTGTGTGTGTGTGTGTGTGTGTGTGTGTGTGTGTGATGTCCGGGCCTTGTGTGTGTGTGTGTGTGTGTGTGTGTGTGTGTGTGTGTGTGTGCGTGTGTGATGTCCGGTTCTTGTATATGTGTGTGTGTGTGTGTGTGTGTGTGTGATGTCCGGGCCTTGTATATATGTGTGTGTGTGTGTGTGTGTGTGTGTGTGATGTCCGGGCCTTGTATATATGTGTGTGTGTGTGTGTGATGTCCGGGCCTTGTATATATGTGTGTGTGTGTGTGTGTGTGTGTGATGTCTGGGCCTTGTATATATGTGTGTGTGTGTGTGTGTGTGTGTGTGTGTGTGTGTGTGTGTGTGTGTGTGTGTGTGTGTGTGATGTCCGGGCCTTGTATATGTGTGTGTGTGTGTGTGTGTGTGTGTGTGTGTGTGTGTGTGTGTGATGTCCGGGCCTTGTATATATGTGTGTGTGTGTGTGTGTGTGTGATGTCCGGGCCTTGTATATATGTGTGTGTGTGTGTGTGTGTGTGTGTGTGTGTGTGTGTGTGTGATGTCCGGGCCTTGTATATATGTGTGTGTGTGTGTGTGTGTGTGTGTGTGTGTGTGTGTGTGTGTGTGTGTGTGTGTGTGTGTGATGTCCGGGCCTTGTATATATGTGTGTGTGTGTGATGTCCGGTTCTTGTATATATGTGTGTGTGTGTGTGTGTGTGTGTGTGTGTGTGTGTGATGTCCGGGCCTTGTATATATGTGTGTGTGTGTGTGTGTGTGTGTGTGTGTGTGTTTTTCTGTGGATTTCTGGAACACTCAGACAAAACAACCAATGAGCAGATGTCTAAAGTATGACACATTTGAAGTAGCCACGCCCCCCTCCCTCCTCACCACCCGCCCGCCCTCCTCACCCGCCTCCACTCCGGCCTTACGCCCTCCTCACCCGCCTCCACTCCGGCCTTACGCCCTCCTCACCCGCCTCCACTCCGGCCTTACGCCCTCCTCACCCGCCTCCACTCCGGCCTTACGCCCTCCTCACCCGCCTCCGCTCCGGCCTTACGCCCTCCTCACCCGCCTCCGCTCCGGCCTTACGCCCTCCTCACCCGCCTCCGCTCCGGCCTTACGCCCTCACAAACTCACTTTCAACGTCCGATCTACAGGCTGGGTCGCTGCTCTGCGTCTTTTTTATTTTCTTTTTGTAGCTACGCACGGGTTTACGCCCGCCTTCCCCCTCCCGCTCAGAGATGGGCGGAGTGAGAGCAGAGGGCGGAGCTTGTACTTTCTCAGGACGGGCGGGGGGATGAGCGATACCCGGCCTTTCATAGTTCCGGGTCTGTGACTGCGCTCCACCAAATCAATATATTTTCATAACTATGGTGTAATGCATGTTGTAAACGTGTGTGTGTGTGTGTGTGTGTGTGTGTGTGTGTGTGTGTGTGTGTGCAGAGGATACAATGTAAGAAGATGAGATGGAACCTTTAACATAGAAAACTGTTTACTTTTCCATCACGTTTCTCTTTGTTGCTACGGTAACCAGCAGCTGGGCAAACGGCCTTTTGTCCTCACAAAAAAAAAAAAGTCACCTCTTTTCTGTTTGTTTGTTTCATCATTTTCCGTTTATCCAGGACCGGGTCGCCGGGGGCAACAGCCTCAGACGAAAGCCCAGGTTTCTATCACCCTGGCTGCCTCCATCGTCCTGCCGAGCTCCTACCCCTGGTACTCCATCGTCCTGCCGAGCTCCTACCCCTGGTACTCCATCGTCCTGCCGAGCTCCTACCCCTGGTACTCCATCATCCTGCCGAGCTCCTACCCCTGGTTCTCCATCGTCCTGCCCAGCTCCTATCCCTGGTCCTCCATCGTCCTGCCCAGCTCCTACCCCTGGTACTCCATCGTCCTGCCGAGCTCCTACCCCTGGTACTCCATCGTCCTGCCGAGCTCCTACCCCTGGTTCTCCATCGTCCTGCCCAGCTCCTACCCCTGGTACTCGATCGTCCTGCCCAGCTCCTACCCCTGGTACTCCATCGTCCTGCCCAGCTCCTACCCCTGGTACTCCATCGTCCTGCCGAGCTCCTACCCCTGGTACTCCATCGTCCTGCTGAGCTCCTACCCCTGGTACTCCATCGTCCTGCCCAGCTCCTACCCCTGGTACTCCATCGTCCTGCCGAGCTCCTACCCCTGGTACTCCATCGTCCTGCTGAGCTCCTACCCCTGGTACTCCATCGTCCTGCTGAGCTCCTACCCCTGGTACTCCATCGTCCTGCTGAGCTCCTACCCCTGGTACTCCATCGTCCTGCTGAGCTCCTACCCCTGGTACTCCATCGTCCTGCCCAGCTCCTACCCCTGGTACTCCATCGTCCTGCCGAGCTCCTACCCCTGGTACTCCATCGTCCTGCCCAGCTCCTACCCCTGGTACTCCATCGTCCTGCCCAGCTCCTACCCCTGGTACTCCATCGTCCTGCCCAGCTCCTACCCCTGGTACTCCATCGTCCTGCTGAGCTCCTACCCCTGGTACTCCATCGTCCTGCTGAGCTCCTACCCCTGGTACTCCATCGTCCTGCTGAGCTCCTACCCCTGGTACTCCATCGTCCTGCTGAGCTCCTACCCCTGGTACTCCATCGTCCTGCTGAGCTCCTACCCCTGGTTCTCCATCGTCCTGCTGAGCTCCTACCCCTGGTTCTCCATCGTCCTGCCCAGCTCCTACCCCTGGTACTCCATCGTCCTGCCGAGCTCCTACCCCTGGTTCTCCATCGTCCTGCTGAGCTCCTACCCCTGGTACTCCATCGTCCTGCTGAGCTCCTACCCCTGGTTCTCCATCGTCCTGCTGAGCTCCTACCCCTGGTTCTCCATCGTCCTGCTGAGCTCCTACCCCTGGTTCTCCATCGTCCTGCCCAGCTCCTACCCCTGGTACTCCATCGTCCTGCCGAGCTCCTACCCCTGGTTCTCCATCGTCCTGCTGAGCTCCTACCCCTGGTTCTCCATCGTCCTGCCGAGCTCCTACCCCTGGTACTCCATGGTCCTGCTGAGCTCCTACCCCTGGTACTCCATCGTCCTGCCCAGCTCCTACCCCTGGTACTCCATCGTCCTGCCGAGCTCCTACCCCTGGTTCTCCATCGTCCTGCCCAGCTCCTACCCCTGGTACTCCATCGTCCTGCCGAGCTCCTACCCCTGGTTCTCCATCGTCCTGCCCAGCTCCTACCCCTGGTACTCCATCGTCCTGCCCAGCTCCTACCCCTGGTACTCCATCGTCCTGCTGAGCTCCTACCCCTGGTACTCCATCGTCCTGCCCAGCTCCTACCCCTGGTACTCCATCGTCCTGCCGAGCTCCTACCCCTGGTTCTCCATCGTCCTGCCGAGCTCCTACCCCTGGTACTCCATCGTCCTGCCGAGCTCCTACCCCTGGTACTCCATCGTCCTGCTGAGCTCCTACCCCTGGTACTCCATCGTCCTGCCCAGCTCCTACCCCTGGTACTCCATCGTCCTGCCGAGCTCCTACCCCTGGTTCTCCATCGTCCTGCCCAGCTCCTACCCCTGGTACTCCATCGTCCTGCTGAGCTCCTACCCCTGGTACTCCATCGTCCTGCTGAGCTCCTACCCCTGGTTCTCCATCGTCCTGCCCAGCTCCTACCCCTGGTACTCCATCGTCCTGCTGAGCTCCTACCCCTGGTACTCCATGGTCCTGCTGAGCTCCTACCCCTGGTACTCCATCGTCCTGCCCAGCTCCTACCCCTGGTACTCCATCGTCCTGCCGAGCTCCTACCCCTGGTTCTCCATCGTCCTGCTGAGCTCCTACCCCTGGTACTCCATCGTCCTGCCGAGCTCCTACCCCTGGTTCTCCATCGTCCTGCCCAGCTCCTACCCCTGGTTCTCCATCGTCCTGCTCAGCTCCTACCCCTGGTTCTCCATCGTCCTGCCCAGCTCCTACCCCTGTTACTCCATCGTCCTGCCCAGCTCCTACCCCTGGTACTCCATCGTCCTGCTGAGCTCCTACCCCTGGTACTCCATCGTCCTGCCCAGCTCCTACCCCTGGTACTCCATCGTCCTGCTGAGCTCCTACCCCTGGTTCTCCATCGTCCTGCTGAGCTCCTACCCCTGGTACTCCATCGTCCTGCCGAGCTCCTACCCCTGGTACTCCATCGTCCTGCCCAGCTCCTACCCCTGGTACTGCATCGCCCTGCCGAGCTCCTACCCCTGGTACTCCATCGTCCTGCCCAGCTCCTACCCCTGGTACTCCATCGTCCTGCCCAGCTCCTACCCCTGGTACTCCATCGTCCTGCTGAGCTCCTACCCCTGGTACTCCATCGTCCTGCTGAGCTCCTACCCCTGGTACTCCATCGTCCTGCTGAGCTCCTACCCCTGGTACTCCATCGTCCTGCTGAGCTCCTACCCCTGGTACTCCATCGTCCTGCTGAGCTCCTACCCCTGGTACTCCATCGTCCTGCCCAGCTCCTACCCCTGGTACTCCATCGTCCTGCTGAGCTCCTACCCCTGGTTCTCCATCGTCCTGCCGAGCTCCTACCCCTGGTACTCCATCGTCCTGCCGAGCTCCTACCCCTGGTTCTCCATCGTCCTGCCGAGCTCCTACCCCTGGTACTCCATCGTCCTGCTGAGCTCCTACCCCTGGTTCTCCATCGTCCTGCTGAGCTCCTACCCCTGGTTCTCCATCGTCCTGCCCAGCTCCTACCCCTGGTTCTCCATCGTCCTGCTGAGCTCCTACCCCTGGTTCTCCATCGTCCTGCCCAGCTCCTACCCCTGGTTCTCCATCGTCCTGCCCAGCTCCTACCCCTGGTACTCCATCGTCCTGCCCAGCTCCTACCCCTGGTACTCCATCGTCCTGCTGAGCTCCTACCCCTGGTTCTCCATCGTCCTGCTGAGCTCCTACCCCTGGTTCTCCATCGTCCTGCTGAGCTCCTACCCCTGGTACTCCATCGTCCTGCTGAGCTCCTACCCCTGGTTCTCCATCGTTCTGCGGAGCTCGTACCCCTGGTACTCCATCGTCCTGCCGAGCTCCTACCCCTGGTACTCCATCGTCCTGCCCAGCTCCTACCCCTGGTACTCCATCGTCCTGCCCAGCTCCTACCCCTGGTACTCCATCGTCCTGCCGAGCTCCTACCCCTGGTACTCCATCGTCCTGCCGAGCTCCTACCCCTGGTTCTCCATCGTCCTGCCGAGCTCCTACCCCTGGTACTCCATCGTCCTGCCCAGCTCCTACCCCTGGTTCTCCATCGTCCTGCCCAGCTCCTACCCCTGGTTCTCCATCGTCCTGCCGAGCTCCTACCCCTGGTTCTCCATCGTCCTGCCGAGCTCCTACCCCTGGTACTCCATCGTCCTGCCCAGCTCCTACCCCTGGTTCTCCATCGTCCTGCCCAGCTCCTACCCCTGGTTCTCCATCGTCCTGCCGAGCTCCTACCCCTGGTTCTCCATCGTCCTGCCCAGCTCCTACCCCTGGTACTCCATCGTCCTGCCCAGCTCCTACCCCTGGTACTCCATCGTCCTGCCGAGCTCCTACCCCTGGTTCTCCATCGTCCTGCCCAGCTCCTACCCCTGGTACTCCATCATCCTGCCGAGCTCCTACCCCTGGTACTCCATCGTCCTGCCGAGCTCCTACCCCTGGTACTCCATCGTCCTGCCGAGCTCCTACCCCTGGTACTCCATCGTCCTGCCCAGCTCCTACCCCTGGTTCTCCATCGTCCTGCTGAGCTCCTACCCCTGGTACTCCATGGTCCTGCTGAGCTCCTACCCCTGGTTCTCCATCGTCCTGCTGAGCTCCTACCCCTGGTTCTCCATCGTCCTGCCCAGCTCCTACCCCTGGTACTCCATCGTCCTGCTGAGCTCCTACCCCTGGTTCTCCATCGTCCTGCTGAGCTCCTACCCCTGGTACTCCATCGTCCTGCTGAGCTCCTACCCCTGGTACTCCATCGTCCTGCTGAGCTCCTACCCCTGGTACTCCATCGTCCTGCTGAGCTCCTACCCCTGGTACTCCATCGTCCTGCCCAGCTCCTACCCCTGGTACTCCATCGTCCTGCCGAGCTCCTACCCCTGGTACTCCATCGTCCTGCCGAGCTCCTACCCCTGGTTCTCCATCGTCCTGCCCAGCTCCTACCCCTGGTACTCCATCGTCCTGCCCAGCTCCTACCCCTGGTACTCCATCGTCCTGCCCAGCTCCTACCCCTGGTACTCCATCGTCCTGCCGAGCTCCTACCCCTGGTACTCCATCGTCCTGCTGAGCTCCTACCCCTGGTACTCCATCGTTCTGCGGAGCTCGTACCCCTGGTACTCCATCGTCCTGCCGAGCTCCTACCCCTGGTACTCCATCGTCCTGCCCAGCTCCTACCCCTGGTACTCCATCGTCCTGCTGAGCTCCTACCCCTGGTACTCCATCGTCCTGCTGAGCTCCTACCCCTGGTACTCCATCGTTCTGCGGAGCTCGTACCCCTGGTACTCCATCGTCCTGCCGAGCTCCTACCCCTGGTACTCCATCGTCCTGCCCAGCTCCTACCCCTGGTACTCCATCGTCCTGCCCAGCTCCTACCCCTGGTACTCCATCGTCCTGCTGAGCTCCTACCCCTGGTACTCCATCGTCCTGCTGAGCTCCTACCCCTGGTACTCCATCGTCCTGCCCAGCTCCTACCCCTGGTACTCCATCGTCCTGCCGAGCTCCTACCCCTGGTACTCCATCGTCCTGCTGAGCTCCTACCCCTGGTACTCCATCGTCCTGCCCAGCTCCTACCCCTGGTACTCCATCGTCCTGCTGAGCTCCTACCCCTGGTACTCCATCGTCCTGCCCAGCTCCTACCCCTGGTACTCCATCGTCCTGCCGAGCTCCTACCCCTGGTACTCCATCGTCCTGCTGAGCTCCTACCCCTGGTACTCCATCGTCCTGCCCAGCTCGTACCCCTGGTACTCCATCGTCCTGCTGAGCTCCTACCCCTGGTTCTCCATCGTCCTGCTGAGCTCCTACCCCTGGTACTCCATCGTCCTGCCGAGCTCCTACCCCTGGTTCTCCATCGTCCTGCCCAGCTCCTACCCCTGGTACTCCATTGTCCTGCTGAGCTCCTACCCCTGGTTCTCCATCGTCCTGCTGAGCTCCTACCCCTGGTTCTCCATCGTCCTGCTGAGCTCCTACCCCTGGTTCTCCATCATCCTGCTGAGTTCCTACCCGTGGTTCTCCATCGTCCTGCCCAGCTCCTACCCCTGGTTCTCCATCGTTCTGCGGAGCTCGTACCCCTGGTACTCCATCGTCCTGCCGAGCTCCTACCCCTGGTACTCCATCGTCCTGCCCAGCTCCTACCCCTGGTACTCCATCGTCCTGCCCAGCTCCTACCCCTGGTACTCCATCGTCCTGCTGAGCTCCTACCCCTGGTTCTCCATCGTCCTGCCGAGCTCCTACCCCTGGTACTCCATCGTCCTGCTGAGCTCCTACCCCTGGTACTCCATCGTCCTGCTGAGCTCCTACCCCTGGTTCTCCATCGTCCTGCTGAGCTCCTACCCCTGGTACTCCATCGTCCTGCTGAGCTCCTACCCCTGGTACTCCATCGTCCTGCTGAGCTCCTACCCCTGGTTCTCCATCGTCCTGCCCAGCTCCTACCCCTGGTACTCCATCGTCCTGCCCAGCTCCTACCCCTGGTACTCCATCGTCCTGCTGAGCTCCTACCCCTGGTACTCCATCGTCCTGCTGAGCTCCTACCCCTGGTACTCCATCGTCCTGCTGAGCTACTACCCCTGGTTCTCCATCGTCCTGCCCAGCTCCTACCCCTGGTACTCCATCGTCCTGCCGAGCTCCTACCCCTGGTACTCCATCGTCCTGCCCAGCTCCTACCCCTGGTTCTCCATCGTCCTGCCCAGCTCCTACCCCTGGTTCTCCATCGTTCTGCGGAGCTCGTACCCCTGGTACTCCATCGTTACTGTCTCTTTAAATTTAATTCTCCTGATGAGCAGGTAAAGTTTTTCGGAAGCCCTGATGATCAGAAACACCGAGCGGCCTCTCACCTGTTGATGACTACAGGTGATGTAGAAG
The DNA here is from genome assembly GCA_902685375.1 of Neostethus bicornis. Classification (NCBI taxonomy): domain Eukaryota; kingdom Metazoa; phylum Chordata; class Actinopteri; order Atheriniformes; family Phallostethidae; genus Neostethus; species Neostethus bicornis. The sequence goes on along the minus strand of CACRXE010000059.1, from coordinate 525,357 downwards.
TTGGACGGACTCAGAGGGTCCGTTTCCACCACGGCGTTCACCTCCACCGTCTGCCCTTCAATCACCAGCACACACTCGTAGTCCAGCTTCGCGTCCTGAACGAAAACACCCCGTGTCTCATAAAGAGTTGGATTCTTCTGCTCAGCAGCAGCGCCACCTACCTGGTACAGGTGTAGGTTACGGGCCAATAAGATGATCTTCACGTCCACCTGAACAGGAAGTAGCGACGTGCCTTGGACTCGTTCCACGCAGGGGCACGCTGAGGAACCCCAGCTGATGTAGGAGTCTTCATCGCCCTGTTAAACACACACGACAGATCGTTCCTGAACGCACCGTCTCAGTTAGTGGGCGAGGCGTTGGCACAGTGGTAGGACCAGGAATGCCGGTTTGATTCCCACTGAGCCCTCTGACACCTAACCCGCTTGACCAGGGATGGGCAAACGTTTTGATTAACGCCCACATTGAGCTCTAACGTTTGAAAAAGGGGCGGAGCAGGAAGAGATGACGTCATACGTTAATAGCCTCTCCTCATTGGAGGAAATGTGTGATTTAATTTCCAATGAAAATGAAGGAAAGCGTTAGAACAAAATGCTAACGCTTCTGTTAGCATCTTGGCACCGAGGACTTGGTATCCCTCCGTTGTCACCAAGGCAACCGGGTGAAGCTGACCATCCAGAACCGACTGGCAGCGATCGAAGTTGGTCCATCGGCGTTGGCTCTGAAGGAGCCTCCTCGTGACAGGCTCCTCCTCCTCGACCCTCTAAACACACCTGCAGCGTGACCTTTGATGAGATTGTGGGCGTGGCCTAGGTCATGAGGCCTCGCTTCCTGGACAGACTCTTGTCCGGAACCATGAAGAGGATCCTGAGGCTCAGTCTGTCGGCGGCACCGTGGACGGACGTCATCGCCAGAGTCAGAGTAAACAGGAAGTGATCGAAAAATAAAAGTGTTTGACTACAAAAAAAAAAACAAAGACGAAACAGGACGTAGTTTGTGGCGCGTTACATTTGATCGAGGTATGGAAAACCATCAGGGACACTACACGTACGTAAACAAACACGCTAAGCGAGTTAAATGTCACATCTAGCAGCGCCAGCGCTTAAAAACGTTCTACCGCTGAGCTATCGCCCCTCTTTCATCAAGCTGACAGGGCGTTGATGGAACGCAGTCGGGCATTGAAGCAGCAATCCGTGGCAGTGATTGGTAGTGTAACCACTTGCTAGTGCTATGCCAACGCAGCGGTGGTGGAGCACCGTTACGTGGCGTCCTGCCAACGTAAGCGTTTGTTTTGATTTGAATGAATAAAAAAAATAAAAAAAACAGATGAAAAAATGACCTCCATTTTTTTTACTTTGGAGGGGGTCGAGGGAAATGGTGAGAGCGGCCATGCTGATTGGTCTGGAGACAGTGTGGTGAGAGCGGCCATGCTGATTGGTCTAGAGACAGTGTGGTGAGAGCGGCCATGCTGATTGGTCTAGAGACAGTGTGGTGAGAGCGGCCATGCTGATTGGTCTAGAGACAGCGTGGTGAGAGCGGCCGTGCTGATTGGTCTAGAGACAGCGTGGTGAGAGCAGCCGTGCTGATTGGTCTAGAGACAGTGTGGTGAGAGCGGCCATGCTGATTGGTCTAGAGACAGTGTGGTGAGAGCGGCCATGCTGATTGGTCTAGAGACAGTGTGGTGAGAGCGGACATGCTGATTGGTCTAGAGACAGTGTGGTGAGAGCGGCCATGCTGATTGGTCTAGAGACAGTGTGGTGAGAGCGGCCATGCTGATTGGTCTAGAGACAGTGTGGTGAGAGCGGCCATGCTGATTGGTCTAGAGACAGTGTGGTGATAGCAGCCATGCTGATTGGTCTAGAGACAGTGTGGTGAGAGCGGCCATGCTGATTGGTCTAGAGACAGTGTGGTGAGAGCGGCCATGCTGATTGGTCTAGAGACAGTGTGGTGAGAGCGGACATGCTGATTGGTCTAGAGACAGTGTGGTGAGAGCGGCCATGCTGATTGGTCTAGAGACAGTGTGGTGAGAGCGGACATGCTGATTGGTCTAGAGACAGTGTGGTGAGAGCGGCCATGCTGATTGGTCTAGAGACAGTGTGGTGAGAGCGGCCATACTGATTGGTCTAGAGACAGTGTGGTGAGAGCGGCCATGCTGATTGGTCTAGAGACAGTGTGGTGAGAGCGGCCATGCTGATTGGTCTAGAGACAGTGTGGTGAGAGCGGACATGCTGATTGGTCTAGAGACAGTGTGGTGAGAGCGGCCATGCTGATTGGTCTAGAGACAGTGTGGTGAGAGCGGCCATACTGATTGGTCTAGAGACAGTGTGGTGAGAGCGGCCATGCTGATTGGTCTAGAGACAGTGTGGTGAGAGCGGCCATGCTGATTGGTCTAGAGACAGTGTGGTGAGAGCGGCCATGCTGATTGGTCTAGAGACAGTGTGGTGAGAGCGGCCATGCTGATTGGTCTAGAGACAGTGTGGTGAGAGCGGCCATACTGATTGGTCTAGAGACAGTGTGGTGAGAGCGGCCATGCTGATTGGTCTAGAGACAGTGTGGTGAGAGCGGCCATGCTGATTGGTCTAGAGACAGTGTCACTGATTTAGAGACAGGAAACAGAGATGTTTGTATCAGAGGTGAAGATGCTGAGGATCTCTCTGGGAGTGACCAGGATGGACAGGATCAGAGGAACAGCACATGTTAGAGGTTTTAAAGTCAGAGAGGTCAGACTGAGATGGTTTGGACATGTGCAGAGGAGAGAGAGAGAGTACATCAGAAGAAGGATGCTGGGTTTGGAACCACCAGGAAAGAGGACTAGAGGAAGACCAAAGAGGAGGTTCATGGATACAGTGAAGGAAGACAT
>CACRXE010000059.1:515000-517500 GCA_902685375.1 Neostethus bicornis | reverse complement strand
CCACAAGACGGAGCTCTCTGCTGTAGCTGGGTGAGTACGACACGTTCGGGTTTCATCTCCTGATCGTTTGTTTATCACTAACGGAGTTGCGGTGGCCCCGCAGCCAATCCCGGTTACAAATATTTTCCCCAATCGGTTCATTCATTGTACAATCTATTCAGTTCCTGATTGGCTGTACGGGAACACGCCCACGTAAGCCAATCAGAAGGTAAATAGCTAGTGGAATGGATGAACGGATTGGGAAAAAAATATTCGCATTCCGGTTGATTCCAGGCGAGAGGCGGGGGACTGTAGAGTGGGTCGGGGTGAATTTTCGTCACGCATACACACACACACACACACACACTCATTCCTAGTTGCCAATCAACCTAACATGTTTGTTTTTGGAGGAAACCAGAGAAAACCCACGCATACGTACACGGGTAGAACATGCAAACTCTACAAAGAAAGGCTAGTGTTTCGAGCCTCGCCCTCACTCCGGGGACTTGAACCCTGACCTTGTTGCTGTGTGGTTACCATAGTAACCATTTTGTATGTGTTTCTACTTTTTTTTCTTGTTTGTTTTTCAATGTAAAATAAAAACGTTGAGACTTTTATTTTGTAATATTCTTTGTAAAAATATGATTGGGTTAAATAAAGTAAGCCCCGCCCACCTTGCCCCGGAGGAACCATGGGGATCCGTTTGGTGTCGGGTGAACGGCAGGTGACGCCCGCCTCGGTGACGGTGGCCGGACTACGACTGTCTTCAAAGAAGCAGGAGTACGACTCGTCTTTCTCCAGGACGGGAAGTCCGGGCACGGAGAGGGACACCTGAGGAAGAAGAGGGTGAGAGATGAAGAACGTTACAGACCCAATAGTGAAGGCCAGCGGTGCCCGACCGATCGATCAGGTAGCCAGGGGTGCCCGACCGATCGATCAGGTAGCCAGGGGTGCCTGACCGATCGATCAGGTAGCCAGAGGTGCCTAACCGATTGATCGCCAGGTGTGTGTGTGTGTGTAGGATTGGTACATCTCTATGTGTGTGTGTGTGTGTGTGTGTGTGTGTGTTTGTGTGGTTGATCACAGGAGGTTTAACCCCCCTGGTATAGGATGGTACACTCTGATTGGCTCTAACTCTCCTGGTATAGGACGGTGCACTCTGATTGGCTCTAACCGTCCTGGTTTAGAACGGTGCACTCTGATTGGCTCTAACCTTCCTGGTATAGGACGGTACACTCTGATTGGCTCTAACCCCCTGGTATAGGATGGTACACTCTGATTGGCTCTAACCTCCCTGTTATAGGACGGTACACTCTGATTGGCTCTAACCCCCTGGTATAGGATGGTACACTCTGATTGGCTCTAACCTCCCTGTTATAGGACGGTACACTCTGATTGGCTCTAACCCCCTGGTATAGGATGGTACACTCTGATTGGCTCTAACCCCCTGGTATAGGACGGTGCACTCTGATCGGCTCTAACCCCCCTGGTATAGGACGGTACACTCTGATTGGCTCTAACCCCCTGGTATAGGATGGTACACTCTGATTGGCTCTAACCCCCTGGTATAGGACGGTGCACTCTGATTGGCTCTAACCCCCCTGGTATAGGACGGTGCACTCTGATTGGCTCTAACCCTCCTGGTATAGGACGGTGGACTCTGATTGGCTCTAACCCTCCTGGTATAGGACGGTACACTCTGATTGGCTCTAACCCCCCTGGTATAGGACGGTGCACTCTGATTGGCTCTAACCCCCCTGGTATAGGACGGTACACTCTGATTGGCTCTAACCCCCCAGGTTTAGGACGGTACACTCTGATTGGCTCTAACCCCCCTGGTATAGGACGGTACACTCTGATTGGCTCTAACCCCCCTGGTATAGGACGGTACACTCTGATTGGCTCTAACCCCCCTGGTATAGGACGGTACACTCTGATTGGCTCTAACCCTCCTGGTATAGAACGGAAGACTCTGATTGGCTCTAACCCTCCTGGTTTAGGACGGTACACTCTGATTGGCTCTCACCATCTTGCTCTCCTCTCTGCTCATGTTCGAAGGCTGGAGGTCCTGGATGCCCAGGCACTGCTGGTCCATGTCGAAGCTCCACAACCACTGACCGGAACCATCTCCACGGGCACAGCTGGTCTTTAGAACACACCTGGAGGAGACACAGAACACCTGAGTCATGCCACATTCCTATGCCATCCCTGCCCAGTAGAACGTGTCTGAACGTGTTTCTCACCTCCCCTCCAGGACACACCAGCCACAGTAGGGGTCGTGTGCCAGCAGACAGGAGTGGCAGTCTGCGTGCTGTTGGCACTCAGCCACGGGCCTCTTCTGCAGCTGCAGACGAGGGCAAAAACAATCACGGTCACCCGCCCGCCGGCCCACATTTCTCCACAATGCAACGAAAACATGATTAAATAATCCGAAGTCCGGGGATTAACTGGAGCAGAAAGGGTACCATGTTCTGGGTCATGATGAAAAGATGCCCCTCCTCTGGGTCCAGGATCAGGTCGG
>CACRXE010000059.1:455000-507500 GCA_902685375.1 Neostethus bicornis | reverse complement strand
TCATCCTGCCGCTCTACCCGTAAGAACCGATCCAGCTGGTAGAGGCGGTTCCGAGCGCCCACGTAGATCCGACCAACGGAGGGATCGGGATGGAACGCCAGGTGTTCGAACTGCGTGTCGTTCCGTAGGAAAGTGGGGTACGGCTGAGACCGGTCGGGTTCCTGGGCGGCGCAGTGTCGGCAAAACGTGACCACCAGCAGAACCAGCTGGGTCCCGAAAACCAGGAAGAGGATGCCCACGGTCACCGGCGGCATCGCAGAAAACCTGTGGGAAGAAATCGTGATTATTCCGAAGAAAAAAAAACACTTCACCAGTTGCTAAGGATGCTTTTGGGTTGCTATGGAGGTGTCGTGTCGTCACGGTGATTTTTCTACCAATTGAAAACTCCGCCTCCGAAGTGGGCGTGTACGTGTGGTACAGCTTGCAGGAAGTGGGCGGGTACGTGTGGTAGAGCTTGCAGGAAGTGGGCGGGTACGTGTGGTACAGCTTGCAGGAAGTGGGCGGGTACGTGTGGTACAGCTTGCAGGAAGTGGGCGGGTACGTGTGGTAGAGCTTGCAGGAAGTGGGCAGGTACGTGTGGTAGAGCTTGCAGGAAGTGGGCGGGTACGTGTGGTACAGCTTGCAGGAAGTGGGCAGGTACGTGTGGTAGAGCTTGCAGGAAGTGGGCGGGTACGTGTGGTACAGCTTGCAGGAAGTGGGCGGGTACGTGTGGTAGAGCTTGCAGGAAGTGGGCGGGTACGTGTGGTAGAGCTTGCAGGAAGTGGGCGGGTACGTGTGGTAGAGCTTGCAGGAAGTGGGCAGGTACGTGTGGTACAGCTCGCAGGAAGTGGGCGGGTACGTGTGGTACAGCTTGCAGGAAGTGGGCGGGTACGTGTGGTACAGCTTGCAGGAAGTGGGCGGGTACGTGTGGTACAGCTTGCAGGAAGTGGGCGGGTACGTGTGGTACAGCTTGCAGGAAGTGGGCAGGTACGTGTGGTAGAGCTTGCAGGAAGTGGGCGGGTACGTGTGGTACAGCTTGCAGGAAGTGGGCGGGTACGTGTGGTAGAGCTTGCAGGAAGTGGGCGGGTACGTGTGGTACAGCTTGCAGGAAGTGGGCGGGTACGTGTGGTACAGCTTGCAGGAAGTGGGCGTGTCCGTACAGACGTTGGTATTTTATTTTCTTACCATCTGTTCTCAGCTCAGTTTTCCACCGGGTCACATCTTAGCGGGCGAGGCTCCGGATCGTTGCCCTCTGACTGGCACCGAGTTCCATCGAGAACCTGCAGACACGAAGGTTTCACTCAGGCTAACGGAAGGCTAGCTCCAGGCTAACGGAAGGTTAGCTCCATGCTAACGGAAGGCTAGCTCCATGCTAACGGAAGGTTAGCTCCAGGCTAACGCTAGGCTAGCTCCAGGCTAACGGAAGGTTAGCTCCAGGCTAACGGAAGGCTAGCTCCATGCTAACGGAAGGCTAGCTCCAGGCTAACGGAAGGTTAGCTCCAGGCTAACGGAAGGTTAGCTCCAGGCTAACGCTAGGCTAGCTCCATGCTAACGGAAGGCTAGCTCCAGGCTAACGGAAGGTTAGCTCCAGGCTAACGGAAGGCTAGCTCCAGGCTAACAGCAGGTTAGCTCCAGGCTAACAAAAGGCTAGCTCCAGGCTAACAAAAGGCTAGCTCCAGGCTAACAGCAGGTTAGCTCCAGGCTAACGGAAGGCTAGCTCCAGGCTAACGCTAGGCTAGCTCCAGGCTAACGGAAGGTTAGCTCCAGGCTAACGGAAGGCTAGCTCCATGCTAACGGAAGGCTAGCTCCAGGCTAACGGAAGGCTAGCTCCATGCTAACGGAAGGCTAGCTCCAGGCTAACGGAAGGTTAGCTCCAGGCTAACAGAGGGTTAGCTCCAGGCTAACGGAAGGCTAGCTCCAGGCTAACAGCAGGTTAGCTCCAGGCTAACAAAAGGCTAGCTCCAGGCTAACAAAAGGCTAGCTCCAGGCTAACAGCAGGTAAGCTCCAGGCTAACGGAAGGCTAGCACCAGGCTAACGGAAGGCTAGCTCCAGGCTAACGGAAGGCTAGCTCCAGGCTAACAGCAGGTTAGCTCCAGGCTAACGGAAGGCTAGCTCCAGGCTAACGGAAGGCTAGCTCCAGGCTAACTGAAGGCTAGCTCTAGGCTAACGGTGGGTTAGCTCCAGGCTAACGGCAGGTTAGCTCCAGGCTAACGTAAGGCTAGCTCCAGGCTAACGGAAGGCTAGCTCCAGGCTAACGGAAGGCTAGCTCCAGGCTAACTGAAGGCTAGCTCTAGGCTAACGGTGGGTTAGCTCCAGGCTAACGGAAGGTTAGCTCCAGGCTAACGGCAGGTTAGCTCCAAGCTAACGGAAGGCTAGCTCCAGGCTAACGCTAGGCTAGCTCCAGGCTAACGGAAGGTTAGCTCCAGGCTAACGGAAGGCTAGCTCCAGGCTAACGGAAGGCTAGCTCCAGGCTAACGGAAGGCTAGCTCCAGGCTAACGGAAGGCTAGCTCCATGCTAACGGAAGGCTAGCTCCAGGCTAACAGAGGGTTAGCTCCAGGCTAACGGAAGGCTAGCTCCAGGCTAACGGAAGGTTAGCTCCAGGCTAACAGAGGGTTAGCTCCAGGCTAACGGAAGGCTAGCTCCAGGCTAACAGCAGGTTAGCTCCAGGCTAACAAAAGGCTAGCTCCAGGCTAACAAAAGGCTAGCTCCAGGCTAACAGCAGGTTAGCTCCAGGCTAACGGAAGGCTAGCTCCAGGCTAACGGAAGGCTAGCTCCAGGCTAACGGAAGGCTAGCTCCAGGCTAACGGAAGGCTAGCTCCAGGCTAACAGCAGGTTAGCTCCAGGCTAACGGAAGGCTAGCTCCAGGCTAACGGAAGGCTAGCTCCAGGCTAACTGAAGGCTAGCTCTAGGCTAACGGTGGGTTAGCTCCAGGCTAACGGAAGGCTAGCTCCAGGCTAACAGCAGGTTAGCTCCAGGCTAACAAAAGGCTAGCTCCAGGCTAACAAAAGGCTAGCTCCAGGCTAACAGCAGGTTAGCTCCAGGCTAACGGAAGGCTAGCTCCAGGCTAACGGAAGGCTAGCTCCAGGCTAACGGAAGGCTAGCTCCAGGCTAACAGAGGGTTAGCTCCAGGCTAACAGAGGGTTAGCTCCAGGCTAACAGGTATCACTGCCCAGACAAGATGGTGGATGATGTTTCTGTTTTTAAGCAGGTAACAGTCTAACCTTCTGAGACGGTTTTTTAAAGATTAGCAGAACGTTCTTTGAAGGATCTGAAAACAAAAAAAATAATTTTTGAACCTTAGAGAACTGAAGCGCCAACGTCCCGGTGCCAACGTCCTGGTGCCAACGTCCTGGTGCCAACGTCCTGGCGCTGTAGAGAGCGTTGGTTCTCTAAAGGACGAAATGTTATTTTTTGGTTTTCAGATCATTCAGAACACACACACACATATACACTCACAAACATACACACACACACATACACACTCATACACTCACAGACACACACATATACACACACATACTCATACATACACACACAAGGAAACACATTCACGCACACATACACTCACACACACACATACTGATACACACACATACTGATACACTCACAAACACACACGTATACACACATGTATACACACACACACTCTCTCCCTCTCTCACACACACTCTCTCTCACACACACACACACACACACACACTCTCTCTCTCACACACACACCCGTGTGTTTCTAAGCTGGATTTGTCTCCTGAATGTGGGAATGAGGTTAAAGGTTTGGCGGCGAGCCAGGCCGCCCCCCTCTCCCCCTCACACACACACACACACACACACACACACACACTGGCACCCCCCTTTCACCCCCCCTTTCACCACCATACACCCACTCAGGCCCCGGCCCCTCCCCCACAGTTTTCTCCCCCTCCAGAAAATCTTTACAAAATTTGTAAAGATGTCTTTTTCATTGAAAATAAATGAAAAAAAGAAGCGGAAAAAAACGGGATCTGAGACAAGATGCCAGGTCCTGGTCTGAGACCAGATGCCAGGTCCTGGTCCGAGACCAGATGCCAGGTCCTGGTCCGAGACCAGATGCCAGGTCCTGGTCTGAGACCAGATCCCAGGTCCTGGTCTGAGACAAGATGCCAGGTCCTGGTCTGAGACCAGATCCCAGGTCCTGGTCCGAGACCAGATCCCAGGTCCTGGTCCGAGACCAGATGCCAGGTCCTGGTCCGAGACCAGATGCCAGGTCCTGGTCCGAGACCAGATGCCAGGTCCTGGTCTGAGACCAGATCCCAGGTCCTGGTCCGAGACCAGATGCCAGGTCCTGGTCCGAGACCAGATGCCAGGTCCTGGTCCGAGACCAGATGCCAGGTCCTGGTCTGAGACCAGATGCCAGGTCCTGGTCTGAGACCAGATCCCAGGTCCTGGTCTGAGACCAGATGCCAGGTCCTGGTCCGAGACCAGATCCCAGGTCCTGGTCCGAGACCAGATGCCAGGTCCTGGTCCGAGACCAGATGCCAGGTCCTGGTCCGAGACCAGGTCCTGGTCTGAGACCAGATCCCAGGTCCTGGTCTGAGACCAGATCCCAGGTCCTGGTCCGAGACCAGATCCCAGGTCCTGGTCCGAGACCAGATGCCAGGTCCTGGTCCGAGACAAGATGCCAGATCCTGGTCCGAGACCAGGTCCTGGTCCGAGACCAGATCCCAGGTCCTGGTCTGAGACCAGATGCCAGGTCCTGGTCCGAGACCAGGTCCTGGTCCGAGACCAGGTGCCAGGTCCTGGTCCGAGACCAGATGCCAGGTCCTGGTCCAAGACCAGGTCCTGGTCCGAGACCAGATCCCAGGTCCTGGTCCGAGACCAGATGCCAGGTCCTGGTTCGAGACCAGATGCCAGGTCCAAGACCAGGTCCTGGTCCGAGACCAGATCCCAGGTCCAGGTCCGAGACCAGATGCCAGGTCCAGGTCTGAGACCAGATGCCCGGTCCTGGTCTGAGACCAGGTGCCAGGTCCTGGTCAGAGACCAGGTGCCAGGTCCTGGTCCGAGACCAGGTGCCAGGTCCTGGTCTTCCCCCCACCTCCTCCTCCTCTCCTCTTTGGTCTCTTTTTGCCACTTTTTAGCAATTTTTGTAACTTTTTTTGCGACTTTTTTTTCATTTTTGTCAAAAAAGTCGCAAAAAGTTGACAATTTTTCTAGACATTTTCCAACTTTTTTTGGCAAAACATCACAAACAAATTGCAAAAAAGTTTTTAAAAAATTACAAAAAGTCGCAGAAAAGACACTTTCTGAAAAAAAAAATTCAAAACAAGTTGGATTGTCGCAAAAAAAGTTAGAAAAGTAGTCAATAAATCTCAAAAAAGACACTTCCCCCCCCCACAAAATTCCCCAATAAAGTCAGAAAGTTGCAAAAGAAATCCAAAAACCCCAAAATGACCTCCTCAGGGTCCCAAAAAAGTGTTTTAAAAGAGCTCAAAACACTCATTTTTAATTCTGATTTTCTGTTTTTCTGGATTTAGGTTTTGTTTTTTTAATTGTTTTTATTTATTTTTTTAAGATTATAAAATAAAACACGTTACAGGACGCCATCTTGATTCGACCAGTCTGACCAGCGTAACGACCAGCAGTTGGGTTTTTAAAGCTCTGGTTCTGGGTCTCTTCGTTCCTCCGTCTGTGGTTCCTTTCTGCTCCTGAGGGGGCGACACCGAGGCCCGAATGTAAACGTTAGTGTGACACAAAGAGCTGCTTTATGACAGCCAGCGTAACCACGGTGACCTTGTCAGCCCGTCTCCATGGTTACAGAAACAGATAGAGTAAATTAAATGGGCTCCAGCTCATCTGCACCTGCGTTGGCACTCAAAGCGGTTTACAGTGTGGCTGGCATTCACCCATTCACCCATTCATACCTGATGGTGGACGCTGCCAACCACCTTCAGGAGCAATGGGGGGTTCAGTGTCCTGCTGGCGGGGTATTGAACCTGAACCAGCAACCGTCTGGTTCACAGTGCGGCCGCCGTACCCACAGAGCCATCCTTCCCTCGTATCCAGAGTACAGTACCCTCTATGTACTACTCTCCAGCCTGATGAAAATGAGGTCAGTGTGTCTGATGAACTTCCAGGGTCAGCAGGTCGGTGTTGGTGTGTGATCGATATCAGATCATTGATTAATGAAGCCCGGGGCGACACAGACCGTATGACATGGTCGATCTCCTTTTTCAGCTACAGAACTACAAACATGGCGGACGGACGGCGTTATCTCTGTTCTCTGATTGGGTAGGATACCTGTCAAGGTATTCCTCATGCTTTCACGCCATACTGAGTCATTAAAACCCGTAATTAAAAAACATTACCAAGGCGCTGCCCCCGGGCAGCAGCCTGCTGCAGTGTCTCCTTTTGTTTTAGCGTCTGATTGACTTTTTTTTCGGTTTCTGTTCCTTTTTTGCCTGTGTTTGTCCCGTTCTGCAGATATGACTCTGTGCTCTTTGGACGTCATTGTTTTACTTTCGACGGCTGTTTTTAAGATGGACGTTTTCGGTTTTTTCAACGACTAGCTCCCTGTTAGCTTGTTTTGCTAGTCATGGAGTAGTCCCGCTTTGTTTGAATCTAGAACATTTCAGCCTCGGAGATTTGAGCCAAAAAACTGCAACCTAGGATATTTGAGCCATGTGGGCCACCAATCTCGGACATTTCAGCCACGGACAATTAGGCCAAAAAATTATTTTTTGTAAAAAATTGTGACATTTTATGTAAAAAATTGTGACATTTTGGATGCCCTCGCCTTCTTGCCCCCAGAGGATGTCAAGTCAGGCATGGCACATCTACGGTCCACCATGCCCGATGATGCAGCAGCATTTGCTGAGTACTTTGACTCAACCTACGTTTCAGGCCAGCTCCACCATCGTCGCGACGTCCCCTCCAACACCAGACCTGGAGTCATCAGGCCAGTTCGGTTCCAGAGAAATGGAGTATTTATGTAAAAAATTGTGATATTTTATGTAAAATTTTTTTATCGTAAATAAACAGTTGCACTACAGAAAATAATTGGTTTTAGTCATTTTTATCCCATGGCTCAAATATCCTAGGTTGTAGTTTTTTGGCTCAAATCTCCGTGCCTGAAAAGACCGTTCACCCTGGTTTTACTAGTCATTGAGTTGTCTTGTTTTGTTCACGTCCTGCTTTGTTCTTGTTTAAGCTAGCGCTAGCTCTCTGTTAGCTTGTGTTGCTAGTCATGAGCACTAAAGATGAACACTTTAATTTCATGTAAACTGCTGTACATGTGGATTTTATTTATTTACAGCAGCTCCATTAGACATACCGTAATTTCACGGCTATAAGGTTCATATAAAAGTCTTAAATTTTCTTCAAAATGAGCGGTGCGTCTTTTCGTGCGGTGCGCCTTGTGTGTGAGAAAAGGCGGACCTAAAAGAAAACGCGGTGCCCGCGAGGCGGACCTGAAAGAAAAGGCATGAGAACATTAAAGAGTGAAGTGTGAGCGGCGTGGGAGCGATGGATGACCGAAGGGTGGAAGGCAGCGCCGGCCGGGCGAGTTACGCTACAGTTTGCCAATGGATTGTAGATGCTTGGACTAACGTGTCTGCTGGTACTGTTATCCGAGCTTTCTCAAAAGCTGGTATCCTTTCTGAGGAGCCGCACAGTACAGACAGTGACTTTGACAGCGAGGAGCGAAGTGGACCTGCTCTGAAACAGAGGATGAGGACTTTGATGGATTTGAATAAAGACTATTACCGGTAATGTGTTTGTTTAGTATCGTTACTACTTAAATAAAACACAACCAAACTCAGTTTTACTCCCGATCTATTTTTAATACACACATTTACATGCTTGTGTGTGTGTTGTTGTAAGGCGGTGTGTGGCTGAGGCTGCGCCTTTTTGTACGGTGCGCCTAATGGTCGTGAAATTACGGTAGTTTAAATGAGTTAGGGGGAGGCATCATAAGCTTCAGCTTCATACTACTCCTTTTCAGACCTTGTATTTATTATTTATTGTTTTCTTTTTTACTGTAAGAAAATGTTTAAACATCTGGAATAAACTACTACTAGTCATGGAGTCGTCCCGTTTTGTTTACGTCCATGACCAGCTGCTAGCTCTCAGAACCAGATCCACCGTGGCTGGAGGAGTCGGTTCAGTCCCGTCAGAACTGAGAAGGAGACGATCTGAACGGCAGTGCTTTGAGCCCAGTGTCCCTGCGGTTGGCATCGGTAACACCTGGTCGCTCGTTGGCAAGATGGAGGAACTGGGGACGCTCAATCTGACCCAGCGGGATTATGGAGCGGCCCGACTCCGTGGACTCATCACAGACTGGTTTTTAACTGTTCAGATGCCAGCTTTCACACCGTGTAAGCGGACCAGGATGGCATCGAGGTGTTGGCATAGCACCATCAAATTTACCTTCAGGGATTAATAAAGTATTTTCAATTTCATTCAACGGCCATTTTGAAAATCTCAAACGCTCATGCAGTCAGTTTATAAAAATCCAGAGCTAACGTGTCTAGCTCTGACTACGCTGTAAAAATGGCCGCCCGGAATGAAACATAATCGTCTTGAAATTTAATGATTTTGTCGGCAGTTTAATGAATGTCACGCAGATTTTTAATTTGGTCAAATTGCCCATATTTGGAATCAAAATTCCCATTTTTTCTTGTATTAAAATATGACCAAACCGAACAGCCAGATGGGGTGGTTTGGGCATCAGGTCAGGATGCCCCCCGAGCGCCTCGTGGGCGAGGTGTTTCGGGCACGTCCCACCGGGAGGAGACCAAGGGGCAGACCCCGAACCCGCTGGAGAGACTATGTCTCACAGCTGGACAGGGAACGACTCGGGATCCTTCCAGGTGAGCTGGAGGATGCAGCCGGGGTGAGAGAGGCCTGGGATGCCCGTTTGAGGCTGTTATCCCCGCGACCCGACCCCGGAACAAGCGGAAGACGACGGAACGGCTTGACTGGTATGAGGTATGTTTCCCTGACCTAGTGTCTAAGGCAGAGCCAGTAGGTGGTGCCAGCCTGGCTAACATAATAAAGGAGGAACAGGAGGAAAAAAAAAACTAAAAGTCAGAATGAAAGTTTTATGTGGAACTAAATGAGAAAATAAATTTTAAATCTTTATTTCAGGCTTCTGGAGAAAAAAAACAGCGTTTCCATAGAAACGCAGTAAAGGAAGAAACGTCCAAGTACCCGGGTCAGAAACGAGAAGGGGGTCGTCCCCTCCCCCGAACTCTCACTCTCACTTTTTCCCAAGAACCCCCGCCAACCCTCCGCTCTGCCTCCCTCCTCTCTCTCCTCTCTCTACCGTCCCGCTCTCGTCCCAGTCCAGGACTTTTTGAAGGGCGCTGAGAAAAAGGGCGTTTCCATGGAAACCTGGAGTCCAGCGGCTGGCGGAGTCGCTGCTTAGCAACAGCTGACAGGACCACGTGCACGCATGCATAAGCAGTACATTCCCCAACATGAAGGTCACATTCAGACAGACAGCGGGTAGAACGAGCGTCCGATAACTCAAGGTTTTCAGGTTCGATCCAGCCCACCTCATGCCAAGGTGTCCTTGAGCGAGACACTGAACCCCGACGTCTCCTGATGGTGGTTTACAGCTTGCATGCCAGCTTCCACCATCGGGTATGAACGTGTGGGTGAATGTAAGATACAATGTAAAACGCTTTGAGTGCCAACGCAGGTAGAAAAGAGCTGTTTACGTAGAGATCACAGGCTGGCAGATTCGTCCTCAGTGGGTAGAACGAGGGTCCGATAACGAGAGGTTTTCCGGTTTGGTCCTTCAACCTCATCCTAAGATGTCCTTGAGGGCTGGTGTCGTGAAGGTTTACCACGTGTTCTTGTATCTACACCCTTATCAATGCCATCCCAGGTCAGACCACCCTGTCAAAAACCGGATGCAATCAGACCTCAGAAGTTAAGCAGGCTGGATGTGGGTAATACTTGGATGGGAGACCACTGGAACCCCTGGGACACCAGTGGGACTGTCAGACCCCTGGTACTCCAGTGGGACGGTCAGACCCCTGGTACTCCAGTGGGACGGTCAGACCCCTGGTACTCCAGTGGGACGGTCAGACCCCTGGTAATCCAGCGGGACGGTCAGACCCCTGGTACTCCAGTGGGACGGTCAGACCCCTGGTAATCCAGCGGGACGGTCAGACCCCTGGTACTCCAGCGGGACGGTCAGACCCCTGGTACTCCAGTGGGACGGTCAGACCCCTGGTAATCCAGCGGGACGGTCAGACCCCTGGTACTCCAGCGGGACGGTCAGACCCCTGGTACTCCAGCGAGACGGTCAGAACCCTGGTACTCCAGTGTGACGGTCAGACCCCTGGTACTCCAGCGAGACGGTCAGACCCCTGGTACTCCAGCGAGACGGTCAGACCCCTGGTACTCCAGTGTGACGGTCAGACCCCTGGTACTCCAGCGAGACGGTCAGACCCCTGGTACTCCAGCGAGACGGTCAGACCCCTGGTACTCCAGCGGGACGGTCAGACCCCTGGTACTCCAGTGGGACGGTCAGACCCCTGGTACTCCAGTGGGACGGTCGGACCCCTGGTAATCCAGCGGGACGGTCGGACCCCTGGTACTACAGCGGGACGGCCGAACCCCTGGTACTCCAGTTGGACGGTCGGACCCCTGGTACTCCAGTGGGACGGTCGGACCCCTGGTACTCCAGTGGGACGGACGAACCCCTGGTACTCAAGCGAGACGGTCGGACCCCTAGTACTACAGTGGGACGGACGAACCCCTGGTACTCCAGCGAGACGGTCGGACCCCTGGTACTCCAGCGGGACGGTCGAACTCCTGGTACTCCAGCGGGATGGTCGAACCCCTGGTACTCCAGCGGGACGGTCAGACCCCTGGTACTCCAGTGTGATGGTCAGACCCCTGGTACTCCAGTGTGATGGTCAGACCCCTGGTAATCCAGCGGGACGGTCAGACCCCTGGTACTCCAGTGTGATGGTCAGACCCCTGGTACTCCAGCGGGACGGTCAGACCCCTGGTACTCCAGTGTGATGGTCAGACCCCTGGTACTCCAGCGGGACGGTCAGACCCCTGGTACTCCAGCGGGACGGACGTTGAGATTAAATTGTTACTGTGACCCTGCGCCAGACACTTCACCCAGGCAACCTAGTCTGGATTACAGCTGTAAACGGGCCTGAAAAGTTTGGCCAAGCAAGAGAGCATGGCGGAGAAACAGGACACACCCGCCTGGAGGCGAGGAGAATGTTTCCACCTGTAGTTTCTGTTACGACACGTTAACGATTTGATAAAAATAAACCTCTTTCTGTTTCCAGTCACTCGTTCATCTAAGAGTGAAACATTGTTTCAAAGTGTCTACTGGTGCCCAAATCTCTGGATAAAGCCGCTGTGCTGACATCTGTGACTCTGCTCACCTGCCCATGCTCAGAACGCGTCATCCTCCTCCCCTTCACTTCCAGATAACCTAGTACGATGCTAACCTCCTCTTCCATCCATAGGCTCCTCCTCCTTCATCCATAAGCTCCTCCTCCTCCATCCAGGCTAGGCTCCTCCTCCTCCATCCATGCTGGGCTTCCTGTCTGAGGGTTTTGCCCTTGACGACCCGGCCCTGGATAAGCGGAAGACGACGGAACGGACGACTGTGTGTGTGGCCCCACAACAGACTGGCGACCTGTTTGGGGTGCACCCTCCCTCTCTCCTTAAATCAGCCAGGATTGGCTCTTTTTTTTTCCTTTAACAGGAAGTATGAAGAAAATAGATGTTCTTCATACTTCCTGTTAAAGAGATGTCTCGTTCTGGACATCTCCGGGCTGAGGAGTCCCCCGTGTTTCCATCAGGATGAAGAACATCTACTCATCCCCGTTCTGGACATCTCCGGGCTGAGGAGTCCCCCAGTGTTTCCATCAGGATGAAGAACATCTACTCATCCCCGTACTGGACATCTCCGGGCTGAGGAGTCCCCCGTGTTTCCATCAGGATGAAGAACATCTACTCATCCTCGTTGTGGACGTCTCCGGGCTGAGGAGCCCCCCGTGTTTCCATCAGGATGAAGAACATCTACTCATCCTCGTTCTGGACATCTCCGGGCTGAGGAGTCCCCCGTGTTTCCATCAGGATGAAGAACATCTACTCATCCTCGTTCTGGACGTCTCCGGGCTGAGGAGCCCCCCGTGTTTCCATCAGGATGAAGAACATCTACTCATCCTCGTTCTGGACGTCTCCGGGCTGAGGAGTCCCCCGTGTTTCCATCAGGATGAAGAACATCTACTCATCCTCGTTCTGGACATCTCCGGGCTGAGGAGTCCCCCAGTGTTTCCATCAGGATGAAGAACATCTACTCATCCCCGTCCTGGACATCTCCGGGCTGAGGAGTCCCCCAGTGTTTCCATCAGGATGAAGAACATCTACTCATCCCCGTACTGGACATCTCCGGGCTGAGGAGTCCCCCGTGTTTCCATCAGGATGAAGAACATTTATTGACTTCTTTAGATATTTATCTGTAGATTAGATTAAGCTAATATTTAAACAATAATCTTTGACACATTGTTTGCTCGTCCCGGGGGAGGGATCTCTCTTTCATGTGGATCCCCATGAGGTTTCTTATTTTTTCCCCACTGATGGGTTTTTTAGGAGTTTTTCCTCACCGAGAAGGAGAGTCTAAGTGCATTAATGTGCTAGTCTTGTTTAGTTAGTATTTGTTAGTTATTTTTCTTGTTGTGTATTTGTGTTAATACATTCCTCTTTTTCTTTTGAACCCATTGAGACGGAAATTCTGTGATTTTGGGCTAAAAATAAAATTGAATTGAAAGTGAGAATTTTGAAGATGAATCTGGATTCAATTGGGAGCCAGTGAAGTTGCTGAAGAACCGGGGTGATGTGATGAAAAGAGAGGGTTCCAGAGGAGTGTGAGAGGCCTCTCTGACTTTAAAACCTCTAACATGTGCTGTTCCTCTGATCCTGTCCATCCTGGTCACTCCCAGAGAGATCCTCAGCATCTTCATCTCTGCTTCAAACATCTCTGTTTCCTGTCTTTTCCTCAGTGACACTGTCTCTAGACCAATCAGCATGGCCGCTCTCACCACACTGTCTCTAGACCAATCAGCATGGCCGCTCTCACCACACTGTCTCTAGACCAATCAGCATGGCCGCTCTCACCACACTGTCTCTAGACCAATCAGCATGGCCGCTCTCACCACACTGTCTCTAGACCAATCAGCATGGCCGCTCTCACCACACTGTCTCTAGACCAATCAGCATGGCCGCTCTCACCACACTGTCTCTAGACCAATCAGCATGGCCGCTCTCACCACACTGTCTCTAGACCAATCAGCATGGCCGCTCTCACCATGGTTTTGTACACTTCCCCTTTTATTTTATCTGAAACTCTTCTATCACACATCACACCTGATACTTTCCTCCACCCGTTCCAGCCTGCCTGCACACGCTTCTTCACCTCTTTTCCACACTCTCATTGGTCCTAAGTCCTCAAGCTCCTCCCCCTTCTTTCTCTCTTCTCCCTGTAACCTCACTGTTTATTTGGATCCCTCTCATTCACACACGTTTTACTCTGACTAATCTTCATTTTTTAAACTAAAAAATTTTATATTTTTATAAAAACATCTTGAATTTATTTTTTAAATGAATTAAAACAAGTTTTAAGTCGATTGAAAAGTTTTAAAAAGTTTTTTGAACCTTTACAAACTGGTTTCAGTCGTCAGTGAAACCAAAGTGAGAAACACGACCCCCTCTGACTCCTCCCCCTCACACACACACACACACACACACACACACACACACACCCTCTGACTCCTCCCCCTCACACAGGTAGAGTCCATCCCCCACCCACTCTTCCTTTCAGAATGAACAAAGGAAACAAAACCAGAACACCCCGCTCCACCCTCACCATCCCACCATGTACCCTTCCCCCTCACACACACACACACACACACACACACACACACACACACACACACACACACACACACTCACACACACACACACACACACTCACACACACACACACACACACACACTGCAGAGCAGGATTTAAAACTCCATCTGACTCCAACAAAGATCCCTCTAGGTTTTTTAGGTGTGTGAGTAAACACACCGGCTTCCTGAGCACACACTGAGGACCACTGTGTACCCGCCGTGGGCACACACAGGTGCCACGTGTGTTTAAAACCGTGAGTCATAACGAGTTACAGAACTTAAACGATTAAAATCACAGAAGAAATTATTGTTATTTTACCTTCAAAATAAGAGTTTTGAACCTTTTAAAATAAAAAAGGGTCATTTTTTGATTCACGAGACGTTCGTTAATTAATTCGTCTTCTTGAATCGTTTGTTCCTAACGAGGTCGCGGGGGTGCCGGAGCCTATCCCAGGGGATTCAAGGCAAGAGGGAGGGTACACCCCCCAACAGGTTGCCAGTCTGTGGCAGAGCCGCACACACACACACACACACACTCATTCCAAGCAGCCAATCAACCTAACATGTATGTTTTTGGAGGAAACCAGAGTAAAACCCACACATACACAGGTAGAACATGTAAACTACACACAGAAAGAACAGTGTTTCAAGCCACGCCCCCACTCGGGACTTCAAACTTGACCTTCTTGCTGTGAGGCCATCGTGGTAACCACGAGGAGGTTACCACGAGCGCTTGAGGAGGTGTAGCTCGGTGGTTAAATGCCCAACTTTGGATCGAACAGTTGTCGGTTCAAACCCTGCTGAGCTCATGCCAAGGTGTCCCCGGAGGAGACGCCTAACCTCCTAGCTGCGCCGTCCTTGGCTGCCTGCTGCGGTGCCATGCAGCACAGGAATTTCCCCACGAGGGATTGATAAAATAAACGTAACCACCAACCAATGCCACCACTTGGAGGTTCCACTGTGCCCTCGAAGCTACACGCCCACAATGCCTGATCCCGTCAGACCTCAGAAGCTAAGCAGGCTGGTTCTGGGCTGTACATGGATGGGAGACCGTTAGAACCCCTGGTACTCCGGCGGGACGGTCGGACCCCTAGTACTCCAGTGGGACATTCGGACCCCTGGTACTCCAGTGGGAGGGTCGGACCCCAGTACTCCAGTGGGACATTCGGACCCCTGGTACTCCAGCGGGACGGTCGGACCCCTGGTGCTCCAATGAGACGGTCGGACCCCTGGTACTCCAGTTGGACGGGCGGACCCCTGGTACTCCAGTGGGAGGGTCGGACCCCTGGTACTCCAGTGGGAGGGTCGGACCCCAGTACTCCGGCGGGACGGCCGGACCCCTGGTACTCCAGCGGGACGGTCGGACCCCTGGTACTCCAGCGGAACAGTCGTTGAGATTAAATCATAACTGTGTCCCTGGGTAAAACACTTCACCCACGTTGCCTGGTCTGGATGGTGTGTGTGTGTGTGTGTGATTGGTTGGTGATGGTCAGAGGGGCCGATGGTTTCTGCCAGTCTACTCCAGGGCAGCTTTGGGTACAACAGTACCATACCAGTACCCGCTATGGAGTGAATGATGTATTATTATTATCCTCTGCTTATCCGGGGCCGGGTCCCAGGGGCACTGCCATACTCAGGATTATACCAAGGCTTAAAGTCATAAATAAAACCAACCGGATCAACAGGTTGATCCGTCAGTGGGTCAAAATGAAAACTGGCAACAAAGTCAAGAACGATTCCGAGAGGAGACGCTGGAGGACTAACCTCACCCTGTTGATCCCAGACTCTCTCATGCTGCTGGGCACATCTCCGTCACCTGGTGCAGCAGGTGTACAGATACTCTGGGTATGAGTGTTTGAAACATCAGGAGGAGACTGAGAGGTAGAAGCCCAGTCTTCTCTCACCCCGGCTGCTTCCTTCATCTCACCCGGGAGGATCCTGAGGTGTTCCCTGTCCAGCTGGCAAACATAGTCTCTCCAGCAGGTCCGGGGTCTGCCTCGGGGTCTCCTCCTGGTGGGACGGAACACCTCACCAATGAGGGAGGCATCCTAACCAGATGCCCGGACCATGCCATCTGGCTTCTCTCGACCCGGAGGAGCAACGGTTCGTTCCTAGGTAATGAGAAATAAGTCAGTCGGACTCGGTTCCTTCTGTTCGGTCGTCTCCAGAGCCGGGTCTCCGTGGGAAATTACTAGTAAAACTAGAAATGTTGGGCAACATGGTGGCACAGTGGGTAGCACGGTGACCTCACAGCAAAAAGGTCGTGGGTTCAAGTCCTGGGTGGCGCCGAGGCTTGGAACACTGTCCTTTCTGTGTGGAGTTTGCATGTTCTACCCGTGTCTGCTTGGGTTTCCTCCGGGTACTCTGGTTTCCTCCCACCCTCTAAAAACAGACATGTTAGGCTGATTGGTGCCAAGGTGCCCCTCGGAATGAGTGTGTGTGGCTTCGCGACAGACTGGCGACCTGTTCGGGGTGTACCCTGCCCCTCAGCTTCAATGGGCCGGGTTAGGCTCCAGCACCCCCCGTAACCCTGGGAGGGGCAGACGGTTAAAAAGGAGACTAGAAATGTTTAGAAAAACAGCTGCTTTGATGTTTGAAAATGAACTACAACTCCCATCATCCTTAGCGTCTACTGAGCATGCTCAAAGCAAAGCTCTGCTTCTTTCTATCATCTTCCGTTTATCCGGGGTCGGGTCGTCGGGGGTAACACCCTCAGACCGGTAACCCAGGCTTCTCTCACCCCGGCTGCATCCTCCAGCTCACCCAGGAGGATCCTGAGGTGTTCCCTGTCCAGCTGTGAGACCTAGTCTCTCCAGCTGGTCCGGGGTCTGCCTCTGGGTCTCCTCCTGATGGGACGGAACACCTCACCAGAGACGGACGTCCAATCAAAGTGTCTCAT
Source organism: Neostethus bicornis (assembly GCA_902685375.1). NCBI lineage: Eukaryota > Metazoa > Chordata > Actinopteri > Atheriniformes > Phallostethidae > Neostethus > Neostethus bicornis. The sequence goes on along the minus strand of CACRXE010000059.1, from coordinate 490,709 downwards.
TTTGAGTCACAAGACCCTTCAGATTGGTACTGTTACTGAAGCACAGACAGCCCGCGTGCCCACGTGCTCTGTGTGTGCCCGTTAGAGGACGGCGAGCAGGAGGAGGGGGACAAACACCCACCGGGTCAAAGTTCACCATGAGGACAAAAGTCACAAACTAATGTTGAAATTTATAGAAAAAGTTTTTAAACGAGACAAAATTTACTTTATTTTACAAAGTTTGATCAAATAAAACATAGAGGGTCAAACTCTGGCCTGGGGGACCAGGTCTTGGCCGGGGGATCAGCTCTGGCCCGGGGGACCAGCTCTGGCCTGGTGGACCAGCTCTGGCCGGGGGACCAGCTCTGGCCGGGGGACCAGCTCTGGCCTGGGGGACCAGGTCTGGCCGGGGGACCAGCTCTGGACTGGGGGACCAGCTCTGGACTGGGGGACCAGGTCTGGCCGGGGGACAAGCTCTGGCCTGGGGGACCAGCTCTGGCCGGGGGACCAGCTCTGGACCGGGGGACAAGCTCTGGGCCGGGGGACCAGCTCTGGCCTGGGGGACCAGCCCTGGCCTGGGGGACCAGCTCTGGCACGGGGGACCAGGTCTGGCCGGGGGACCAGCTCTGGCCTGGGGGACCAGCTCTGGCCGGGGGACCAGCCCTGGCCGGGGGACCAGCTCTGGCCGGGGGACCAGCTCTGGCCCAGGGAGCCAGGTCTGGCTAGGGGACCAGCTCTGCCCGGGGGACCAGCCCTGGCCCGGGGGACCAGCTCTGGACCGGGGGACAAGCTCTGGCCGGGGGACCAGCTCTGGCCTTCAATGTGGTTAGATTTGGCCCATAAACCTGAACCTGGTTCTTTGGGTAGCACAGTGGCCTCACAGCAAGAAGGTCAGGGATCAAGTCCTGGGTGTGGACGAGGCTTGGAACACTGTTCTTTCTGTGTGGAGTTTGCATGTTCTTCCCGATTCTGCGTGGGTTTACTCCCACCCTCCAAAAACATGCATGCTAGGTTGATTGGCCCCTAGGAATGTGTGTGTGTGTGTGTGTGCGTGTGTGTGTGTGTGTGTGTGGCCCCACGACAGACTGGCGACCTGTTCGGGGTGTACCCTGCCCTTCACCTTGAGTTAGCCGGGATGGGCTCCGGCACCTCCTGAACTCCGTAACGACCTGTTTCCATGGTAACCAACAGGTTCAAAACCACATGGATTTGATCAGAAGTTTCAAATTAAAGTTTAAAAGTGTTTGTAATAAAAAAAATGTAACAAAATAATAACATGTTAATAAAAAACTGAACGATTAAATTTATTAAAATAAAAAAAAAAAAAACAACTAAAACAGATTCTAATCAGTAGAAAAATAGAAATTGATTATTTTTTCTTAATTAAATTGCTGGTTTCCATGGAAACGGAATAACATTATAAAATAAGACTTTTTTATGGAAACAGAATAAAAATATAAAAATAGTTTTTTTGTTTTTGTTTTTTTTAAACAGAATATTTATGTAAAAATAAAAGTCGGGGTTTTTTGTGGAAACAAGAAGTAAAAAAAATAGTAAAAACTTACCTTCTATAGCTTCCCTTTCTGTTTCCCTCCTCCTCTCGCTCCTTTAGTAACTTTATCCAGCAGACCAGAGTCCCGCAGACCAGAGTCCAGCAGACCAGAGTCCCGCAGACCAGAGTCCAGCAGACCAGAGCCCCGCAGACCAGGGTCCTGTAGACCTACAGACCAGGGATCTGCAGACCTCTTCAGTCCTGCATTTAAAAAAAAACCGACTTAAATCCGTAAAGTTTTTAAAAGCAGAAAACGCTCCAAACAAACGGAGCAGGTCTGGATCTGGTGTGTGACGTCAGAGACCTCCTCCCCCTTCATCCCCCCCCACATGTGGCCGGTCTGAAGAGGGGAGGGTACAGGGGGAAGGAGGGGGAGGGTCCAGGGGGAGGAGGGGGGAGGAGAGAGGTGGGGGACGCGATGCGTTCAGGAACCGTCTGTATTTTAAAACATCTCTGTGACGTCACGAAAGGGTTATTATTCTGGTTTTAAGTAAAAAAAAAAAAAAAATTATGAGAAAAAAATGGAACCAAAAAAAAAAAAAAGTTTAACTTATTTACATTTTCTAAGTGTTTTTTTTTTTTTTCTTCCAGTTCTGACCCTCCAAGCTGCTGTCCCTGATGGAGAGCAGTGACCCCGCTGGAGGTCCAGGGGACCAGAAGGAGACCCCGGCTGGAGGTCCAGGGGACCAGAAGGAGACCCCGGCTGGAGGTCGAGGGGACCAGAGGGATGGAGCTCGACCAGAAGGAGACCCCGGCTGGACGTCGAGGGGACCAGAGGGATGGAGCTCGACCAGAAGGAGACCCCGGCTGGACGTCGAGGGGACCAGAGGGATGGAGCTCGACCGGAAGGAGACCCCGGCTGGACGTCGAGAGGACCAGAGGGATGGAGCTCGACCGGAAGGAGACCCCGGCTGGACGTCGAGAGGACCAGAGGGATGGAGCTCCACCGGAAGGAGACCCCGGCTGGACGTCGAGAGGACCAGAGGGATGGAGCTCCACCGGAAGGAGACCCCGGCTGGACGTCGAGGGGACCAGAGGGATGGCGCTCGACTGGAAGGAGACCCCGGCTGGACGTTGAGGGGACCAGAGCGATGGAGCTCGACCGGAAGGAGACCCCGGCTGGACGTCGAGAGGACCAGAGGGATGGAGCTCGACCGGAAGGAGACCCCGGCTGGACGTCGAGGGGACCAGAGGGATGGAGCTCGACCGGAAGGAAACCCCGGCTGGACGTCGAGGGGACCAGAGGGATGGAGCTCGACCGGAAGGAGACCCCGGCTGGACGTCGAGGGGACCAGAGGGATGGAGCTCGACCGGAAGGAGACCCCGACTGGATGTCGAGGGGACCAGAGGGATGGAGCTCCACCGGAAGGAGACCCCGGCTGGACGTCGAGGGGACCAGAGGGATGGAGCTCGACCAGAAGGAGACCCCGGCTGGATGTCGAGGGGACCAGAGCGATGGAGCTCGACCAGAAGGAGACCCCGGCTGGACGTCCAGGGGACCAGAGGGATGGCACTTGTCAGGATGGCAGGGTGCACCAGGAGCCAAGGGGGTAGAGCCATATCAATCGGTTCATCAATCACTGTTTATCACCTCATGCTTCTTATGTTACTTTTTTTTTTTTACCCCTATGCACTTCCAGTCTTTATTGATCTCAGTGTTTTGTCTCATTATTCCTTCTATTTTATTATTTTAATATTTTATTATTTTTTATTTATCTTCTTGTATAAATAATGTCTATTTCTTCTTGTTGCTGCTGTAACGCACAAATTTTCCAAAGTGTGGGATCAATAAAGTAAATCTATCAATCAATCTGTTGATTGTGTTAAAATTATGTTTTGATGTCTTTTTTTTGTTGTTGTTTATTCTTTCAGTAAAAAAAAGTTTGTTTTTTATAAATAATCTAAAAAAAAAAAAAAATTATTAGAATTGTGTCATTTTAAAAATTCTTGTTTTTGAAACTTTGTAAAAATCTGATTTTTTAAATCAGTTTATCAGTAAAAAAAGTTTTTTGTTTTTTTTTTTTATGAGAAAATTTAATAAATTTTGTAAATATTTGACCAAATAATACTTTTTTATTTGAATTTTTGTTTTTTTTTAAAAATCAGTAAAAACTTTAAAAAGTCCACTTTTTATTTTAAATGATATGTTTTTGTTTGATGTTTTTCTGTTAAATTTATTTGTTGCACAATTTATACAGAGTCCCAGCTGGGGGCGGGGCTTGGAACACTGGTCTTTCTGTGTGTAGTTTGTATGTTCTCCCCTGTATGTTTGGGTTTCCTCTGGTTTCCTTTAAAAACATACATACATAGGTTGATTGGCTGCTAGGAATTGTACCCTAGGTGTGGGTATGTGTGTGTGGCCTCGCCACAGACTCATGACCTGTTGGGGGTGTACCCTGCCTCTCTTTTTGAATCACCTGGGATATGCTCCCGCACCCCCTGTTTAGGGATGGACGGTTCAGAAGATGAGTGAAGGAATTTATAAACAAAACAATTCAAAGTAATTTAAAGACAGGGGGGTTGGGGGGGTCATGGGGGGGTGTGGAGCAGAGGGGGGAGGAGGGGAACAAATCCTCCCCCAATTAGAAAAGCTTAATTAAAACTAATTAGTACTTAATATTAATTTTTTATTTTTTTGTTTATTTTTTTGCAGGTTTTAAACGCATCATGGTAATATGTGTTTTGCTGACACCTGCTGGTCAATCTGAGTTATTACACCTTATTTTTTTTGTTTCAACTTTTAATAACTTTATTCTTAAAAAAATATTTTCATTACATTTTTATATTTTATTTTTTTTAACCAATCCTGTGTTTTATTAACTTTGTGAGTCTGAGCAGTCACGTGATCTATTTTTATTAATGAATAAAATAAAAGATTTATTTATCACATGATTTATTTGAAAAAAAATACAAATGCTTTAAAGTCTGTAGGATGCGCGCGCAGCCACTAGGAGCAAATATGGTGGAGAAAAAAAAGCAAAAAAATGTAGTGAAAAGAATTAAAAAAAAAAAAAAGTAAACCGGAGCCAAAATGACGTCGAACGGAAGTAAACACGGAGCCAAAATGGCGGCTCACATAAACAGCATGGCCGCTCCAGGTGGATTAAGCGCGGCCGCTCCAGGTGGATCCGCTCCAGGTGGATCCGCTCCAGGTGGATCCGCTCCAGGTGGATCCATGGCGGTACCGAGGTTCCTACAGGAAGCAGAGCTCCTCCATCAGGGAGCGGAAGCTCGGATTTACCGGACGATCTTTCTGGGGAAACCGGTTATTCTTAAAGAACGCTTCGTGAAACGGTACCGACACCCGGAAGTGGATGAAAAACTAACGCAGCGCAGAACAGCGCAGGAAGTCCGGTCCATAGTCCGGTGCCGCCGCGCAGGTTGGTTTTACTGGGTCCGGTCTGACGCCCCCTGGTGTCTCTAATGTAACTACAGCCACCAGGTCAGGCTTAAAACATCCGACCAATCAGCGGACAGACAGAAGCCGCCATCTTGGATGCTTGTGGGTGGTTGTTTTAAGCTAAAAAATAATGTAATTTTAATCAGACTGATTTTATTTTTAATGCAGCTTTTTCTTTGGAAAAAAACCTTAAAGAAACATGATTTAAAATATTTTTATTTTGTAACAAAAAAACAAGATTTAAAATATTAAAAATATTAAAAACATTCTTTGACATGCGCAGTAAATAAAAACAGTCAGACTTTAAAAAGATTTTTTTTTTAAAGTCAAAGGTTTGCTTATTTTTAAAAAATATGAAAAAAAATCAAAATCTAACAAACTTCTTTTTAAAATGTAAAAATGTTTACAAATTTTTATGTTTCACAAATTTTTTTGCAACAATTTTAAAATGTCAAAATTTTGCCAAATTTTGACATTTTTTTACAAAACTCATTTTAAAAATTGGGGAAAAAAATTCACATTTTTACAAATTTTCACAATAAAATTTTGTTAAACTAGACAAATTTTTTTATTTTTCCGGACGGTGATTCCACCTAGCCCCGCCTCCTACACTTCGTCCCTCTAGCCCCGCCTCCTACACCTCGTCTGCTTAGCCCCGCCTCCTACACCTCGTCTGCCTAGTCCCGCCTCCTACACCTCGTTCCTCTAGCCCCGCCTCCTACACCTCGTCTGCCTAGCCCCGCCTCCTACACCTCGTCTACCTAGTCCCGCCTCCTACACCTCGTTCCTCTAGCCCCGCCTCCTACACCTCGTCTGCTTAGCCCCGCCTCCTACACCTCGTTCCTCTAACCCCACCTCCTACACCTCGTCTGCCTAGCCCCGCCTCCTACACCTCGTCTGCTTAGCCCCGCCTCCTACACCTCGTCTGCCTAGCCCCGCCTCCTACACCTCGTCTGCCTAGCCCCGCCTCCTACACCTCGTCTACCTAGTCCCGCCTCCTACACCTCGTTCCTCTAGCCCCGCCTCCTACACCTCGTCTGCTTAGCCCCGCCTCCTACACCTCGTCTGCTTAGCCCCGCCTCCTACACCTCGTCTGCCTAGTCCCGCCTCCTACACCTCGTCCCTCTAGCCGCGCCTCCTACACCTCGTCTGCCTAGCCCCGCCTCCTACACCTCGTCCCTCTAGCCCCACCTCCTACACTTCATCTGCATAGTCCCGCCTCCTACACCTCATCCACCCAGCCCCGCCTCCTGCTCCTCGTCTGCCTAGTCCCGCCTCCTACACCCCGTCTGCCTAGTCCCGCCTCCTACACCTCGTCTGCCTAGTCCCGCCTCCTACACCTCGTCTGCTTAGTCCCGCCTCCTGCCTATCATCCGTTACTCCATTCGTCACCATAGCAACATCCAACCTCTTTTCTTCCTCTTCAGGAATCTCCGTCCCTGCCGTGTACTTCGTTGACCCCGCCTCCCGCTGCATCTTCCTGGAGGAGGTGGTCGACTCCGTGACGGTGCGGGACCACATCAGAACCGCCCCGAAGTCTGATCGGCTAGCCGAGCAGATCGGAGCCATCCTGGCCCGCATGCACGATCAGGACCTGGTGCACGGAGACCTGACCACCTCCAACATGCTGCTGCGAGGCGGGCACCTGACCCTCATCGACTTCGGGTTGAGTTTCGTGTCGTCGTTTGCGGAGGATAAGGCGGTGGATCTGCACGTCCTGGAGAAGGCCTTCCTGAGCAGCCACCCCAACAGTGAGAAGCTATTCCAGGAGCTGCTGAGGAGCTACGCCCGCACCTCTACCCGCGCCCCGGCGGTGCTGACGAAGCTAGAGGAAGTCCGACTGCGTGGCAGGAAGCGGTCCATGGTTGGGTGACATCAGAGTGGGCGGGGCAACTGGTTTATTGTTTGTTTAAATAAAAACTTTTCATAATTTAATTTGATTGGTTTGTTCTGTCGTCTTCCGGTTAACCGGGCACCACGGGTGGCATCCTCACACGGGTAGTTCAGGCTCCAACCTCTGACCTCTATCCTGCCTCTCGGTTCAACCGGGGTGGGCTACAACACCCCCTGAGCTCAGGTAACCCTGGATAAATGGCCTCCTGTGACCTCTAATAACCCCGGATAAACAGCCTCCTGTGACCTAAGGTAACCCCAAATAAACGGCTCCCCATGACCTCAGGTAACCCCAAATAAACGGCTCCCCATGACCTCAGGTAACCCTGAATAAACGGCTCCCCATGACCTCATGTGACCCCGGATAAACAGCCTCCTGTGACCTAAGGTAACCCCAAATAAACGGCTCCCCATGACCTCAGGTAACCCCAAATAAACGGCTCCCCATGACCTCAGGTAACCCCAAATAAACGGCTCCCCATGACCTCAGGTAACCCTGAATAAACGGCCTCCGTGACCTCATGTAACCCCGGATAAACGACTCAGAAGACAAAAATAAATGATTTTTTTTGTTTTATGAAGAATAAACTTCTGTTTAAAAAAAAAACTTCTTAAAGGCACAGTGACGCCTTACACCCCGCTCCCCTCTATGTAGGGGGGGGTGTCAAACTGGTCCTAGAGGGTCAGCGTCCTGGAATCTACACCTGATCCAGGTTAACGAGTCATTGGCTGACGAACCAGGAACACGTGAAAAACCTCCAGGACACCGATGTCCTGACGAGATCTGGGACGTCACGCTTCTGCACATGCTCAGAACGCATCATCCCCCTCCCTTCCAGAATGCATCACACCCCCCCTCCCTTCCAGAATGCCTCACATCCCTCCCCCTCCCTTCCAGAATGCATCACACCCCCCCTCCCTTCCAGAATGCCTCACACCCCTCCCCCTCCCTTCCAGAATGCCTCACACCCCTCCCCCTCCCTTCCAGAATGCATCACACCCCTCCCCCTCCCTTCCAGAATGCGTCACACCCCTTTTTTAAAATTTTGAAAAAAATTTTAAATGACCATTTTTTTCGCACCTGATCGGCATTTTTTTTAATAAAAAATGTATGATTTTAAAACGTGTTTTTATTCGTTTAATGTGTTTTATTTTTAGGTTCTGCGACCCTTTGTTTACGTCCGGTTTATTCCCGGTTGTCGCAGCTTTTGTCAGAACGCCGGCCCACCGGGACCAGAGTTTGAACCCCTGGTGTAGGGCCTCTGACGCCCGCTGGCATGGAGCCCGCCTCTGATAGGCCTGACCCTCGCTGGCATGGAGCCCTCCTCTGATAGGCCTCTGACGCCCGCTGGCATGGAGCCCGCCTCTGATAGGCCTGACCCTCGCTGGCATGGAGCCCTCCTCTGATAGGCCTGACCCTCGCTGGCATGGAGCCCTCCTCTGATAGGCCTGACCCCCGCTGGCATGGAGCCCTCCTCTGATAGGCCTCTGACGCCCGCTGGCATGGAGCCCTCCTCTGATTGGCCAGACCTCTGTCCCACGCTGGCATGGAGTCCCTCTGGTGGTACTGCCCTAGCTGAAGTCTCTGTTGGTGAGGATCATCGGTGCCACCAGGGTCCAGATGTAAAGAGCCAGACACAACCAGCTGGAGGTGATCTTCACCCACACCGTCGGCCACTTCCTGGTCACCGCGTAGTCCGCGTCGGGACTGGAAGACAAACCACGGAGAGGGTCAACGAGGAGCGGGGGGGAGCGGGCGGGAAGGGGTGGAGGGTGGAGGGTGAGCAGGCACATGGAGTGAGAGGGGGGGTGTTGCAGCAAGGGGGCAAAATTTATTAAATTTTTTTTTTTTTTTTTTTTACTAAAATTTGACTATTTGTTTTTCATCTAAATGGAAAAAAAATATTTTTCACTTTTTTTAAATAATAAAAAAAAATTATAAAAAATGTGCAAACTGAAAAAATTTTGTAAAAAATCCTGAAAAAATTACACAAAATCTCAAATTTTTGCAAATTTGTGTAACTTTTAAAAATTCTTTATATTTTTGCAAAAACTTTGAATAATTTCAAAATAAAAGCTTTGGTTTCTTTTTCATTTTTTGTTTGTTTTTCTCTTATTTTTACATTAAAAAAGTATCAATAAGATACCGGATCGATCGGGCACCGGATGGACTGGCCACCGGATCGATCGGGTACCGGATCGATCGGGCACCTGATGGACTGGCCACCGGATGGACTGGGTACCGGATGGACTGGCCACCGGATCGATCGAGCACCGGATGGATCGGGCACCGGATGGACTGGGTACCGGATGATTAAGATGATATCGATACCATCCCTACCTGTACCAGTGGGTGAGGGTCATCATGATGTAGAGCGATGCCAGGCAGAGCATGAAGTGAAAGAAGGAGTAGCTGTACCGCGCCGTGTCGTCCTCGTCAGCCGTGCCACCTCCCTCTACCAGGCAGGACGGGTCCGTGGAGGGTATGGTCAGCTTGTTTAACTGGCTGGTGTTCGATGAGCGGATGCTGCGGAGACGCAAGGGCATCGGTTTTAGTCTCAACGGGCAAACATGCTTTCAAACTAACAGGAAACCCGGACGTCGTTCCTACCCTCACCACGGCAACCAGGATCTACGTTCCTACCCTCACCATGGTAACCAGGATCTATGTTCCTACCCTCACCATGGTAACCAGGATCTACGTTCCTACCCTCACCATGGCAACCAGGATCTACGTTCCTACCCTCACCATGGTAACCAGGATCTATGTTCCTACCCTCACCATGGTAACCAGGATCTACGTTCCTACCCTCACCATGGTAACCAGGATCTACGTTCCTACCCTCACCACGTTAACCAGGATCTACGTTCCTACCCTCACCATGGTAACCAGGATCTACGCTCCTACCCTCACCATGGTAACCAGGATCTACATTCCTACCCTCACCATGGTAACCAGGATCTACATTCCTACCCTCACCATGGTAACCAGGATCTACATTCCTACCCTCACCATGGTAACCAGGATCTATGTTCCTACTCTCACCATGGTAACCAGGATCTACATTCCTACCCTCACCATGGTAACCAGGATCTACGTTCCTACCCTCACCATGGCAACCAGGATCTACGTTCCTACCCTCACCATGGTAACCAGGATCTACGTTCCTACCCTCACCATGGTAACCGGGATCTATGTTCCTACCCTCACCATGGTAACCAGGATCTACAGTGGTGGTCAAAAGTTTACATCCACTTGTAAAGAACATAATGTCATGGCTGTCTTGAGTTTCCAGTTATTTCAACAACTCTGATTTTTCTCTGATATAGTGATTGGAACAGATCCTTCTTTGTCACAAAAAACATTCATGAAGTTTGATTCTTTTATGACTTTATTATGGGTAAACTGAAAATGTGACGAAATCAGCTGGGTCAAAAATATACATACAGCAATGCTAATATTTGGTTACGTGTCCTTTGGCCATTTTTACTTCAATTAGGTGCTTTTGGTAGCCATCCACAAGCTTCTGGCAAGTTTCTGGTTGAATCTTTGACCACTCCTCTTGACAGAATTGGTGCAGTTCAGTTAAATTTGTTGGCTTTCTGACATGGACTTGTTTCTTCAGCATTATCCACATGTTCTCAATGGGATTTAAGTCAGGACTTTGGGAAGGCCATTCTAAAACCTTAATTCTAGCCTGATTTAGCCATTCCATTACCACTTTTGATGTGTGTTTGGGGTCATTGTCCTGTTGGAACACCCAACTGCGCCCAAGACCCAACCTTCGGGCTGATGACTTCAGGTTTTCTTGAAGAATTTGAAGGTAATCCTCCTTCTTCATTGTCCCATTGACTCTCTGTAAAGCACCAGTTCCATTGGCAGCAAAACAGGCCCACAGCATAATACTACCACCACCGTGCTTGATGGTAGACATGGTGTATTTTTGTCCTCCAAACATATTGCTGGGCATTGTGGCCAAACAGCTCAATTTTTGTTTCATCTGACCACAGAACTTTGTCCATGTGATCAGCAGCAAACTTTAGTCGAGCCTTAAGGTGCCGCTTTTGGAGCAAGGGCTTCCTTCTTGCACGGCAACCTCTCAGTCCATGGCGATGCAAAACACGCTTGACTGTGGACACTGACACCTGTGTTCCAGCAGCTTCTAATTCTTGGCAGATCTACTTTTTGGTGCTCCTGGGTTGACTCTTCACTCTCCTGACCAGTTTTCTCTCAGCAGCAGGTGACAGCTTGCGTTTTCTTCCTGATCGTGGCAGTGACAAAACAGTGCCATGCACTTTATACTTACAAACAATTGTTTGCACTGTTGCTCTTGGAACCTGCAGCTGCTTTGAAATGGCTCCAAGTGACTTTCCTGACTCGTTCAAGTCAATGATTCTCTTTTTCAAATCTGTGCTGAGCTCCTTTGACTTTCCCATTGTAGCGTTTGTGGGTGTTTTTATCCGATGAGCCCTTTTTAAATGGCCTCAGAGAAGTCACCAGCTGTAGTCACTCATAATCACTCACAAGAAGTTAAGAGGTCATGCTATGAAGCTCATGTCATTGAAACAACTTTCTAAGTCTCCAAAATTGCTCATTCATGTTGCTGTATGTATATTTTTGACCCAGCTGATTTCGTCACATTTTCAGTTTACCCATAATAAAGTCATAAAAGAATCAAACTTCATGAATGTTTTTTGTGACAAAGAAGGATCTGTTCCAATCACTATATCAGAGAAAAATCAGAGTTGTTGAAATAACTGGAAACTCAAGACAGCCATGACATTATGTTCTTTACAAGTGGATGTAAACTTTTGACCGCCACTGTACGTTCCTACCCTCACCATGGTAACAAGGATCTACGTTCCTACCCTCACCATGGTAACCAGGATCTACATTCCTACCCTCACCATGGTAACCAGGATCTACGTTCCTACCCTCACCATGGTAACCAGGATCTACGTTCCTACCCTCACCACGGTAACCAGGATCTACGTTCCTACCCTCACCACGGTAACCAGGATCTACGTTCCTACCCTCACCATGGTAACCAGGATCTACGTTCCTACCCTCACCATGGTAACCAGGATCTACATTCCTACCCTCACCATGGTAACCAGGATCTACGTTCCTACCCTCACTATGGTAACCAGGATCTACGTTCCTACCCTCACCATGGTAACCAGGATCTACGTTCCTACCCTCACTATGGTAACCAGGATCTACGTTCCTACTCTCACCATGGTAACCAGGATCTACATTCCTACCCTCACCATGGTAACCAGGATCTACGTTCCTACTCTCACCATGGTAACCAGGATCTACGTTCCTACTCTCACCATGGTAACCAGGATCTACGTTCCTACCCTCACTATGGTAACCAGGATCTACATTCCTACCCTCACCATGGTAACCAGGATTTACGTTCCTACCCTCACTATGGTAACCAGGATCTACATTCCTACCCTCACCATGGTAACCAGGATCTACGTTCCTACCCTCACCATGGTAACCAGGATCTACGTTGCTACCGTCACCATGGTAACCAGGATCTACGTTCCTACCCTCACCATGGTAACCAGGATCTACGTTGCTACCCTCACCATGGTAACCAGGATCTACGTTCCTACTCTCACCATGGTAACCAGGATCTACGTTCCTAAACGAGGAGCGGGTTATACCACCTGGAGTAAAGGATGCAGAGGATGAAGATGGCGAGGCCGAGGATGGTCTGCCCGTCCCACCACTGCAGATACGGTGATGTGAGGTCGGGTTCCTCGGTGCCCAGGATCAGCACCGCCGTCTGGTTCTCATCCTCCAGAGGTGGCACCGTCGGAGAGGCGAGCTGCTGCAGGAGGCCCAGCAGGTTGGGGTTACAGTCCTCGTCTGGTAACCAAGGAAACCAGGGTGATGCCAGGTGAACCCAGGTAACATGGTTAGTGAAAAATCGTCTCAAGTTTTTTTTCTTAGTTTAAGAAAGAAAAATAATTTTTGCAGCGAAACTCAGAAAAAAACAAAAACATAGAATTTTTTTTTTAAGAAACAAACAAGTAAAAGTTAGAAATTTGAAGAAAAAAAAAATTTAAACTTTTCACGTGATTCAAATTCTTTTTGCGAGTTTTTTAAAAATGATTCAAAATTTTGGGAAAATTTGTCCAACTTTTTATAAAATTTAGAAATTTGTAAATATTTTTGTGAAATTTTTGGAAACAAATTTAGCGATTTTTTTATGTTTTTTAATTTGTTTGAATATTTATTAGAATCTAAATATTTGAATATTTTTGTGGAATTTTGTGAATTTTTTTAACATTTTGTAGAATTTTTTAATATTTTTGTAGAATTTAGTAAATTTTTGAATATTTTAGTTAATTTAAAAGCCTGTTTTGCTCTGGTTTTAAGTCTGATTTTTTTGTCAGATTTTAACTGATTTTAATCTGTTTTTTTCTCTGATTTGTTTCTGATTTTAACAGATTTTTTTTCTTTGATTTTAACTGATTTTTTTTTTTTTTAATTTAACATCTTTCTGAATGAGGCCCCGTCTCGTGAACCCGTCTCACCTGGTTCGTTGGTCATGGCGGACCAGGTCAGGAACATGGTGTACGAGGTGATGAAGGAGGACTGGAGTAAACCGGACCGGGGTTGGAGTTCCTTCACAATAAAACGCATTTAAATTCAAAACTCAACAAAAGTAAACCCCGCCCCCAAAAACCTCCACTGGCTGCCCATTAAACCCGGCCCCCAAGAACTACCACTGGCTGCCCATTAAACCCCGCCCCCAAGAACCTCCACTGGCTGCCCATTAAACCCCGCCCCCAAGAACCTCCACTGGCTGCCCATTAAACCCGGCCCCCAAGAACTACCACTGGCTGCCCATTAAACCCCGCCCCCAAGAACCTCCACTGGCTGCCCATTAAACCCCGCCCCCAAGAACCTCCACTGGCTGGCCATTAAACCCCGCCCCCAAGAACCTCCACTGTCCGCCCATTAAACCCCGCCCCCAAGAACCTCCACTGGCTGCCCATTAAACCCCGCCCCCAAGAACCTCCACTGTCCGCCCATCACTCAGCGTATCGCCTTCAAAGTCAAGGGCGGATTTACGGGAGGCGTGTGTGGGCGCACGCCCCCTCCCCTACACACAGGAAAGAGGACTAGTGGCGCTATGCCCATCCAGGACTAAGCTCCGAACCTGGGTAGCTGCTGCTGCCACCCTCTGGAACAAGCTGGCACATTCAAGATGGCACTGAACTCTTCAAAACTAACTTTTTAAAACTTCTTTACGTTCTGTCGTCTTCCGTTTATCCGGTGCCGGCTCGTGGGGGTAACACCCTCAGACGGGAAGCCCAGGCTTCTCTCACCCCGGCTGCATCCTCCATCTCACCCAGGAGGATTCTGAGGTGTTCCCTGTCCAGCTGGCAGACATAGTCTCTCCAGCAGGTCCGAGGGTCTGCCTCTGGGTCTCCTCCTGGTGGGACGGAACACCTCACCAGAGAGGGTGGCATCCTAACCAGATGCCAGAACCATACCATCTGGGTTCTCTATACCAGGAAGGGGAGTGACTCGATTCCGAGCTCCTCCCGGATGGCAGAGCTCACCTGATCAATCTAACATGTATGTTTTGGCAGAAACAAGAGAAAACCCACACATACACAGGAGAACATGCAAACTACATACAGAAAGGACAGTGTTCCAAGCCTCACTCCCACTCCGGACTCAAACTCCTGACCGTCTTGTGAGTGTGTGTGTGTGTGTGTGTGGACCCGAGACAGACTGGCGACCTATTCGGGGTGTACCCGGCCTCTCGCCTTAAATCAACCGGGATAGACTCCGCCCCCCGTGACGCCGTCAGGGATAAACGAGTCAGAAAACGGTGACGATGATGAAATATTGGATGGGCGCGGTCGGATGGACGGTCGGATGGACGGTCGGATGGACGGTCCGACGGACGGTCGGATGAACGGTCGGACGGACGGTCGGACGGACGGTCGGATGGACGGTCGGATGGACGGTCGGATGGACGGTCCGACGGACGGTCGGATGGACGGTCGGATGGATGCGGTCGGATGGGCACGGTCAGATGGGCAGTGGGACGTACCTGGACCTTTCGCAGGACGGAGAGCACCGATGCCACCACACAGAAGACGACGTTACAGGAAATGAAGATCTTGTTGATGAAGCATCCGTCGGGTTTGGTGTAAAAACTGAAGAACAACATGGCGGCAAAGATGGAGAGCGAGTAGTTCAGGAGCATCACGGAAACCAGAGCTACGGAGAGAACGAACACGTCGGCACCCGAACGAACCCACACCTGAACCCACCTACCACGGACCTACCTGCATACCAGCCTCTGGAGTTGTCCCGCTCCATCTTCTCCACCCAGGACTGGTTCCAGGAGTACGCGAAGTCCACCAGCAGGACCAGCTGGATCAGGATGAAGAAGAACGCCCCGCAGGAACCCACGAAAAACCAGACTGGGAACAAGAGAGGAGAACCAATCAAAGAGGGGAGGACGGCGGAGTGTGTGTGTGTGTGTGTGTGAGTGTGTATGTGTGTGTACGTATGTGTGTGTGTGTGTATGTGTCTGTGTGTGTGTGTGTGTGTGTGTGTGTATGTGTGTGTACGTATGTGTGTGTGTGTGTGTGTGTGTGTATGTGTCTGTGTGTGTGTGTGTGTACGTATGTGTGTGTGTGTGTGTATGTGTCTGTGTCTGTGTGTGTGTGTGTGTGTGTGTGTGTGTGTGTGTATGTGTGTGTGTGTGTGTATGTGTGTGTACGTATGTGTGTGTGTGTGTGTGTGTATGTGTCTGTGTGTGTGTGTGTGTGTGTGTGTATGTGTGTGTGTGTGTGTGTGTGTGTGTGTGTGTGTGTGTGTGTATGTGTGTGTGTGTGTACGTATGTGTGTGTGTGTATGTGTGTATGTGTGTGTGTGTGTGTGTGTGTATGTGTGTGTACGTACCGTGGGCAAAAGGCTCATCTGGAACGTAGAAGGCACCAATCAGAACCAGGATCAATGCCATCATCTTACAACACCAGAACCTGAAACAAAAACATTCCTTCAGAACCAGAGGGGGTGACGGGCGGTGCCCGAGCCCATCCTGTCTGAAGGGGTGGCGGGCGGTGGCCAAGCCTATCCTTTCTGATATGTGGTCATGCCAGCCTGTCAATGCCTGATCCTGTCAGACCTCAGAAGCTAAGCTCAGAGTCTGGCTGCCATGGCAACAGGCTGGGTATGAGTAGTACTTAGATGGGAGACCGCTGGAACCCCTGGTACTCCGGCGGGACGGTCGAACCCCTGGTACTCCGGCGGGACGGTCGAACCCCTGGTACTCCGGCGGGACGGTCGGACCCCTGGTACTCCGGCGGGACGGTCGAACCCCTGGTACTCCGGCGGGACGGTCGGACCCCTGGTACTCCTGTGTCCCTGGCCAAGATACTCAACCCACGTTGCCTAGTCTGGAGGGTGTGTGTGTGTGTGTGTGTGTGTGTGTGTGATACACCCAGGTGTTCCCAGGTGTGGCCTTACCCATTGTGGATGCTGGCGCGGGGGTCGTGCTGCGTCCTGACATGGAGCGTTAGGATACAGAACCCCAGGAACCACAAGCTCATGCCAAAGCAGACCCGGTACACGGCTTTGTACCCGACCAGGACGCCACAGTCTAGAGCGGGCTGGAGACCCGGAGACCCAGCCTCACAGAGACCTGGAATCTGGA
This sequence comes from Neostethus bicornis, assembly GCA_902685375.1. NCBI lineage: Eukaryota > Metazoa > Chordata > Actinopteri > Atheriniformes > Phallostethidae > Neostethus > Neostethus bicornis. The sequence continues at coordinate 474,181 of CACRXE010000059.1, read as the reverse complement.
AGAAGGGGTACCATCTGTTTACCAGTCGATCCACCCTCATTGTGGTAACCAGGATCTATGTTCCTACCCTCACCATGGTAACCAGGATCTACGTTCCTACCCTCACCATGGTAACCAGGATATACGTTCCTACCCTCACCATGGTAACCAGGATCTACGTTCCTACCCTCACCATGGTAACCAGGATCTACGTTCCTACCCTCACCATGGTAACCAGGATCTACGTTCCTACCCTCACCATGGTAACCAGGATCTACGTTCCTACCCTCACCATGGTAACCAGGATCTATGTTCCTACCCTCACCGTGGTAACCAGGATCTATGTTCCTACCCTCACCGTGGTAACCAGGATCTACGTTCCTACCCTCACCATGGTAACCAGGATATATGTTCCTACCCTCACCATGGTAACCAGGATCTACGTTCCTACCCTCACCATGGTAACCAGGATCTATGTTCCTACCCTCACCGTGGTAACCAGGATCTACGTTCCTACCCTCACCATGGTAACCAGGATATACGTTCCTACCCTCACCATGGTAACCAGGATCTATGTTCCTACCCTCACCATGGTAACCAGGATCTACGTTCCTACCCTCACCATGGTAACCAGAATCTACGTTCCTACCCTCACCATGGTAACCAGGATCTATGTTCCTACTCTCACCATGGTAACCAGGATCTACGTTCCTACCCTCACCATGGTAACCAGGATCTACGTTCCTACCCTCACCATGGTAACCGGGATCTACGTTCCTACCCTCACCATGGTAACCAGGATCTACGTTCCTACCCTCACCATGGTAACCAGGATCTATGTTCCTACTCTCACCATGGTAACCAGGATCTACGTTCCTACCCTCACCATGGTAACCAGGATCTACGTTCCTACCCTCACCATGGTAACCGGGATCTACGTTCCTACCCTCACCATGGTAACCAGGATCTACGTTCCTACCCTCACCATGGTAACCAGGATCTATGTTCCTACTCTCACCATGGTAACCAGGATCTACGTTCCTACCCTCACCATGGTAACCAGGATCTACGTTCCTACCCTCACCATGGTAACCGGGATCTACGTTCCTACCCTCACCATGGTAACCAGGATCTACGTTCCTACCCTCACCACGGTAACCAGGATCTACGTTCCTACCCTCACCATGGTAACCAGTAACGGTATGGGAGGTCTTACCCTGCGGAGCTGCTGGTCCAGTCCCGGTGACAGCATGATACAGGCGATGACGGTTCCCAGCAGGAGAACCCCGGCGTACAGGATCCTGGTCACAGAGAGCCTCCTGCTTCTGGAACAGCAGCCGCTGCTGCAGCAGCAGAACATCTGGAGGGAAAACGTTCCTAAATGATGGATCCTTTATTCACCCCTCACCAGGCTGCATCACACCGCAGCAGGCTGCCATGATGGCACCAATGCTGGGTGAAACGGGGGTAAACAGCGGCGGATCCATGGGAACCTGGGGGCCACATGCCCCCCTTTTTGTTTTTTTGTTGTTTTTTTTTCTGCGTGTTTTAATTATTTAATTACTTCACCTGGTAAAAAGAAGTGGCGCAGTCCCTGATTGGTTGATGGGGGCAGAGGAGAGCTACTCAGTGGGGAGGTCTGCCCTTAAACTATGGGCAGGTGGTGTGTGGCGCATTGTTGTTTTTGGCAGCCATCTTAGTTTTCGTTTTAATCTTCGTCTTTGGAACAAAAATTAATTAAGTTTTCGTGTCATTTTCGTCAACGAAAACCCAAAATAAGTCATCTTCTTATCCGTCAGTCCCTTTTGGGGTTACAGGGGGTGCCAGAGCCCATCCCGGCTGATTTAAGGCGAAGGGCAGGGTACACCCCGAACAGGTCGCCAGTCTGTCGCGGGGCCACACACATACAACCATACACACACACACACTCATTCCTAGGGGCAAGTTGGCACCGGCCAATCAACCTGGCATGCATGTTTTTGGAGGGTGGGAGGAAACCGGAGGAAACTCACACAAACACGGGGAGAACATGCAAACTCCACACAGAAAGACCAGTGTTCCCTTTGGGGCTGGTGAGGATCCGTTGGTCCTAATAAGCACATGGTTCACATTGGCAGCATGCATGTACTTTCACTCACACTGGCACACTATATCACCCTGTTTACTGTCCGCTATGTTCCTTGCTTTCAGCCATTTTTATTATTATAACTCTAGTAACATGTGTGTGTGTTCTAGAAGGTTTTGTTGTGTGTGTCAGTTTTATCACTGGTTTAAACTCTTGTTTGTACTTTTTTTTTCCAGCAGGTTGGTTTTGATGCAGAATACTGCAACTTCAGATTTTCTTTTTACTTTCTCCCCCTTTCTTCTTCTTCTTCTGTACCCTATCCCTCCTCTTTTTCACCCCACCTACCCCCTCCCCTCTCCTTAGTAATTCCTGTCAGGTCCAGAAGCACAGAAAGCATTTATATTTTGTTTGTAAATCATTTAAAATAAACAAATAAAGCCTGTCAGGGTGGGCACACGGTGCTGACCCTGGTAGAACAAAACTGCCCAGCAATACTTGATACAGATCATCATTCTGCTTGTCACAACAGGACAGGTAAAAAAAAAAAGAGGACAGTGTTCCAAGCCTTGCCCCCCAACGGGACTTGAACCCATGACTTTCTTGCGGTGAGGCCACTGTGCTACCCACTGTGCCACCGTGCTGCCCCCTTTCTGACCACCAAGCCTCTTTGTTATTGTTTTTACCATGGTGTGTGGCTTCCTCATGGCAGGTGAGTTGTGTAGATGGTGTGAACGTGCAGCGATGGGCGGGGGTGGAGGGTGGGGGAGGGTGGGGGGGGGTGGGGGAGGATGGTGCGTGCCGCCTTGACAGACAGATGCAGCCGCTGTGTTTTTTTTTTTCTCAGACAGAAACGTGAAAGTCTGACGTTTATTTCGTTACATTTTCGTCACCAAAATGTCGCATTTATTTCATTATCGTTACGTCATCGTCATAAAAAAAAAACTTCGCCACGAAATCATTTTGTTGTTGTCATCGTTGACAAAAACAACACAGGTGTGGCGAGAGGTGCCCCTGAAAAGAGACAAGGGGTGTCCTCCACGAATCCCACCGGGCAAGAAGCTTCCCAAAGTCGGTGGTCTGGACGAGTGGGGCGGGAATGGGCGTACCCGGGATGAGGAGGTGTAAGTGGGCGTAACGCCAACTGCTTTCCGGGCGCTCGCCGCCCAGTCCGGTCACATTTATACATTTTTTGTTCGGGCTGTGAAATGATTACATGGGGACGTCACAGCAAGAAGGTCAGGGGTTCAAGTTCCGAAGTAAAAGGAGGCTTAAAACACTGGTCTTTCTGTGTGTAGTTTTCATGTTCTACCTGTGTGTGTGGGGGTTTTCTTTCTGTGTGTAGTTTTCATGTTCTACCTGTGTGTGTGGGGGTTTTCTTTCTGTGTGTAGTTTTCATGTTCTACCTGTGTGTGTGTGGCTTTTCTCTGGTTTCCTTTAAAAACATACATTTTTGGTTGATTGGCTGCTAGGACTGAGTGTGTGTGTGTGTGTGTACCCTGCCTCTCACCTTGAATCAGTCAGGATGGGTGCGCCCTGCCCGCCCCGCCCCGCTCTGCTCCCCCTCCAACGCCGTTAAGAATAAACGGTTCAGAAAACAAATTTTATTTTTTGAGAGGAAAATTTTTTAAAATGAGCAGAAAAAATGATTCTTTTTTTTTTTTTTTTTTCCTGAACTGTTTTTTCCGAATCGGGTCACAGGGTCACCAGAGCTGTAGTAGAAAATTTTGGATTAAGTAAGGTTAATTATTCACTTTGAAAACATCGTAATGACACTAAGTGTCTTTGATTGGTGTGATATGATGAAACATCTATCTAACATCCATGGTGTGAGAACACTTTCCCAGCCTGTTCACACACACTCCAACCCGCTCAAGGACAAAAAAAGATACATTTTATAAACTCTATCCAAATAACTCTGTCCAGTAAGTAGCAGGTGCAAGATAAGGACATGTTTAGTTTGTTCAGCCCAGTAATAAATATTAATAAATTATCAGCCTATCATACGTAACGGTCAGCCCAACCAAAGTTGCATAGCCAATCAGAATGCCTAGCAATGAAAAAGCCCACCCTGACAACGGGGATTCTTAAAGGTCCCCTATTATGCAAAACTGACTTTTATGAGGTTTTAACCTTTTATTTTACTTAGTACTACCCCAAACAATCCCCCAAAGTGTGTTTTATTGTGATTCATGCTATTTTGAGATATTTAAATTCAAAGTAAGGGGCGTGTTCTCCAAACCTCTAACAACTGGTGGAACATAGTGACGTACATCTGTTTTTTGTTCAGCCCCCTGCAGCTCAAACAGCTCCCGCTCCACGCTGTGCTGGGTGGGTGGGGAAATCACAATGAATGACAACCAATCGCAACCAACGGGGCGGGTCCCGGGAAAAAAAAAAGAAAAAAAGACTGAAACAAGCTGTTTTGAGTTCCGGGTATGAAACTGCGCTCCCAAACAGGGTAGTATTTATAACCTTTTGTGTTGAGATTGTGGCGGAATGTAAAATTATGCATATCAGATACATAGCACAGGATAAAATAAGGGAAAAAAGGCATAATAGGGGACCTTTAAACATGTGTGTGTGGGGAAGTTTGTTGATCTTCTGCCGATCAATGTTTGATTTGCATGAACTTCCAAAAAGCTGCAGCATTTAATCTTTTTACTTTATTAAATTATTTTCTTCTCTTCTTATTTGTGTGACATCTTATTAAGAAAATTCCACAACAGAGCCTATCCTGGCTGATTCAAGGCGAGAAGCAGGGTACACCCCGAACAGGTCGCCAGTCAGCTGGGGGGCGCGCACACACACACACTCATTCATAGCAGCCAATCAAAAGTAACATGTATGTTTTTAGAGGAAACCAGAGAAAAGCCACACACAGGTAGAACATACAAACTACACACAGAAAGACCAGTGTTCTAAACCTCACTCCTATCCCAGGACTCAAACCCCTGACCTACTTGCTGTGAGTTCTCAGAATGAAAACACTTTGCTCTTAATCTGAAAAACAAAGAGATTAAAACGAAGTCTTTTTGTTTACGTTTTAATATTAAACAAAAAATTTTAATTAAGTTGATTTTTTTTTAATTAATCATTAAAATCATCAAAATAAATTCAAATTAATTAATAAAAACAATTAAAATAATTGATCAAACTTGTTTAAAAAAAGTTATAAAACTCATTGATTTTTATTAATCTGATGTTTTTTTTGTTTTTTTTTTTGGTGCCCGGTTTGTTTCCATGGTTACCTTTCCCCGCGGTAGGCAGCTCCCCGGGCGCTCATGGTGCCAGGTCAGAACCAGACCCGGTCTCCTGGGCACACCCTTCCATGTAGCAGTCTGTACCAGATAATCCGTCCCGTCTGAGCCTCAGATTAAACCAGAACGACCAGCTCATCACCGGGACACCTGGTCTGGATCCGGTCGTTTGGGTGGCATGGTTCTGGAACACCTCAGCGGACGGATCGAGGATGAGCGGGTCCACCGGTACAGGTGGTTCTACTGGTCCTGTTGGTCCTGGTCCGGGCCTTCTGGGTGCTTTTCTTCCACTAATCCCAAACAGGTTTAATCCCGTTAATCAGATTTAAGGAGTGACTTAGTAGTTTATTTACACACGTTACAGACTCGTATCCATGGAAACGTAAAAACCTTAAAACACACTCATTCATCCATCGGAGGAAAGTCTTTAAACAGTGGGTGGCACCAAGCCTCACAGCAAGAAGGTCAGGGCTTTCAATCCCTAGATTCTGACGACACACACACACACACACATATATACAAGGCCCGGACATCACACACACACACACACACACACACACACACACACACACACACACACACACATATATACAAGGCCCGGACATCACACACACACACACACACACACATATATACAAGGCCCGGACATCACACACACACACACACACACACACACACACACACACACACACACACACACACACACACACACACATATACAAGGCCCGGACATCACACACACACACACACACACACACACACACACATATACAAAGCCCGGACATCACACACACACACACACACACACACACACACACACACACACACACACACACACACACACACACACACACACACACACACACATATATACAAGGCCCGGACATCACACACACACACACACACATATATACAAGGCCCGGACATCACACACACACACACACACACACACACACACACACACACATATACAAGGCCCGGACATCACACACACACACACACACACACACACACACACACACACACATATATACAAGGCCCGGACATCACACACACACACACATATATACAAGGCCCAGACATCACACACACACACATATATACAAGGCCCGGACATCACACACACACACACACACACACACACACACACACACACACACACATATATACAAGGCCCGGACATCACACACACACACACACACACACACACACACACACACACACACACACATATACAAGGCCCGGACATCACACACACACACACACATATATACAAGGCCCAGACATCACACACACACACACATATATACAAGGCCCGGACATCACACACACACACACACACACACACACACACACACACACACACACACACACACACACACACACATATACAAGGCCCGGACATCACACACACACACACACACACACACACACACACACACACACTCATACAAGGCCCAGACATCACACACACACACACACACACACACACACACACACACACACACACACACATGTATACAAGGCCCGGACATCTCACACACACACACACACACACACACACACACACACACACACACACACACACACATATACAAGGCCCGGACATCACACACACACACACACACACACACACACATATACAAGGCCCGGACATCACACACACACACATACACACACACACATACAAGGCCCGGACATCACACACACACACACACACACACACACACACACACACACACACACATATACAAGGCCCGGACATCACACACACACACACATATACAAGGCCCGGACATCACACACACACACACATATACAAGGCCCGGACATCACACACACACACACACACACACACACACACACACACACATATACAAGGCCCGGACATCACACACACACACACATATACAAGGCCCGGACATCACACACACACACACACACACACACACACACACACACACACACACACACACACACACACACACACACACACACACACACACACACACACACAAGGCCCGGACATCACACACACACACACACACACACACACACTTTTGCATGAGATGGACCCTTTAAAAAAGAACGTATTCTTAAAGGCAGCTTATGCCCGCCGTCCCCGCCCTCCTTCTCCTACCGATGCCAGTGTTCTTTCAAGTTGGGAGGTCTCGTGGAGGTGCCCGGCGCGTCTCCGCATGCCCAATCTTCCTCCGTGAAGATGAGCGACGTAGCGTTTCGGCGGTAATGTAAACTGGTATTTATATCAGAGCAGGACGTGAACTTCTGAGCTTCACCTTCAGGGGGCGCTGCAGCGCACCAATTCTAAACAATCTGCACTGTTTTTGTTTTTATTTACTTCCTCGTTAGCTGTCGCTCTATACATCAGCGCCCTCTGCTGCCCGGGTACATGTAAACAAAAAAAAACTATACAAAAAAGTGAGAATAGTTTAAAAACATTCACGTAAAAATTGAGAAAAACTTTTGAAATTAAGTTTTTTTACTTTGTTAAACATTCACATAAATACTTGGCACACCTGGCACTGCCCGCCCCCACTCCACACGGGTTTGCCCCTTGCTCCTACCGCTACCTCACAAACTCCACCTGCCGGCTCCGGTTCTCCCGCCACACCGGAGCGGGTTCTCCGCCCCTCTTAGTCCGGTTCTCTCTGCGGCCTCGTTCAGGTCGCGGTGCCCAGGCCTCATGAGGAACTGTGCCCGGTCTGGATCCGGGTAGGTTGTCCTTGATGGCAGTGACTGCGTCTGGTTTCACCTCCGAGCGGTCGCCCTGCTCCGAACCACCACCCCTCTGGGTGGGCATCCGTACTGAGGAGTCGTTCCTCCTGGCGTTCCGTACGGAGGAGTCGTTCCTCCTGGCGTTCCGTACGGAGGAGTTGCCCCTGCTGGGGATCCGTACCCAGGGGTCGGTACACGTGGGTTTCCGTACGGAGGAGTTGCCCCTGCTGGGGATCCGTACCCAGGAGTCGGACCCTTGGGGGTTCCGTGCCAATGAGTCGCTCCTGCCGGGCATCTGTAAGGCAAGGAAAGTTTATTTGTAGAACAATTAATAAAAAATGCATTAAAATCCCAAAACATAGAATCAAAAAGTTTTAAAATGAAATAAATAGAATCATTAAAACAGATTAATCCGTTGTTTTGCATCCAGACTCTGATTGGTTGAACACAGTGACAGAGTGAATCCACAGGTCCATGTTCACCTGTCAGTGACACATAGATCTGAGTATCATCTAGATCAAACCTGGGCAAATTAAGGCCCGCGGGCCACATCGGGTCCTTTGTACGTCCCTGTCCAGCCCGCGTGAGGCCAATCATAAACACAATAAATTAAAGGTTTTTTATAACTTTTATTTTGAAATTTTATTTTGAAAAGCGTTACGTCGCTACGTATGCACGTCGTAGACGTAGCGCCTTCACTCACTATACACGTGTGTGAGTGAAGGTGATGCCGTTCACCAGGTTATCCCCAAGATGTCGGCACACCCCAAGAAAAGAAAAGTTTATTTCACATAACCTAATCTACATATTTACAGAGGGCTTTATTCTTCTGTTGATCAGTACCAGCTATGTATTTTACAATCAAAGAAAGTTGGTGGCCCTCTGACACAATTCAAGCTTCTCATGTGGCCCCTGATAAAAATTAATTACCCACCCCTGATCTAGGTAATTGTGATAGGGCACGTTGTTACTGCCCTAACGGCAGCATGTAGAGGTTAAACAACAGGGGTCCCTGAATTGACCCCTGAGGAACCCCACAGGTCAGAGACATGTGATCTGACACAAAATTTCCAATTTCTACAAAATACCTGCGTTTTTCTAAAAAAGATTTAAACCAATTAAATGCTCTGGAGCTAGAAGCTCTGCCATCTGGGAGGTGCTCGGTGTCGAGCCGCTCCTCCTCCAGGTCAAGACAAGCCAGATGGGGTGGTTCGGGCATCTGGTCAGGATGCCCCCCGAGCGCCTCGCGGGCGAGGTGTTTTGGAAACGTCTCACCGGGAGGAGACCAAGGGGCAGACCCCGGACTCGCTGGAGAGACTGTCTCACAGCTGGCCGGGGAACAACTTGCGATCCTTCCAGGTGAGCTGGAGGATGCAGCTGGGGAGAGAGAGGCCTGGGCTGCCCGTTTGAGGCTGTTGCCCCCGCGACCCGACCCGGAACAAGCGGAAGATGACGGAACGGAACCATAAAGACAAACCCAGTTCTCTAGCCTCTGTAGAAGGATCTCATGATCTACAGTGTCAAACGCAGCGTCAGGTCCAACAGGATTAAAACAGAGACTTTGCCAGCGTCAGTGTTCATACGAATGTCATTTGTTACCTTGATCAGAGCTGTCTCTGTACTGTGATGAGGTCTAAAACCTGACTTCTTCTTCTTCTTCCTCCATTTCCCTCCAGGGAGCGCCACATCAAGTCAGTTTCTTCCATCTAACCCTATCTGCTGCATCCTCTTTGGTCACACCAACTATCTTCATGTCTTCCTTCACTGTATCCATGAACCTCCTCTTTGGTCTTCCTCTAGTCCTCTTTCCTGGTGGTTCCAAATCCAGCATTCTTCTTCTGATGTACTCTCTCTCTCTCCTCTGTACATGTCCAAACCATCTCAGTCTGACCTCTCTGACTTTAAAACCTCTAACATGTGCTGTTCCTCTGATCCTGTCCATCCTGGTCACTCCCAGAGAGATCCTCAGCATCTTCATCTCTGCTACCTCCATCTCTGTTTCCTGTCTTTTCCTCAGTGACACTGTCTCTAGACCAATCAGCATGGCCGCTCTCACCACACTGTCTCTAGACCAATCAGCATGGCCGCTCTCACCACACTGTCTCTAGACCAATCAGCATGGCCGCTCTCACCACACTGTCTCTAGACCAATCAGCATGGCCGCTCTCACCACGGTTTTGTACACTTTCCCTTTCATTCTAGCTGAAACTCTTCTGTCGCACATCACAGCTAAAACTTGACTGGAAGACATCAAATGAGTTGTTCACTAAAATAAATTTTGTCAGTTGTTGGTAAACAACTTTCTCAAGAATTTTTCCTGTAAACGGTAAGTTTGAAATAGGCCAATAGTTTTTAAGTACTGTAGCATCAAGACTACTCTTCTTTGAGAGTGACTTGATGACCGCAGTTTTAAAGGCACTTGGGAAGGTTCCAGTTTAAAGTGACACATTGACTATTTGAGTGATTGGTGCCAACATGCTGGTTAACACAGATTTTAGAAATCTGGTGGGTAATATATCAAGAGAGCAAGTAGATGAACTCAGACTAGTGATAATTTCTTCAACAGTTGTTTCTGTTACTGAGGTGAAGTCATTTAGCTTTAACAATCTGGATGGTGGTAAGATTGTCATTTGAACCGTGGCTTTGATGGAATTATTGATGTTCTGAACCTTATCATTAAAAAATACAGCGAACTCATTACATTTTGAAGTCGAAACCAATTCAGCGACGATTTGAGTTGGGGGATTTGTTAATTTATTTATTGTTGCAAAAAGTACACGTGAGTTATTATTACAGTTCCCAATTATTTTAGAGAAATACATCTCTCTGGTTTTAAGTAAGATCTGATTGTAGACATTTAACTTTTCTCTCGTAGTGAATCTGGAGCTCAAATTTGCGCCATTTACGCTCAGCTTTCCTGCACTCCGGTTTTTGTGCTTTGACTGACTCATCGTTTCTCCAAGATGCTTTCTGCTTATTTTTAACTGTTTTCACCTTCATTGGGGCGATGGCATCCAGAACATTCATAACACAAGACTGAACAGAGGTAACCAAATCCTTAACATCAAAACTCCAGAAATCTTCAAAATGAACCATTTCCATGAACTGTAAACGTGTGTTTATGTGTCTGCTGTGAATAACTGCCGGTCCAGGCGGTGGCCTGGAAGCGACAGTGAGGTCACAGAAGACACAGAAATGATCAGATAAGGCAACGTCAGACACAATCACACGTACGTGTACCACGTTGTTCCGCATGTTTCCAGAAGCTTGCATCCTCCACAGATGGGCAGTCCTGCTTTCGCTGCAGCTCCGTCTCCCTGGCATCTCTCTTTCCGGCACGTGGCAAGCTTTACGCGGTAGGCAGGCGCAGCCGGACAGAGGGGGTGTCAGAAAGGCTCGCTGGCACTGCGGGATGGTCTTGGGGGTACTGAGGCGGCACAGGGACTTCCCGACGTAACCCCCTCGTTTCCTGACCTCCTCCAGCATCGTCTGCTCCTGGAACTTCTCCAGCTGCACCAGCCTGTCCACCAACCGCTCCAGCAGGCGAGGTGGGCGGCGACGGGGGGTATGGCCTTCCACGTGCTGGTACACCAGGTGCCTCAGGGTCCACAACGCCAGGCGAGGCGGTAGGACGTCTGGGAAGTCGTCCTGTTCCGAACTGGACCGGGTGAGGTACTCAAAATCTACCTCCGGACGGAGATTCAGCAGCTGAGGAGGGACACGTCTCCATGACGACAGAGGGGGGTGTCGTTCAGTCTCTGATAGGTCCGTGTCACTGTCGGGGGGGGTCGGGACGGACTGGGGGAGAGGGACGGATTGGTGGGAGGGGCTGGAGTGGGGGCGAGGGACGGACTGGTGGGAGGGGCTTGAGTGGGGGGCATGGTTGTATTGGCAGTTCGGGTCGGACTGGGATGGCATTGCTGAATGTGGGGCAGGGCGGGAAGCGGGCGTTTTCTTGCGGCGGGGCGGATGTTTGGATCGCTGTGAAAAAAACAAACAGAAAGAATGTATAAATAAATTATAATTATTACTGCAATGCAATGCAAGGGCTGGAATACTGCAATGCCCTCCTTGTAGGGATCCCATGCAGGGGCTTACAAAAGCTCCAGCACCAGAGCTGCGCTGCCCGGATCCTGATAAGGAGACGGAAATATGACTAGGGCTGCGACTAACGATTATTTTGGAAATCAATTAATCTGTCGATTATTGGATCGATTATTTGATTAATCTGATAAAAATGACAATTTAATAAATATTACTTTTTCGGCATATTATAGGATGCAATTGTGTAAAACACAACTCATAAAAAAACAAACAACACGTTGGGTTTATTACAGTAAGAGTAAATAAAGAGATAGAATATTATCATTTCTGGAAAATAATAAATCTATTTACTGTTTACAGTAAAAGTAAATCATAAACACTTATAAAATGTTCTTTAGTAGTACTGGCTAATAAAACATCAAATGTAAACAAGAAACCTTTAACACTTCTGGATTAGCAAATTTAACCTTGTTCAGAAGTATCGTAAAAAAAAAAAAAGGCCCCAGATTAACATGAAAAAAATATACAAAAATATTCAAGTTGTGAAGAATTAGTGCAAAAAAAAAACAACAAAAAAACATCATCTCTACTGTAAAAATAGTAACTTTAATAAATAAAATGACCATCTTTATCACTTATAATATTACAAACATAGATCTACTAATCAGTAAAGGGGTGCCCAACTAACAGCACTCATTTTTTTTGTGGATAAAATGTGCTTTGCGGTGTAGAGGAGGGGGTCTTGTATCCTGGATTGAATTTTTTTTTTTTTTTAACCCCTCGTCTTCCTGCTGACAGCGGCCTCATATCGGACATGTTCATTTCCAAAATAAGAGTCCCTGAGAGAAGCGCTCTGCTGCGGAGTGCAACCGTTTTCCACAGAAAATAGTCCATGTTGGGTTGTTTTTGTTTGTTTTTTTGCGGACAATAAAAAGTGTATTTAACGACCTGTAAAATTGTTTTTATTAGAAATAACATCGTGTATCGCTCCGGTTTGCCGTCTCCTGCTTCGAGTCAGACATGTTTTTTTTTTAGATGTTCGTGCAGCGTCGTTATACTTCCGTTCCAAAACGTGTCCGTTTCGCAAACTTTGCATATTAACGCGAGTTTTTTTCACATTTAGCAGAAAATGATCCAAACTTTGGATAATTTTATATGTGTTTTTCTTTCCGCCATCTTGTTGAATCTGCCTGATCACGTGAGGCGGGGTGAAATGAAGGCCAATGATTGGCTGCTTTCTTCTTCTCCTCCTATTTTGGTAGCTGGCATCGTCAATTTGCTCTCTACTGCCCCACGTGGAGACCAATTTAAGTGCAGCTCACAGTAAAAACTTGTTAGACGATTAATCGATGATCAAATTAGTTGACAACTATTTCATTAATCGATTAAATTGATTAGCTGTTTCAACCCAAACAGGAAACCAAAAGAAAACACACACATACACGGGTAGAACATGCAAACTTCACACAGAAAGATCAGTGATTCAAACATTGTCCCCACTCTGGGACTCAAAGCCCTGACCTGCTTGCTGTGAAGCCACTGTGCAGCCGAGGTTGAATATTGTAAATACGATCAGTGTGTGTGTGTGTGTGTGTGTGTGTGTGTGTGTGTGTGTGTGTGTGTGTGTATGTGTTTATAAAAAAAAAAAAATGGAGTAAAAAAAAAAAGTAAATAAATAACATACGTTTTTTTTCATCACGTTCTGGTCCTGATCGGGTCTCCAGACCTGATCCAGGACGTGGTCCCAGATGGGGCTCCAGTCTTGATCCTGATCGGGTCTACAATCCTAATCCTAGACCTGATTCTGGTTCCACTCCTGATCCCGGTCCTGGTTCCAGTCCTGATTCTGGTTCCAGTCCTGATCCTGGTTCCAGTCCTGATCCCGGTCCTGATTCTGGTTCCAGTCCTGATTCTGGTTCCAGTCCTGATCCCGGTCCTGACTCTGGTTCCAGTCCTGACCCCGGTCTCGGTTTAAGATCCACTTCCTGTTTTTTTTTAAATAAACATGTCTTTGTTTTTGATGCAGTGTTTCTTCCTCTCCTTCAGGCGGCGCTGCTGTTTATTTATATAAAAACATTCAACTTTAATCAAACTTAATTTAATTAAATATTATTTATAAAAATAATAATTATTTTAAACTCTGATATTTTATAATTTAATATAAAAACAATAAACACACTCACTTTTGGGGGAACGTTTGTTGGACTGTGGTTTCCACCCGAGCCGTTTGACGAGCTGCACATGCGCAGGATTCTGTTTGTAAAGAAAAAGTTTAAATAAAGAAACAATTTTTTTTTTCTTTTTTTTAAACAGTGACTGTGAACCAATAAGGTGAGAGGATGTTTTTAAACCCGGAAATGGTTGTTTGTAGCATTTATTCATTATTTTTTCTAAAACGTTGAAGTTAAGATGCTAATGTTTTTATTTATTTATTTATTTTTTTACGTCATTTGGTCCAAATGTGTCATTTTAAGACGATTTATGATGTTTTTTTAAATAAAAAATGCTCAAAATAAATTATATTTAACAGCATTCATTGTAAAATTTAAATATTTCTGTTTGATTTAATTTTTCAGCTCCTCAAATTTATTTAAATTTTGAAGCTGTTTTACTCATTTTTATAAATCATTTTGCAAAAAAACCTACGTCATTTCCTGCTTTTGGCTCAAGAAATTGGCAAATTTTGTCACGCAAAGTATCGCGATTAATTTAAGTCTATTTTATTATGATTATTTTTGCTGCATTGCACCGCAGCAGGCAGCCATGATGGCGCCAGGGGTAACTGGGGGCATGGCGTCTCCTCCAGGAGCTCTTAGACATGAGTTCATCGGGAATCGAATCGGCTTCATCCGTTTCACACACTCACACCTACACACATCTACCACCAAGCCAACGCCTCCCAACTCCAACTTCCTATCCTCTTCCGCTTAATAAGAGCTGGTGTCCTGACGAGATCTGCGACTTTACGCTTCTGAGCATGCCCAGAACGAGTCACCCATCTCCCACTCCCTTCCAGATGATCTAACCATCGAGATCTGCGACTTTACGCTTCTGAGCATGCTCAGAACGTCCCCTCCCTTCCAGATGATCTAACCATCGGGATCTGCGACTTTACGCTTCTGAGCATGCCCAGAACGAGTCACCCACCTCCCGTTCCCTTTCAGATGATCTAACCATCGGGATCTGCGACTTTACGCTTCTGAGCATGCCCAGAACGAGTCACCCACCTCCCGTTCCCTTTCAGATGATCTAACCATCGGGATCTGCGACTTTACGCTTCTGAGCATGCCCAGAACGAATCACCCATCTCCCCCTCCCTTCCAGATGATCTAACCATCGGGATCTGCGACTTTACGCCTCTGAGCATGCCCAGAATGAGTCACCCATCTCCCCCTCCCTTCCAGATGATCTAACCATCGGGATCTGCGACTTTACGCTTCTGAGCATGCCCAGAACGAGTCACCCACCTCCCGTTCCCTTTCAGATGATCTAACCATCGGGATCTGCGACTTTACGCTTCTGAGCATGCCCAGAACGAATCACCCATCTCCCCCTCCCTTCCAGATGATCTAACCATCGGGATCTGCGACCTTACGCCTCTGAGCATGCCCAGAATGAGTCACCCATCTCCCCCTCCCTTCCAGATGATCTAACCATCGGGATCTGCGACATTCCCGTACGTCTCTTGGAATTAGGGTTAGTTTTCGGAATTCCGATCTATCGGTCACAGATCTCCATAGAACACCGGCTCGTCGGGGGTAACACCCTCAGACGGTAAACCCAGGCTTCTCTCACTCCGGCTGCATCCTCCATCTCACCCAGAGGATCCTGAGGTGTGCCCTGTCCAGCTGGCAGACATAGTAGCTCCTCTGGGTCAAGGTGGTAAGGGCATCTGGTTAGGATGGGGGAAGGGTGGCTCAGTGAGGTAGGGTTTGGTAGGGCGACCGCCCTGTAACCGGGCTTGCCTGGCAGCATCACCATCAGGTATGAATGTGTGGGTGAATGTGGGCTACGATATAAAGCGCTTTGAGGGCCAACGCAGGTAGAAAAGAGCTGGAGAAGTAGAGTCCATATACTCCCTCCCTGGTGAGGGCACGTCCTACCAGGAGGAGATCCAGAGGCAGACTCTGACCCGCTAGGGTGGGCACACCTCGCCTTTTAACACCTGGATGTGGTCTAAGATGGCGTCCTGTATGTGCCAGGTGGACCAGGTGTGGTGAGCTGGACCTTGATGGAGCTTCCTAACTACGCCCACCAGCTGATGCAGCATCTGGGCGCGCTCAGAACGGACGGTCTCTTCTGCGACTGCGTCATACAGGTCGGGGAGAACTTCCACCGCGCCCACAAGGTGGTGCTGGCCGCCTCGAGCATGCTCTTCAGGTAACACCGCCATCCCAATCACGACCCGCCCTGAGACGTGCCACCCGTTAACCCAGCTTCGCCATCAGGTCGCTCCTGAACGACTCGAACACCGTTTGGATCGACAGCGCGCTGGTTTCCTCTCAGGAGTTCTCATGCCTACTGGAGATGGTTTACACCGGGAAGCTGCCGTTGGGCAAACACAACATGAGCCGCATGGTCGCCGCCGCCGACAGCCTGCAGATGTTTGATGTCGCCGTGGGGTTTAAAAACATCCTCTCCACCCTGATTGGCCGTCCCGTCCCGACCCCGGAAGACACAGGTAGGTTTACGTCCAATCAGATCGTAGAAGTCTTCAAAGTGTCGTCAGGATGTCGTGTTTGACGATCGAGGTGTTCCGACTTCTGTCCTGATCAAAGGAACCTGGTTCTATTGGGTGCTTCCGCCCACGTAATCATCACCTTCATATCCGTCTATCCTTTACAGCAAGGGTGGGCAAATGTTTTGGTTGGGGGGCCACATTGAGTTCTAACATTTGACCAGGGGTCTGGAACAGGATCAGATGGATGCCATGCTTTGGTAACCTCTTTATTAGACCGATAGAATGACGCTAGATTTTAAGCAAGCGCTAAATGTTAAATGAGACGTTGGAGGGATCCAGTTTGGTGACCTCAGGATCGGATCTCTGCTTTCTGCAGATGATGTGTTTCTGTTGGCTTCATCGGACCGCACTTCCAAATCCGAGACCATGGTCCTCACGCTTGTTTACGTCCGTGTATTGGCCTTGATGTCTTTCCATATCTGTACACACTGTTTATTTTGTGGGCGTCACGGAGACACACACATTTTAATGGAGCAGTGTTGGTGTTTGGCGCCATCTAGTGACCAACAATCAGAATTACAGGAAAATAAAACATTAACAAGGTTTATTTATTTAATTTTTTTTATGTTTGGCGGGCCGGATTAAAACGTTTAACGGGCCGCATGTGGCCCGCGGGCCGTAGTTTGCCTACCCCTGCTTTACAGGGTAACGGGGGGTGCCGGAGCCCATCCTGGCTGATTTATGGCGAGGGGCAGGGTACACCCCGAACATGTTACCAGTCTGTCGCGGGGCGACACACACACACACACACACACACACACACTCTCATTCCTAGGGGTAATTTGGTACCGGCCAATCAACCTAGCATGCATGTGTCTGGAAGGTGGGAGGAAACCCGCGCAGACACGGGGAGAACATGCAAACTCCACACAGAAAGAACAGTGTTCCAAGCCTCGTCTCCACCCAGGACTTGAACCCACGAACCTCTTGCTGTGAGGCCACCGTGCCGCCCGTCCTGGCACCACTCGGGTGACATCTGGGGGGCGTTTCAGTCACTTCCTCGTATGACGTCATCGCTAGAGCACTAATCATCAAATTGACGGCCGTGGTAGTTCTAGTAGTTCTAGAATTTGTCTGAAAACAGCTGTGATGGCAGGTGCCACCTCTAAGCTGGCAGGTGCGATGGCAGGGGTACCTAATCTTTTTTGGTTGGGCACCCCTGGTACGATGTTCCCTCCGAGCTGGGAACAGCTCGGAGGGAACATCGTACCAGGGGTGCCCAACCTTTTTTGGACCGAGATCTACTTTACAAATACCAAACCACGCCAGTGGTCGCCACAGGTTCGGCTCCCCGCACACACACACACACACACACACACACACACACACACACACACACACACACACACACACATATTAACATACATACACACACACACACACACACACACACACACACACACACTAACATACATACACACATACACACACACACACACACACACACACACACACTAACATACATACACACACACACACACACACACTAACATACATACACACATACACACACACACACACACACACACACTAACATACATACACACATACACACACACACACACACACACACACACACACACACTAACATACATACACACACACACACACACACACACACACTAACATACATACAGACATACACACACACACACACACACACACACACACTAACATACATACACACATACACACACACACACACACACTAACATACATACACACATACACACACACACACACTAACATACATACACACATACACACACACATACACACACACACACACACACACTAACATACATACACACACACATACACACACACACACACACACTAACATACATACACACATACACACACACACACACACTAACATACATACACACATACACACACACACACACAGAAACATACACATACACACACACACACACACACACACACACACAGAAACATACACACACACATACACACAGAAACACTCACATACACATGCATACACATATACACACACTCTCACACACACACTAACATACACACACACACACACACTAACATACATACACACACACACACACACACACACACACACACAGAAACATACACACACACACAAACACACACACTAACATACATACACACACACACACACACACACACAGAAACATACACATACACACACACACACACACACACAGAAACATACACACACACATACACATACATACACATATACACACACTCTCACACACACTAACATACATACACACACACACACACACACACACAGAAACATACACATACACACACACACACACACACACACACACACACACAGAAACATACACACACACAT
>CACRXE010000059.1:415000-427500 GCA_902685375.1 Neostethus bicornis | reverse complement strand
CTTACAGGGTGACAGCCTTACTGGTGCCAGTCCAGACTAACCTGTCCTGGTTTTACAGGGTGACAGCCTTACTGGTGCCAGTCCAGACTAACCTGTCCTGGTCTTACAGGGTGACAGCTGCCCGTTCAGACACTGCGAGGCTGCTCGAGGAAACGAGACCGTTTGCAACCTGTGGGAAGAAGGTCGCTGCTTCCGGGCCGTCTGCAAGTTCCGCCACATGCAGCTGACGGTAAGAATCATGACCCGGGACCGGGTCACTGTGGGTAACACCCTCAGATGGTAAACCCAGACTTCTCTCACCCCGGCTGCATCCTCCAGCTCACCCAGGAGGATCCTGAGGTGTTCCCTGTCCAGATGTGAGACATAGTCTCTCCAGCTGGTCTGGGGTCTGCCTCTGGGTCTCCTCCTGGTGGGACGGAACACCTCACCAGTGAGGGAGGCATCCTAACCAGATGCCAGAACCATGCCATCTGGCTTCTGTCTGGAGGTGGAGCGGCGCCTTCCAAGCTCTTCCCGGATGGCAGAGCTCCTCACCCGATATCTGAGTGAGAGCCCTGCCACCCTGCAGAGGAAGCTCATTTCAGCCGCTTGTATCTTCAGATCAAACCAAAAAAAAAAAGACCTGTTTCCATCGGATTGCTGGCTAGCTCCCGACAACTAGCTGGCTAGCTCCCGACAACTAGCTGGCTAGATCCAGATGGATAGCTGCTAACGGCTAGCTGGCTAGCTCCGGACGGCTAGCTGGCTAGCTCCAGATGGATAGCTGCTAACGGCTAGCTGGCTAGCTCCGGACGGCTAGCTGGCTAGCTCCTAAAGACTAGCTCCCGGCGGCTAGCTGGCTAGTTCCCGATGGCTAGCTCCTAAA
Source organism: Neostethus bicornis (assembly GCA_902685375.1). Lineage (NCBI taxonomy): Eukaryota > Metazoa > Chordata > Actinopteri > Atheriniformes > Phallostethidae > Neostethus > Neostethus bicornis. The sequence goes on along the minus strand of CACRXE010000059.1, from coordinate 426,635 downwards.
GACTTGCTCCCAAAGGCCAGTCAGAAACCTGTTTCCATAGAGACGGTAAATCCCAGTATCTAACGCCACCTGGTGGTTACCATGGAACCCTGAGATGTGCCTGTAATAAATGACGGGGGGGGTGTTTCTATGTGCAGAAGAACCGCGGCGTGATTCCGTGTTACTGGGAGAAACAACCTGGCGGCTGCCAGAAACCACACTGTGCGTTCCTGCATCAGAAACCACGAGGCGTCGCCCCGACACCTGGTAGGATCACCGCCGTCACTGGCGCCAGTCAGATGGCTCACCATCACGGTCGTTCAGACGGTCTCTGTCCGCCAGGTGTTCCTGAGGAGCAGCAGGAGGAACCTCCTCCGTCACCGTCTCCTGCCCCCAACCTCCAGCTTAGAACCATCAAGTCTGATTCCCAGGAGCCGGTACCTAGCCCGACGCACCCGCCTGTGGTTATCAACCCCGCCGACGATGACGAGGATGAAGATGGTGAGTTAAAGCAGGACAGCGCCAACCGTCCTTCAGGTTCTAATGCTCTCTGTTTCTTCTCAGAGGAGGCAGAGGACGGAAGGGGCGGAGCTTCACCTAGGAAGATTTACAGATCAGGTAAACAAGCACCACCCTCATTAAGCTGGCTCCGCCCACATTGCTTTAACTCCGCCTCTCTTGCAGAGGATTCGCTTCATTTTGGGGTCAGCACCCTCGAGGAGATCCGATTGAGGAAGGCCCTGAAAGCCAGCATGAAGAGGACGGGGTACCCCATCCAGACGCCCACCGCCAGAGAGAAGGAGAACATCCAGCAGACGTGCATGCTCCGACCACCGCTGCACCAAGTCACAGGTAAACCCTGGAGCAGAAGCTCCGAACCGCTATGGAAGAGTGAAAAAAAAAATTAACGAGGAGTCGAAGAGTTAAAAACTACGATTCAAAAAATCTATTTAAAGCACGTCTGGTTTCTTAGCCAATCAGAGCTCACGATTGGTCAATAAGAATAAAAAAACAAAACAACAATAACCTGAGCCGAGGGCCGAAAACCTATCTCTAACGAGGTCACCTGTCACGGAGCCTATTCCAGGGAGGGTAAACCCCAAACAGGTCACCACACACATACTACCATCTTCACCGAGGGTGCCCAACCAGTCGATCACGGGCTACCCGATTCCAAGTCGACCACCATATGTGTCGAACTCAGCAACTTTGACGGCATATTTAACGGGCATTCAGACCCGAGAGTCGCTAAATTTTGGGTTCTTTTTTTTTTCCAAGTGCCAACCTGGCAGCATTTACAGAGTCTGAGACGTGAAAGCACATCGTTAAGTGTGTGTGTGTTTGGGCACCCCTGGTCCACACAAACTCACTGCTTGGGGCAGTGGGCAGCCAATCAAACGAACGTCCATATTTTTAGAGGAAACCTACACATACACGGGTAGAACATGCAAACTACACACAGAAAGACCACACAGAAAGTGTTCCAAGCTTTGCCCCACTCTGGGATTCGAACCCCTGACCTTTTAGCTGTGGGGCCGCTGTGCTACCAACGTACGTAAGGAGTTAGTGTTTGATTACAACCCGATACAAACAGGGTCACCATCACCGTGCCGGCTCTGAAAGGGGCGTTTCCACGGGCAACACCCCTGTTGCTCAGATGCTGACTCCTCTTTGTGCTCCAGGTCCTTCTGATGCCGAAGACGCTGGCAGGCAGCGGGTCAGTGTGACCGAACGCCTCGGCTCCAGAGTCCCTGTACCCGGTAGGTAAACAAGGACCAACGTGTCCAGGCGGACCTACGTATCTGGGCGCGTTTACCTCCGGTTAAACGTGGACCTACGTGTCCTGGCATGTTTACCTAGGGGTAAACGTGGACCAACGTGTGGTTCTGGGGACACTAAAGGTCTGCTTTGATCCTGCAGGAGGACCCATTAGGAAGAGTCTGGCGGCACGGCTCGGGCGCATCGTAGAGGAGGAAGCTTCGACACCGCCACAGAAAGGTCAGTGTTGAAGCCAAAAGGAATACTGTCTTATGATTGGACGACAGGAGAGGGAAGGGGATGACGGGTTCTGAGAGGGAGGGGGAAGGGGATGACGGGTTATGGGCATGTGCAGAGGCGCGAAGACGCAGATCTCGTCAGGGTTTCACTATGGTGCATGTGGCACTAAAGATGGTGGAGGATGTGAGATGTGTGTGGAGCTTTAAGATCTGATTCGCTGGAGCTTCAAACATCGTTACCACGGTAACCCACATTCCACCCAGTGTAGTGCCACCAAGCTGCTGTTCCAGCTCCGCCCACCTAGCAGCTGATTGGAGCTCTCTATCTTGGACGGCTTGGAGGAACGGGGTTAAAAAAGTTCAGTAAAGTTCATGGTGAAAACCAGATTTTTTTTTCTATGTTTTTTTTGTTGTTTTTAAACACTTTTTATTGAGATTTTGTTACAAATTTGAACTAAAAGTAGACAGCAGGGTGGCGCAGTGGGTAGCACAGTGCCCTCACAGCAAGAAGGTCGTGGGTTCGAATCTCGGGTGGGGACGAGGTTTGAAAACACTGTCCTTTCTGTGTGGAGTTTGCATGTTCTCCTCATGGTACTCCGTTTTCCTCCCACCCTCCAAAGACAGGCTAGGTTGAGGACCCAATCGAAAACGAGATTTTTTTCATCCCCCCAAAAAAAATCAAAGAAAAAAACTGTAAACAATGAAAATGTTTAAAGGTCCCCTATTATGCAAAACTGACTTTTATGAGGTTTTAACCTTTTATTTTAGTTAGTACTACCCCAAACAATCCCCCAAAGTGTGTTTTATTGTGATTCATGCTATTTTGAGATATTTAAAGTCAAAGTAAGGGGCGTGTTCTCCAAACCTCTAACGACTGGTGGAACATAGTGACGTACATCTGTTTTTTGTTCAGCCCCCTGCAGCTCAAACACCCTCCCCCACTTCTACCTGCTCTCCACACAATGAATATGGGTTAGCATGTTTACCAGTCTGCTACGTCTTGATGAAGTCTTCGTGGTACTTGTGCAGCATGGACTTCAAAATCTTCATCAGACTCTGGATCATAAACGTAAGGCAAAGTAACGGGGACAGCCATAGTCAAAGTTTATTCCTTCCTCCGAACCGCTTTGTTTACTCAATACGTCTCACACCTCGCCCCTCCCGCTCCACGCTGTGCTGGGTGGGTGGGGAAATCACAATGAATGACAACCAATCGCAACCAACGGGGCGGGTCCCGGGAAAAAAAAAATAAAAAAAGACTGAAACAAGCTGTTTTGACTTCCGGGTCTGAAACTGCGCTCCTAAACAGGGTAGTATTTAAAAACTATTGTGTTGAGATTGTGGCGGAATGTAAAATTATGCATATCAGATACATAGCACAGGATAAAATAAGGGAAAAAAAGCATAATAGGGGACCTTTAACTTTGATTTAAAAACACGTCGTTTAATTCGTCCGAGTTTCCAAGCTGCAGGTTCTGATCTGGTTTCTCTGAACTTTTCAGGCCTGAAACCAGTGAAGGAGCGACTGGGACTGACCGGAGCTGCCACGCCCTCGTCTCCAGGTAACTCACTCACAGATCGACTGAAAACCGCGGTGAGAGCGGCCATGTTGTTTGATCTGGACTAGGCATGGGCAAACTACGGCCCGCGGGCCACATGCGCCCCGTTAAACGGTTTAATCAGGCCCCCGAACTTAAAAAATTAAATGTATAAACATTGTTAATGTTTTTTTTTTTCTGTAATTCTAATGTTTTGTCACTAGATGTCGCCAAAGATACAACAACACTGCTCCCATTAAAATGTGTGTGTCCGTGATGCCCAAAATAAACAGTGTGCACAGATATGGAAAGCCATCGGGGCCAATACACACACGTAAACAAGCGTGTTAGATGTTAAAACAAACAAAATGATGCTGCAATGCCAACACCGCGATGCCTACCTGGTCCGCTTACATGGTGTGAAAGCTGGCATCTGAACAGCTACCAGTCCGTAATGATTCTACGGGTCCCTCCACATTCCTGCTGGGTCAGGACAAGCGTCCCCAGTTCCTCCATCTTGCCAGCGACCGGATGTTACCCATGCCAACCGCAGGGACACTGGGCTCAAAGCTCCTCCGTTCAGATCGTCTCTCAGTTCTGTCAGGACTGCACCGACTCCTCCAGCCACGGTGGATCTGGTTCTGAGAGCTAGCAGCTGATCGTGGACGTAAACAAAACGGAACGACTCCATGACTAGCAAAACAAGCTAACAGGGAGTTAGCTGGTACTGAAGCATGCCATCCATCTGATCCTGTTCCGGCCCTTTAAATGTTAGGTCTCAATGTGCCCAACAATCAAAACGTTTGCCCGCCCATGCCCTAGCACATGTTTTTTAATCATCAAGTCTTTGTTTTCCAGAGAACGGGCAGCCGCGCGTCGGTAACGCTCCTGAACAGATCCGCATCAAGACGTTGGAGGAGATCCGCAACGAGAAGGCAGCCCGATCCCAGAACCAGACAGATCCAGAAGAAGATCCTGAGAAAAGCAGTGTGGGCCGTGCCACACGAGGCGTCAAACGTTCTATCAGCAGGAAGGACACGCCCACCAGCACAGGAGACGCGTCCAGCAGTCAGAACGACACGCCCAAAATCCAGGTGGAAACGTTATCGGGGGCACCACGACTCCGCAGGAAGACAACGGAGCCGAGCCCCAAGAGGTCCCGATCTGGCGCCGGTGAAGGGAAAGTACGCGTGAAGACGCTGGAAGAGATCCGGCGTGAGAAGGCGGCGCGGCTGCAGGAGACGGCGTCCCCTAAAGGCGACGGTAAGAACCAGTGGTAACCATAGTAACCAGGATCTACGTTCCTACCCTCACCGTGGTAACCAGGATCTACGTTCCTACCCTCACCATGGTAACCAGGATCTACGTTCCTACCCTCACCATGGTAACCAGGATCCACGTTCCTACCCTCACCATGGTAACCAGGATCTACGTTCCTACCCTCACCATGGTAACCAGGATCTACGTTCCTACCCTCACCATAGTAACCCGGATCTACGTTCCTACCCTCACCATGGTAACCAGGATCTACGTTCCTACCCTCACCATGGTAACCAGGATCCACGTTCCTACCCTCACCATGGTAACCCGGATCTACGTTCCTACCCTCACCATGGTAACCAGGATCTACGTTCCTACCCTCACCATGGTAACCAGGATCTACGTTCCTACCCTCACCATAGTAACCAGGATCTACGTTCCTACCCTCACCATGGTAACCAGGATCTACGTTCCTACCATCACCATGGTAACCAGGATCCACGTTCCTACCCTCACCATGGTAACCAGGATCTACGTTCCTACCCTCACCATGGTAACCAGGATCTACGTTCCTACCATCACCATGGTAACCAGGATCTACGTTCCTACCATCACCATGGTAACCGGGATCCACGTTCCTACCCTCACCATGGTAACCGGGATCCACGTTCCTACCCTCACCATGGTAACCAGGATATACGTTCCTACCCTCACCATGGTAACCAGGATCCACGTTCCTACCCTCACCATGGTAACCCGGATCTACGTTCCTACCCTCACCATGGTAACCAGGATCTACATTCCTACCCTCACCATAGTAACCAGGATCCACGTTCCTACCCTCACCATGGTAACCAGGATCCACGTTCCTACCCTCACCATGGTAACCCGGATCTACGTTCCTACCCTCACCATGGTAACCAGGATCTACGTTCCTACCCTCACCATGGTAACCAGGATCTACGTTCCTACCCTCACCATAGTAACCAGGATCTATGTTCCTACCCTCACCATAGTAACCAGGATCTATGTTCCTACCCTCACCATGGTAACCAGGATCCACGTTCCTACCCTCACCATGGTAACCCGGATCTACGTTCCTACCCTCACCATGGTAACCAGGATCTACGTTCCTACCCTCACCATGGTAACCAGGATCTACGTTCCTACCCTCACCATGGTAACCAGGATCTACGTTCCTACCCTCACCATAGTAACCAGGATCTACGTTCCTACCCTCACCATGGTAACCAGGATCTACGTTCCTACCATCACCATGGTAACCAGGATCCACGTTCCTACCCTCACCATGGTAACCAGGATCTACGTTCCTACCCTCACCATGGTAACCAGGATCTACGTTCCTACCATCACCATGGTAACCAGGATCTACGTTCCTACCATCACCATGGTAACCGGGATCCACGTTCCTACCCTCACCATGGTAACCGGGATCCACGTTCCTACCCTCACCATGGTAACCAGGATATACGTTCCTACCCTCACCATGGTAACCAGCATCTACGTTCCTACCCTCACCATGGTAACCAGCATCTACGTTCCTACCCTCACCGTGGTAACCAGGATCTACATTCCTACCCTCACCGTGGTAACCAGGATCTACATTCCTACCCTCACCATGGTAACCAGGATCTACATTCCTACCCTCACCATGGTAACCAGGATCTACGTTCCTTCCCTCACCATGGTAACCAGGATCTATGTTCCTACTCTCACCATGGTAACCAGGATCTACATTCCTACCCTCACCATGGTAACCAGGATCTATGTTCCTACTCTCACCATGGTAACCAGGATCTACATTCCTACCCTCACCATGGTAACCAGGATCTACGTTCCTACCCTCACCATGGTAACCAGGATCTACGTTCCTTCCCTCACCATGGTAACCAGGATCTACGTTCCTACCCTCACCATGGTAACCAGGATCTACGTTCCTACCCTCACCATGGTAACCGGGATCCACGTTCCTACCCTCACCATGGTAACCAGGATATACGTTCCTACCCTCACCATGGTAACCAGCATCTACGTTCCTACCCTCACCATGGTAACCAGGATCTACGTTCCTACCCTCACCATGGTAACCAGGATCTACGTTCCTACCCTCACCATGGTAACCGGGATCCACGTTCCTACCCTCACCATGGTAACCAGGATATACGTTCCTACCCTCACCATGGTAACCAGGATCTATGTTCCTACCCTCACCATGGTAACCAGCATCTACGTTCCTACCCTCACCATGGTAACCAGCATCTACGTTCCTACCCTCACCGTGGTAACCAGGATCTACATTCCTACCCTCACCGTGGTAACCAGGATCTACATTCCTACCCTCACCATGGTAACCAGGATCTACATTCCTACCCTCACCATGGTAACCAGGATCTACGTTCCTTCCCTCACCATGGTAACCAGGATCTATGTTCCTACTCTCACCATGGTAACCAGGATCTATGTTCCTACCCTCACCATGGTAACCAGGATCTACATTCCTACCCTCACCATGGTAACCAGGATCTATGTTCCTACCCTCACCATGGTAACCAGGATCTACGTTCCTACTCTCACCATGGTAACCAGGATCTACGTTCCTACCCTCACCATGGTAACCAGGATCTATGTTCCTACCCTCACCATGGTAACCAGGATCTACGTTCCTACTCTCACCATGGTAACCAGGATCTACGTTCCTACCCTCACCATGGTAACCAGGATCTACGTTCCTACCCTCACCATGGTAACCAGGATCTACGTTCCTACTCTCACCATGGTAACCAGGATCTACGTTCCTACCCTCACCATGGTAACCAGGATCTACATTCCTACCCTCACCATGGTAACCAGGATCTACATTCCTACCCTCACCATGGTAACCAGGATCTACATTCATACCATCACCATGGTAACCTCACAGCTGGACAGGGTGGGTGAGATGGAGAATGCAGCCGGGGTGAAAAAAGCCTGCGTTTTCTGTCTGACGGTGTTGCCCCTGGCGACCCCGTCCCGGCGGGATGGAGATCAAGTTGGTCGCCAACATTAAAAAAACAAACGTTTTTTATTTTTTCCAGGTTCCGAATCCGAACCGACAACAAGCCCGGTTCAGACGAAGCAGGAGAAGATGGCACCGGGCGATAAGGTGAAGACGCGCCACGGGAAGACGCCCCCGGTCAAGATGGTCCGAGACAAGATGGCGCCGGAGGTCCGAGAGAAGACGCCCCCGGTGACGATGGTCCCAGAACCCCTGGCGAAGAAGGCGGCACCGGAGGTCCAGGTGAAGACGTTCCAGCAGATCATGCAGGAGAAACGTCTCCGTAACCAAACGGTCGAACCCGCTACGCCCGAGAAACCGGTTCCTCGCCTGAAGAGAAAACTCTCGCCCGCCGTTTCCACGGAAACGCTGATTTCTAAAAACCAGGAAGTCCCGGTTCAAACTGCACAGATTACGGAGCTGAAAGAAGAGCCCGTACCTCCAGCCGAGCCACGCCCGGACCCAAAAGGTACCAGGTCACCAGGTCGATCTGACCCGGGTAGATTCTAACCTGGGGTTTTGTTGTTTTTAGTGAAACCGAAAGTCAACGTTCGCCCGTCCATCGTGAAGAAGAAACGAGGAGCGGAGCCGTCTGCGGTGGCAGCAGTCAAACCGCTGAACAGCACCCTCTCTGTTGGCACAGAGGTACTGCGGCTGGTTTATTTTTTATTTATTTTTGTCGTACCGTGTTTGACCACCAGGTGTCTCCACAGGACGAATCCTTCACCCCGTCAGAGCTGCAGACCGTGCCCGTCTTCCAGCCTCCTAAAGATGGCGGAGTCCCTCAGAGGTAAACCCACTTCCTGTCCATGGCGGGCGGGCGTTACATCCCGACTTCCTGACCTCTAACCCGGTTCTTCTCTCTGCCCAGCCCGCTTCTGAAGGCGGGGTCCAAGTCCCGCAGGACGAGCACCTCCCGCTGCGACGCCGTGGACGACTTCGACGAGCTCATCAACCAGTTCACAGACCACCTGGAGGAGGAGGTGGACCCCGCCATCGGGGAGGACGACCTGCTGCAGGAGCTGTCGGAGATGATTGATAGCTGAGAGGGGCATTGTGCCCGCCCCTACCCGTAGTTGGAGAGGTGTTAATGTATACTGTGTATGCCACTGCTGTAAAAATAATCACCTCTCGTTTTAATCCGTGTTTTTATTCGTCGGTCAAGTGACGATTTAGAGTGAGACCGCCTCCTCCTCAGGGACCCCGAAGCCCCTCCCACAGGGACCCCAAAGCCCCTCCCACAGGGACCCCGAAGCCCCTCCCATAGGAGGCCCAAAACCCCCCCACTGTTACAGACATGGACCCTGAAGCCCCTCCCACAGGGAGCCCAAAACTCCTCCCACTGTGTTCAAAGGGACTCAAAGCTCCTCCCACAGGGACCTCAAAGGCCCTCCCATAGGGAGCCCGAAGCCCCGCCCCTAAGGAGCCGGAAGCTCCTCCCATAGGGAGCCCGAAGCTCCTCCCACAGGGACCCCGAAGGCCCTCCCACCGTTGGGACACATGCCGTATGCCATGTGTTCAACATTATCTACAAATACAAGCCTGGTGCCGACCCCCCCTGGTCCAACCCGGTGCCAGTCTGACCCGTGCCCGCCCTCCCAGTCTGACCCTTTTTTTTTTTTTCTGTTTTTGAAAGAAATTTGTTCTGATTTTAAAATTATGTAAAAATGAAAAACAAACTTTTTATTTTTCATTTTAAAAAAATCATGTTTATTAAAAACAAAAAATCTGTTAAAAAAAACTTTGTTCTTGTGAAAGAAAAATAAAAATGTTGTAAAAAAAAAAATCTGATGTTGAATTTAAAAACTGTGTGTGTGTGTGTGTGTATGCGTGTGTGTGTGTATGCGTGTGTGATCGTCTTAATTCCTGTGTCTCTGCAGTTCCCAGTTCCCCCAGCAGGAGGAGCTGATGCTTCTTTGTATAAATATTTTTTTAAATAATTTTTTTTTTTCAGATTTTTGACGTTTTTAAGCTTAAAAACTTTAAGTTTTTAAAAAAGAACAAACTTCTGAATTATTTTCTTAAGTTTTTACATTTAAAATAAAAAAAAAAAAAACTAAGATTTTCATCAAATTAAATCTTTATGGAATCATTTTAAGCATTTTTAATACATTAAAAATATTTTTTAAAAAATCAGAAAAATAAAATGAGAAAATATTGAAAAAAAGTCTTTTTTTTAAAAAAAATCCATTTAAATTAATTTAAAGTAACTTTTTTCAGAAAATTAGCAGAAAAAAATCTTTCATTTAATTTTTTTTACCATTTAAATGGAACGGGGTCACAGAGGGGGGGGGGCGGGGCCTATCACGGCAAGGCAGGGTACACCCCGAACAGGTCGCCAGCCTGTTGCGGGGCCACACACACACACACACACACACACACACTCATTCCTAGGAGCCAATCACAGCAAGGGAAGCCCGGTGGTCCAGCGGTTACCACGGTGACCTCACAGCAAGAAGGTCAGGGATGTGAGTCCTGAGTGGGGGCGTGGCTTTAAAACACTGGTCTTCCTCTGTGTAGTTTACATGTTCTACACGTGTATGTGTGTGTTTAATCTGGTTTCCTTTAAAAACATGCATGTTAGGTTGATTGGCTGCTAGGAATGAGTGTGTGTGTGTGTGTGTGTGTGTGTATGTGTGTGTGTGTGTGTGTGTGTGTGTGTGTGTATGTGTGATGTGTGTGTGTATGTGTGTGTGTGTGTGTGTGTATGTGTGTGTATGTGTGTGTGTGTGTATGTGTGTGTGTGTATGTGTGTGTGTGTGTATGTATGTGTATGTGTGTGTGTGTGTGTGTGTGTGTCTGGATAAGCGGAACGGGGCCGCGTGTGGCCCGCGGGCCGGAGCTTCCATCCCTCATGGTTACCATGGTGACCATGAGGGATATCATCTACAGATTTATCTGTAGAAGATATTCAGGTGTTTGATGACGTCACTTTGTTTAAATTAAAAAATAAAAACATTTAATAAAAAATAAAAATTTTAATCTTTTTTTTTGTTAAACAGGAAGTGTTTTTTTTTCCTCAGCAGGAAGTCTCCTCCTCACGCACCTGCACGCATTGTGCACGCGCACGGCGCAGATGCTGCGGAGACAGAGGCGCGTGCACACAGATGCGGAGCCGGGGAGACACGCACGCACGCGCAGGAGACACTCGGCAGGACACGGGGACACGTTCAGGACACACCGCACCGTTCAGGTAAGACCCCCCTAACCCCCCCGTCCGTCTGCCCGCAGGACGCGCCGGCCCCGCCCGGGCACGCGCCCCGCATCACGCTGCTGCTCTGCGGTAAAAACACCACGTGGGGATGGAGGGGGGGGGGCGGGGGGGGCAGGGTCTCCATGGTGACACTAAGTGGGAGGAGTTTCATGAAGCTTGATTAAATGAAAAGGTCAGAGATGGAGGGGGCGGGGGGGGGCAGAGGGCATGAGGGGGGGGGCAGAGGGCATGAGGGGGGGGGCAGAGGGCATGAGGGAGGCCCCCCCCATCCTGAACCTCATGACCCTCGCCATGCCCAGTTTAACCCTCACCATGCCCAGTTTAACCCTCACCATGCCCAGTTTAACCCTCACCATGCCCAGTTTAACCCTCACCATGCCCAGTTTAACCCTCACCATGCCCAGTTTAACCCTCACCATGCCCAGTTTAACCCTCACTATGCCCAGTTTAACCCTCACCATGCCCAGTTTAACCCTCACTATGCCCAGTTTAACCCTCACCATGCCCAGTTTAACCCTCACTATGCCCAGTTTAACCCTCACCATGCCCAGTTTAACCCTCACTATGCCCAGTTTAACCCTCACTATGCCCA
>CACRXE010000059.1:405000-407500 GCA_902685375.1 Neostethus bicornis | reverse complement strand
AAAAAAAACAAAGATGGCGGAAAAGTTTAATGAAGTTTAACACTAAAAAAAAACAAAGATGGTGGAAAAGTTTAATGAAGTTTAACACTAAAAAAAAAAACAAAGATGGTGGAAAAGTTTAATGTAGTTTAACACTAAAAAAAAAAAAAAAAAAAAAACAAAGATGGCGGAAAAGTTTAATGAAGTTTAACACTAAAAAAAAAAAAAAAGATGGCGGAAAAGTTTAATGTAGTTTAACACTAAAAAAAAAAAACAAAAAAAAACAAAGATGGCGGAAAAGTTTAATGAAGTTTAACACTAAAAAAAACAAAAAAAAAAAACAAAGATGGCGGAAAAGTTTAATGAAGTTTAACACTAAAAAAAACAAAAAAAAAAAAACAAAGATGGTGGAAAAGTTTAATGAAGTTTAACACTAAAAAAAACAAAAAAAAAAACAAAGATGGCGGAAAAGTTTAACACTAAAAAAAACAAAAAAAAAAACAAAGATGGCGGAAAAGTTTAATGAAGTTTAACACTAAAAAAAAAAAAAAAGATGGCGGAAAAGTTTAATGTAGTTTAACACTAAAAAAAAAAAAAAAAAAAACAAAGATGGCGGAAAAGTTTAATGTAGTTTAACACAAAAAAAACAAACAAAAAAAAAAACAAAGATGGCGGAAAAGTTTAATGTAGTTTAACACTAAAAAAAACAAAAAAAAAAAAACAAAGATGGCGGAAAAGTTTAATGTAGTTTAACACTAAAAAAAAAAAAAAAAAAAAAAAACAAAGATGGTGGAAAAGTTTAATGAAGTTTAACACTAAAAAAAACAAAAAAAAAAACAAAGATGGCGGAAAAGTTTAATGAAGTTTAACACTAAAAAAAACAAAAAAAAAAACAAAGATGGTGGAAAAGTTTAATGTAGTTTAACACTAAAAAAAACAAAAAAAAACAAAGATGGCGGAAAAGTTTAATGTAGTTTAACACTAAAAAAAAAAAAAAAAAAAAAACAAAGATGGCGGAAAAGTTTAATGTAGTTTAACACTAAAAAAAACAAAAAAAAAAAACAAAGATGGCGGAAAAGTTTAATGTAGTTTAACACTAAAAAAAACAAAAAAAAAAAACAAAGATGGCGGAAAAGTTTAATGTAGTTTAACACTAAAAAAAAAACAAAAAAAAAAAACAAAGATGGTGGAAAAATTTAATGAAGTTTAACACTAAAAAAAAAAAAAAAAAAAAAAACAAAGATGGCGGAAAAGTTTAATGAAGTTTAACACTAAAAAAAACAAAAAAAAAAAAACAAAGATGGCGGAAAAGTTTAATGAAGTTTAACACTAAAAAAAACAAAAAAAAACAAAGATGGCGGAAAAGTTTAATGAAGTTTAACACTAAAAAAAACAAACAAAAAAACAAAGATGGCGGAAAAGTTTAATGTAGTTTAACACTAAAAAAAACAAACAAAAAAACAAAGATGGCGGAAAAGTTTAATGTAGTTTAACACTAAAAAAAACAAACAAAAAAACAAAGATGGCGGAAAAGTTTAATGTAGTTTAACACTAAAAAAAACAAAAAAAAAACAAAGATGGCGGAAAAGTTTAATGTAGTTTAACACTAAAAAAAAAAAAACAAAAAAAAACAAAGATGGCGGAAAAGTTTAATGTAGTGTAACACTAAAAAAAACAAAAAAAAAAACAAAGATGGCGGAAAAGTTTAATGTAGTTTAACACTAAAAAAAACAAAAAAAAAAACAAAGATGGCGGAAAAGTTTAATGTAGTTTAACACTAAAAAAAACAAAAAAAAAAACAAAGATGGTGGAAAAGTTTAATGAAGTTTAACACTAAAAAAAACAAACAAAAAAACAAAGATGGCGGAAAAGTTTAATGTAGTTTAACACTAAAAAAAACAAACAAAAAAACAAAGATGGCGGAAAAGTTTAATGTAGTTTAACACTAAAAAAAACAAAAAAAAAAACAAAGATGGCGGAAAAGTTTAATGTAGTTTAACACTAAAAAAAACAAAAAAAAAAAACAAAGATGGCGGAAAAGTTTAATGTAGTTTAACACTAAAAAAAAAAAAAAAAAAAAAAAAAACAAAGATGGCGGAAAAGTTTAATGTAGTTTAACACAAAAAAAAAAAAAAAAAAAAAACAAAGATGGCGGAAAAGTTTAATGAAGTTTAACACTAAAAAAAAAAAAAAAAAAAAAAAAACAAAGATGGCGGAAAAGTTTAATGTAGTTTAACACTAAAAAAAACAAAAAAAAAAACAAAGATGGCGGAAAAGTTTAATGAAGTTTAACACTAAAAAAAACAAAAAAAAAAACCAAAGATGGCGGAAAAGTTTAATGTAGTTTAACACTAAAAAAAAACAAAAAAAAACAAAGATGGCGGAAAAGTTTAATGTAGTTTAGCACTAAAAAAAAAACAAAAAAAAAAACAAAGATGGCGGAAAAGTTTAATGAAGTTTAACACTAAAAAAAACAAAAAAAAAAAAAAGATGGTGGAAAAGTTTAATGAAGTTTAACACT
>CACRXE010000059.1:390000-392500 GCA_902685375.1 Neostethus bicornis | reverse complement strand
AGGTGATGTGGATACGTCAAGTGCCCGTTATGCGGGTTAAGCCTTTGTTTTTTCTGCAGGACGCGTTTGAGAATCAGAACGAAGAGAAGCACAAACCTGAACGTAAGTCACACACACACACACACACAGACACACACACATACACACACACACACATACATACACACACACACAGACACAGACACACACACATATGTACACACACACACATACAGTAGTAACCAGGTAATTACAAGGACCTGACGAGTCTCCGTCTCCAGGTCCTAACGAGTCTCCGTCTCCAGGTCTTAACGAGTCTCCGTCTCTGCGGGGGGAGCCATGTTGGGCGTGGGGTGCACCGTGACCGTGGTCCTGATGCTGTGGACCGAAGCAGCCGCCATCGAAGTCCCGGCAGATCGTAAGTCCTGCCGAGCACGGGGTGGAGATGGTGGGGCCGGGGGATGGTCGGGGAGACTGGGTTCTGTCTGAGTGGGCGGGGTCTGAGTGGGCGGGGTCTGAGTGGGCGGGGTCTGAGTGGGGGTGGAGACTCGCCCACAGGTGGGGGTCCGACTTGGGTTTCGGGCCCGAAACACGTTAACAAATTCTTTCCTTTTTTCTGCTGCTTTGAACGGAAAACAGCAAAGATTCAACAAGACTGTAAGTTAGAGTCTCACACACACACACACACACACACTCACACACTCACACGCTGTGTGTATGGTCGTTAACCCCTCGTGTCCACCCCCTCAGTGAAACAGCCCCCCACCATCACCAGACAGTCTGTGAAGGATTTGATCGTCGATCCCAGAGACCCCATCGTCATCGTGTGTGAAGCCAAAGGAAACCCCACGCCGACGTACGTAACACACACACATATACACACATACACAAACACACATGTATACACACACACACAGATACACAAACACACACATAAACTATTATTGGATCCGGTGCAGTGAAGGGAGCTGCAAAGAACACTACATTGGAGAAACGAAAGCAACCACTCCACAAAAGACTTTACCAACATCAGAAGAGAAGCCTCTAGTGGTCCACAGTCTGCCTCTAGTGGTCCACAGTCTGCCTCTAGTGGTCCACAGTCTGCCTCTAGTGGTCCACAGTCTGCCTCTAGTGGTCCACAGTCTGCCTCTAGTGGTTCACAGTCTGCCTCTAGTGGTCCACAGTCTGCCTCTAGTGGTCCACAGTCTGCCTCTAGTGGTCCACAGTCTGCCTCTACTGGTCCACAGTCTGCCTGTAGTGGTCCTCAGTCTGCCTCTAGTGGTCCACAGTCTGCCTCTAGTGGTCCACAGTCTGCCTCTAGTGGTCCACAGTCTGCCTGTAGTGGTCCTCAGTCTGCCTCTAGTGGTCCACAGTCTGCCTCTAGTGGTCCACAGTCTGCCTGTAGTGGTCTACAGTCTGCCTCTAGTGGTCCACAGTCTGCCTCTAGTGGTCCACAGTCTGCCTCTAGTGGTCCACAGTCTGCCTCTAGTGGTCCACAGTCTGCCTCCAGTGGTCCACAGTCTGCCTCTAGTGGTCCACAGTCTGCCTCTAGTGGTCCACAGTCTGCCTCTAGTGGTCCACAGTCTGCCTCTAGTGGTCCACAGTCTGCCTCTAGTGGTCCACAGTCTGCTGTACATCTACATCTTAAATCCACCAAACACACTTTTGAGGACAGTGAGGTGAAGATTCTAAGTAGAGAGAAAGGATGGTTTGAAAGAGGGGTGAAGGAAGCCATCTTTGTGATGAAAGAAAATCCCTCACTGAATCGGAGTGGAGGCGTTAGATACGTTCTGCCCGGTATTTACAGCAGCCTTTTGAAGCCATGGACTAAAGATGACACCACGTGACCCAGTTTCACGCCTCTCGTTAGCAGGAATTTCTATTCACTAGGGTTTTAGCATTTTTATAATAGGTTTGTTTACTGGTCTGTGGTTACAATAGGAGCCATTCACGGCCATCATAGGTAACACAGGCTCATTGGTCGAGCCCACCATAGGTAACACAGGCTCATTGGTCGAGCCCTTCATAGGTAACACAGGCTCATTGGTCGAGCCCTTCATAGGTAACACAGGCTCATTGGTCGAGCCCTTCATAGGTAACACAGGCTCATTGGTCGAGCCCTTCATAGGTAACACAGTCTCATTGGTCGAGTCCTTCATAGGTAACACAGTCTCATTGGTCGAGCCCTTCATAGGTAACACAGTCTCATTGGTCGAGTCCTTCATAGGTAACACAGGCTCATTGGTCGAGTCCTTCATAGGTAACACAGGCTCATTGGTCGAGCCCTTCATAGGTAACACAGGCTCATTGGTCGAGCCCTTCATAGGTAACACAGTCTCATTGGTCGAGCCCTTCATAGGTAACACAGGCTCATTGGTCGAGCCCTTCATAGGTAACACAGGCTCATTGGTCGAGTCCTTCATAGGTAACACAGGCTCATTGGTCGAGCCCTTCATAGGTAACACAGGCTCATTGGTCGAGCCCTTCATAGGTAACACAGGCTCATTGGTCGAGCCCTTCA
>CACRXE010000059.1:352500-357500 GCA_902685375.1 Neostethus bicornis | reverse complement strand
AAGCCGCCCCTGCGCCCACCTGGGTCGGGGCGGTCTGCCCGCCGTCTGCCCGTCTCAGTGGAATATGTCTTCTGTTTCCAAGGCGACGACTTTATGAAGGTCATCCAGGTTCAGCGCCCGCCGTTCACCCTGTCCAACCTGACGGCCGGGGCACGGTACCGCCTGCGGGTATACTCCTATGAGTTCAACAGCATCAGCAGCAAATATGCCACCTTTAAAACCAAAGCAGGTGAGACCACACCTGGCCGTGTGGCACTGGTGGGCAGGGTCCATCTGGCAGTGAGGAGGAGGAGAGGTGGCACGCTGAGAGGACCGAGGAGGTCTGACGGGAGTGGGTGAGGTTGGTAAGGTGGTAGGAGAGGGTATCATGAGAGAGGGAGGGAGGTCCAGGGCTCCCTCTGGTGGCAGGAGAGGGTATGTAACATGTTTATAAAGGAAGGGGCGGGGCTTAGCTCATAGAACCAATCAGACGCTTCCGTCCTGATGTTATGTGTGATGTCACAGAGAATCACAGGAAGTAGGAGAGTGGGTCACAGGAGAGCCAGAGGGCTCCCTCTGTTGGCAGGAGGGGGATATGTAACTTGTTTATAAAGGAAGGGGCGGGGCTTAGCTCATAGAACCAATCAGATGCTTCCTTCCTGATGTTATGTGTGATGTCACAGGGGGTAGGAGGAAGTAGGAGGGCACAGAGGTCTGTACAGGTTGGTATGGCAGAGAGAGAGACGGGGTCACAACCTACAGGAAGAAGGTCAAAGGTCATTTAAGAGGGTGAAGAGTGGCGCCGGGCATCCAGAGAGGAACGTATGAAACATGTTAGCGCCATGCTGCCAACAGCTTGGCAGCAACAAGCGGCCGGAATAAGCTTCCTCCGCAGGGTGGCCGGGCTCGGTGAGGAGCTCTGCCATCCGATTGTGCTCCTCCTCCAGATGGGTGGACGGGTATAGACGGGTACGGTACCAACTGGTACTTGGTTGGTATAATTCAAGCGCAGAACACAGGGGAAAAGCGGGTAGTTTGAGGTTGGAAACCAACAATCTGGCAGCGACTGGAGGTGTAGGGTGGCGAGGTAGCTGGCTGGTTTCTGATTGCCTGCAGGTGGTGGGCGGGTGGAGGGCGGGTGGTGGGCGGGTGGTGGGCGGGTGGTGGGCGGGTGGTGGGCGGGTGGTGGGCAGGTTGGCACGGAGACAGACGCCCTCTTTGAAGCTAGGATCACATATCCTCTATTTCTAGTCCATGCCAGGTGTGGGTACGTGGGTATCTGCCTTCGTGTTTACCCGCCAATCGGTTCGTCTGTGGGACTGGTGTACAGGGGCATGGCTCCCTCTGGTGGCAGGAGGGGGATAACACCTGTTTATAAAGGAAGGGGCGGGGCTTAGCTCATCGAACCAATCAGACGCTTCCTTTTTAAACACATGTTAACTCTTCTCTCTCTTCCAGCGTACATGGACCAGGTGGACGTCGCCACCCAGGGTTGGTTCATCGGGTTGATGTGCGCCATCGCCCTCATCATCCTCATCCTCCTCATCGTCTGCTTCATCAAGAGGAGCCGAGGGGGCAAATACCCGGGTAAGAGCGCCAACACGAGCCCCTGGCATGCAGTAACCTGTTCTAGGAGTGGAAGAAGTGTGTAACGGTTTCTATGGTGACCAGGTTCTGCCGTCACGGCGACTCTCAGACGTTTTCTCGGTAGGTTCGTCTGGTTGGCACGGTAACATTCCTACTGACGCATCCTACATCCGTAACGCTGGCATCGGGAACTTGTGACCCACGAGATACCATCCATCCACCCACCTACCCACCGACCCATACCCCCCCCCACCTACTGACCCAACTAACCCTCACAGAGGAACCACCTGATCCATCCTCAGAAGGAACCTGATTGGTCCAACCCAGAGGAAGCACCTGATCCATCCTCAGAAGGAACCTGATTGGTCCAACCCAGAGGAACCACCTGATCCATCCTCAGAAGGATCCTGATTGGTCCAACCCAGAGGAACCACCTGATCCATCCTCAGAAGGAACCTGATTGGTCCAACCCAGAGGAACCACCTGATCCATCCTCAGAAGGAACCTGATTGGTCCAACCCAGAGGAACTACCTGATCCATCCTCAGAAGGAACCTGATTGGTCCAACCCTGATGAACCACCTGATCCATCCTCAGAAGGAACCTGATTGGTCCAACCCAGAGGAACCACCTGATCCATCCTCAGAAGAATCCTGATTGGTCCAACCCAGAGGAACCACCTGATCCATCCTCAGAAGGAACCTGATTGGTCCAACCCAGAGGAACCACCTGATCCATCCTCAGAAGAATCCTGATTGATCCAACCCAGAGGAACCACCTGATCCATCCTCAGAAGGAACCTGATTGGTCCAACCCTGAGGAACCACCTGATCCATCCTCAGAAGGAACCTGATTGGTCCAACCCTGAGGAAGCACCTGATCCATCCTCAGAAGGAACCTGATTGGTCCAACCCTGAGGAACCACCTGATCCATCCTCAGAAGGAACCTGATTGGTCCAACCCTGAGGAACCACCTGATCCATCCTCAGAAGGATCCTGATTGGTCCAACCCAGAGGAACCACCTGATCCATCCTCAGAAGAATCCTGATTGGTCCAACCCTGAGGAAGCACCTGATCCATCCTCAGAAGGAACCTGATTGGTCCAACCCTGAGGAACCACCTGATCCATCCTCAGAAGGAACCTGATTGGTCCAACCCTGAGGAACCACCTGATCCATCCTCAGAAGGAACCTGATTGGTCCAACCCAGAGGAACCACCTGATCCATCCCCAGAAGGAACCTGATTGGTCCAACCCAGAGGAACCACCTGATCCATCCCCAGAAGGAACCTGATTGGTCCAACCCAGAGGAACCACCTGATCCATCCTCAGAAGAATCCTGATTGGTCCAACCCAGAGGAACCACCTGATCCATCCTCAGAAGGAACCTGATTGGTCCAACCCAGAGGAACCACCTGATCCATCCTCAGAAGGAACCTGATTGGTCCAACCCAGAGGAACCACCTGATCCATCCTCAGAAGAATCCTGATTGGTCCAATCCAGAGGAACCACCTGATCCATCCTCAGAAGGAACCTGATTGGTCCAACCCAGAGGAACCACCTGATCCATCCTCAGAAGGAACCTGATTGGTCCAACCCAGAGGAACCACCTGATCCATCCTCAGAAGGAACCTGATTGGTCCAACCCAGAGGAACCACCTGATCCATCCTCAGAAGAATCCTGATTGGTCCAACCCAGAGGAACCACCTGATCCATCCTCAGAAGGAACCTGATTGGTCCAACCCAGAGGAACCACCTGATCCATCCTCAGAAGGAACCTGAGAACTGGTTCTATATAAACTAACCTGATTGGTCCAGCCCCGTAAGGAGGAGGAGCTAGTGCCAACAAACCAACCAATGAGATTCTGAGCCAAAAGGGTTCCCGACCCATCCTGGTACCCTCCTCCAACCTGACCTCTGACCTTTTTTAATCCAGGAAGTAACTGTGAAACCGTTACCACAGTAACCGTGATGTTTTTTTTTTTTTTAATTAATAACTAATTAATTTAATTTAATGGGTTTATTTTTTTATTTTTTGTATTGTTTTTTTTATGTATTTATCTATTGTTTTTTTATTTTTATTTTTAAATGTTTTTTTTTTTTTTAATGGGGTTTTTTTGTTATTTTTTTATTGTTTTATTTATTTATTTTTTTTTTTTTTTTGGGGGGGGGAGTTGGTTTATTTAAAAAAAAAAAAAAAGATTTATTGTTTTATTTTTTATTTATTTATGTTTTTTTATTATTAGGGTTTTTATTTATTTTTATTGGTTTATTTTTTTCTCGTTTCCACGGTAACCCTTGTTGTTTTTTTCCATCAGTCCGGGATAAGAAGGACCTTCCTCTGGATCCGGTGGATCAGAAAGATCCCGATGGATCCTTCGACTACCAGTAAGAATAAAAAAAATAAATAAATAAAATTTTTATTTTAATCACTTAAAAAAAGTTTTTTTTTTTTTTTTAAGGAAAAGATGTTTTTGTTTTTCTTTTAAATGGTTTGAAAAAAATGTTTTATTTTCTGTGTTTTTTTTTAATGTTTTTTTTTATTTTAATCACTTAAAAAAAGTTTTTTTTTTTTTTGTTTTTCTTTTAAATGGTTTTAAAAAAATGTTTTATTTTCTGTGTTTGTTTGTTTTTTTTTTAATGTTTTTTTTTTTTTTTAATCGCTTAAAAGAAAAGTATTTTTTACTCAAAGTTTTTTTTAAATGCTTTTAAAAAAAATGCGTTTTTTTTTTTTTTTGCGAGTTTTTTTTTTTAATTTTTGTTTAAAAAACTTTCGAACATAAAACGAATTTTTTTCATCAAGAATTTTTTTTTTTCAGGTTTCGACGAACTTTAACGAATTTAAAAAAATCGCTTTTTTTTAAACCGGAGTTAAAAAAAATTCTAACGAGCTGCGAGAGGACGCTAACGAGGCGATGCTAACGAGGTGATGCTAACGAGGTGATGCTAACGATGCTAACGAGGTGATGCTAACGAGGCGATGCTAACGAGGCGATGCTAACGAGGTGATGCTAACGAGGCGATGCTAACGAGGTGATGCTAACGAGGTGATGCTAACGAGGTGATGCTAACGAGGTGATGCTAACGAGGCGATGCTAACGAGGCGATGCTAACGAGGTGATGCTAACGAGGCTATGCTAACGAGGCGATGCTAACGAGGCTATGCTAACGAGGCGATGCTAACGAGGTGATGCTAACGAGGTGATGCTAACGAGGTGATGCTAACGAGGTGATGCTAACGAGGCGATGCTAACGAGGTGATGCTAACGAGGTGATGCTAACGAGGTGATGCTAACGATGCTAACGAGGCGATGCTAACGAGGTGATGCTAACGATGCTAACGAGGCGATGCTAACGAGGCGATGCTAACGAGGCTATGCTAACGAGGCGATGCTAACGAGGCTATGCTAACGAGGCGATGCTAACGAGGTGA
>CACRXE010000059.1:340000-342500 GCA_902685375.1 Neostethus bicornis | reverse complement strand
CCATCCCGACCCCCCTGGACGCCATCCCGACCCCCCCGGACGCCCTCCCGACCCCCCCCGGGACGCCATCCCGACCCCCCCCGGACGCCATCCCGACCCCCCCGGACGCCATCCCGACCCCCCCGGACGCCATCCCGACCCCCCCGGACGCCATCCCGACCCCCCCGGACGCCATCCCGACCCCCCCGGACGCCGTCCCCGACCCCCCCGGACGCCATCCCGACCCCCCCGGACGCCATCCCGACGCCGCCTTGTTCTCTTATTGACATTTTTCGACGCCCATTTACGGCATGAACAAACCTGGAATGCCTCGCCCCCTCGCCACACGCCACGCCTATGCCACGCCCCCTCGCAGCAGTTTTTTCTTTATAATAATTTTATATTTCTATTTATTACACACACCTGGTTACCATGGTGATAGTCCTTTATTTTCTACTTTTATTCTGTAACCTTATTTATTATTTAACATGTAAATATTTATTATTCTCAGATGTTATTACGTCATCCTGTTGTCATGGAGTCGAGACCCAGAGCCCCGCCCCCGCTCAAAGCCCCGCCCCGTCAGAGCCCCGCCCCCGCTCAAGCGCCCCGCCCCGCTCAAAGCCCCTCCCCCGCTCAGAGCCCCGCCTCCGCTCAGAGCCCCGCCCCTCAGAGCCCCGCCCCGTCAGAGCCCCTCCACATACGAATCGGCCTGTCATCATGGAGTCGAGACCCAGAGCCCCGCCCCGCTCAGACTTGGCCTGTCGTCATGGAAACGAGACTCCGTCCCGTCTCTAAGCCCCGCCCCCGCTCAGAGCCCCGCCCCGCTCAGACTTGGCCTGTCGTCATGGAAACGAGACTCCGTCCCGTCTCTAAGCCCCGCCCCCGCTCGGGGCCCCGCCCCCCGCTCAGACTCGGTCTCAGTAACTTTACTCCTTTCTCGGGAATAAAATGTAATCTGATTACTCGAAGTTTAACGGTGAAAATTTTCACGTTTTTTTCTGGTAAAACAAGAAAAATTAGATTAGATTTAAACTTAATATAAAAATATCTTTTACTTAAAAATTTAACGTTGAGGTTTTTTTTTTTTTAGATTGTTTTATTTTTTCTATTATTTTTTTTTGAATCCGTGTTTTTTTGGTTTATTGTATTTTTTTTTTGTTTTTTTTTTTAATCTTAAATTTGATTTTTTTTTTTAAAGTTTAAATCCGTGTTTTTTTGTTTTTTTAATTTTTTTTCTTGTAAATCCGTTTTATTTTTTATATGTTAAATTCGTGTTTTTTTTTCTTTTAGCGTTTAAATCCGTATTTTTCTTTTTTTTTAGATTATAAATCCATGTAATCGCTCATTCGTCCAATCAGTGAAAAGTCTTTAACGTGTCGTCAGGAGGGGGCGCACTCCCACCCCACCTCCTTATGGTCCACAGAAAAAAAAAAAAAAAGAAGAGAGGAAATGGGAGGAGTTACGCTACCCCCCATGGAGGGCCAGCGAATGGGGGAGGGCCAGCACCAAAATGGAGGAAAATACTCTTATTTTTAAAAATGTTCGGGGGGAGGGCAACGGGGACTTGCCCCCCCCATACTGGCTTTGCCAATGACGTCACGCCCCCACCCCCTCCTTTAGAAAATCCTGGATCCGCCCCTGGAATCTGAAACTGGTTCTAATTAAACTGACCTGAGTTTGATTAGCTCCACCCCTGAGGAGGAGGAGCTCAGACCCTAATGAGGAGAAGCTCCGCCCCTAAAGCTGGGCTAATTAAAGCCCCACCCCTAGGTAAGGGGAGCTCCGCCCCTAAGGCGGAGGAGCCCCGCCCCTAAGGCTGAGCTAGTTAAAGCCCCACCCCTAAGGAGTGAGAGCTCCGCCCCTAAGGCTGAGCTAGTTAAAGCCCCACCCCTAAGGAGTGAGAGCTCCGCCCCTAAGGCTGAGCTAGTTAAAGCCCCACCCCTAAGGAGTGAGAGCTCCGCCCCTAAGGCTGAGCTAATGACAGTCCCGCCTCTAAGGGGGCGGGGCTAACACAACAAACCACAATTAAACAATGGTAGGGTGGCACCTGGATTAACTTCTATTGTTCAAACCGGTTAGAGTCCCAGGGGTGGCAAACTCCGGAGGGCCGGGTTCCTGAAGGTTTACCACTTGTGTAGGTACAAGAACACAGATACCTGCATGGACACGGAGTGTGCCCACCCCTGAGTAGGGGATACCACCATTATACAGCCTGTGAACCTGACCCAAAGAGAGTTCACCAGGCTGTTCGCGTGGGCATTTCAGGGGGCATCGAAACACTTTGAAGACTTTTCTCTGATTTTTAAAATATAGAAAATAAATATTTAAAAATATTAAAAGTAATTTTATTCTTTAGATAAAAATATTCAGATTTTTGAAAAAACGCACGATGCATGAAGAAAACGGAGAAACGTAGAGACTGTAGGACACGCCCCTTCCGGACGATTAGGACACGCCCCTTCCGGTCGATATAGACACGCCCCTTCCTGTCGATCCCTGACACCCCCATACCTACATA
>CACRXE010000059.1:282500-287500 GCA_902685375.1 Neostethus bicornis | reverse complement strand
ATAAGAACGTAGATCCTGGTTACCATGGTGAGGGTAGGAACATAGATCCTGGTTACCATGGTGAGGATAAGAACGTAGATCCTGGTTACCATGGTGAGGGTAGGAATGTAGATCCTGGTTACCATGGTGAGGGTAGGAACATAGATCCTGGTTACCATGGTGAGGGTAGGAACATAGATCCTGGTTACCATGGTGAGGGTAAGAACGTAGATCCTGGTTACCATGGTGAGGGTAGGAACGTAGATCCTGGTTACCATGGTGAGGGTAGGAACGTAGATCCCGGTTACCATGGTGAAGGTAGGAACGTAGATCCTGGTTACCATGGTGAGGGTAGGAACGTAGATCCTGGTTACCATGGTGAAGGTAGGAACGTAGATCCTGGTTACCATGGTGAGGGTAGGAACGTAGATCCTGGTTACCATGGTGAGGGTAGGAACGTAGATCCTGGTTACCATGGTGAGGGTAGGAACTTAGATCCTGGTTACCATGGTGAGGGTAGGAACGTAGATCCTGGTTACCATGGTGAGGGTAGGAACGTAGATCCTGGTTACCATGGTGAGGGTAGGAACGTAGATCCTGGTTACCATGGTGAGGATAAGAACGTAGATCCTGGTTACCATGGTGAGGGTAGGAACGTAGATCCTGGTTACCATGGTGAGGGTAGGAACGTAGATCCTGGTTACCATGGTGAAGGTAGGAACGTAGATCCTGGTTACCATGGTGAGGGTAGGAATGTAGATCCTGGTTACCATGGTGAGGGTAGGAACATAGATCCTGGTTACCATGGTGAGGGTAGGAACATAGATCCTGGTTACCATGGTGAGGGTAGGAACATAGATCCTGGTTACCATGGTGAGGGTAGGAACGTAGATCCTAGTTACCATGGTGAGGGTAGGAACATAGATCCTGGTTACCATGGTGAGGGTAGGAATGTAGATCCTGGTTACCATGGTGAAGGTAGGAACGTAGATCCTGGTTACCATGGTGAGGGTAGGAATGTAGATCCTGGTTACCATGGTGAGGGTAGGAACATAGATCCTGGTTACCATGGTGAGGGTAGGAACATAGATCCTGGTTACCATGGTGAGGGTAGGAACATAAATCCTGGTTACCATGGTGAGGGTAGGAACATAGATCCTGGTTACCATGGTGAGGGTAAGAACATAGATCCTGGTTACCATGGTGAGGGTAGGAACGTAGATCCTGGTTACCATGGTGAGGATAGGAACGTAGATCCTGGTTACCATGGTGAGGGTAGGAACGTAGATCCTGGTTACCATGGTGAAGGTAGGAACGTAGATCCTGGTTACCATGGTGAGGGTAGGAATGTAGATCCTGGTTACCATGGTGAGGGTAGGAACATAGATCCTGGTTACCATGGTGAGGGTAGGAATGTAGATCCTAGTTACCATGGTGAGGGTAAGAACATAGATCCTGGTTACCATGGTGAGGGTAGGAACATAGATCCTGGTTACCATGGTGAGGGTAGGAACGTATATCCTGGTTACCATGGTGAGGGTGGGAATGTAGATCCTGGTTACCATGGTGAGGGTAGGAACATAGATCCTGGTTACCATGGTGAGGGTAGGAACGTAGATCCTGGTTACCATGGTGAGGGTAGGAACGTAGATCCTGGTTACCATGGTGAGGGTAGGAACATAGATCCTGGTTACCATGGTGAGGGTAGGAACGTAGATCCTGGTTACCATGGTGAGGGTAGGAACGTAGATCCTGGTTACCATGGTGAGGGTAGGAACATAGATCCTGGTTACCATGGTGAGGGTAGGAACATAGATCCTGGTTACCATGGTGAGGGTAGGAACGTAGATCCTAGTTACCATGGTGAGGGTAAGAACATAGATCCTGGTTACCATGGTGAGGGTAGGAACGTAGATCCTGGTTACCATGGTGAGGGTAGGAACACAGATCCTGGTTACCATGGTGAGGGTAAGAACATAGATCCTGGTTACCATGGTGAGGGTAGGAATGTAGATCCTGGTTACCATGGTGAGGGTAGGAACGTAGATCCTGGTTACCATGGTGAGGGTAGGAACATAGATCCTGGTTACCATGGTGAGGGTAGGAACGTAGATCCTGGTTACCATGGTGAGGGTAGGAATGTAGATCCTGGTTACCATGGTGAGGGTAGGAACATAGATCCTGGTTACCATGGTGAGGGTAGGAACGTAGATCCTGGTTACCATGGTGAGGGTAGGAACATAGATCCTGGTTACCATGGTGAGGGTAGGAACGTAGATCCTGGTTACCACGGTGAGGGTAGGAACGTAGATCCTAGTTACCATGGTGAGGGTAGGAACGTAGATCCTGGTTACCATGGTGAGGGTAGGAACGTAGATCCTGGTTACCATGGTGAGGGTAGGAACATAGATCCTGGTTACCATGGTGAGGGTAGGAACGTAGATCCTGGTTACCATGGTGAGGGTAGGAACGTAGATCCTAGTTACCATGGTGAGGGTAGGAACATAGATCCTGGTTACCATGGTGAGGGTAGGAACATAGATCCTGGTTACCATGGTGCTACAGATCTACAAACATGGAGGAAGCATACAGTCATCTGTTCTCTGATTGGTTTAAGATGTTTTCACATCGCTGTAATCGGCCCTGACCTAGCCGCCATCTTACTATTTGTCAGGTGTGTTTATGATGTGATGATGTTGTTACTAAGGCAACCAATCAGAAAATTCTCCTTTCCAGCCACAGGAGGGCGGCGTAGAGACGATTTCTGACCAATAAAAACAGCTTAATTAAAAAAGTTTATCAACACGTTTTGTTTGAAGAAACGAAGTCCGTCATTAAAAAAAACAAACATTTGTTTTTTATGATTTTTATTTTATTAAAACATCCTTTTTTCTTTTTTAGTTTCTTACGTTCATCGTTGTTTTTTTTTGTTTATTTATTCCTGTTTATTTTAATAATATTATTTTGTTTATTTTTTTACTTCCTGTTTCGTCGCCGTGGCGATGACTCTCAGACGGAGAACGTCGGAGACCTCCTGATCATGAACGCCCAGCGAAGCGAAGCCGGAACGTTCTCCTGCACGGCGCAGACGGTCGTGGACAGAACGACGGCCGCCGCCACGCTGCTCGTCCGAGGTTAGTGCCCGCCTTCACCATCTTTTTTTTTGGCCATTTTTATGCTTTTTTGCGACTTTTCGACTTTTTTTTGCAATTTATTTTTGCAATTTTTTTTGCCACTTTTTTTGCAGCTTTTTTGCGACTTTTTGTTGTCAATTTGTGACGATTTTGACTTTTTTAGAAAAAAATCGCTAAAAAGTCGCAAAATCCCAAAAAAGTCAAAAACTTGCAAAAAAGTTGCAAAAAACAGTTGAAAAGTTGTAAAATCCCGACAAAAGTGAAAAAGTTGCAAAAAAATGGCAAGAAAATGTTTTTTGACGATCTTGACTATTTTGGGAAAAAATTGCTAAAAAGAATCGCTAAAAAAAATCACCAAAAAGTCGCAAAAAATTCACAAAAAAAGTCACAACATCGCGACAAAAAACAAAAGTTCGCGACAAAGTCGCGAACCATTGCGAAAAAAAAAAGTTGAAAAAAATGCAAAAAAGTCGCAAAAAATAAAATAAAATTGCAAAAAAAGTTGCAAAATCGCGACAAAAAACAGCAGCTAGGGGTGGGCGGATCGATCCTAATATTGATAAAAAACGTTAACCTAACTTATCCGTCTGCAAAATATACGTAAACACTGTGTGTCACACCTGTATGCTAAAGCGAGGCGGCCCCGCCCCCTCTCTCCTCTCATTCGCTTTGACTTGTCACATGACTCAGCGACTCGGGGACAGGAAACAAAAAAAAAAGAAAATGCTAGTCGGTAAAAGTAGAGAGAGATGGAGAAAAGAGAGTAACCGTGTGGCTGGACTTTGAGGCACCATGTGCAGAAAGAATCACCCCAAAGAAAAACTTCAGAACCGGAGGAGAAAACGCTGACCCCTTCTGGTTACCAGAGGCAGCGCTCATTAACAGAGACGCAAAAGAACAACATAATCATCTTTAACATTAGTTAATATTTGTTTATAACTGGTCACTTCTATCGATCTACCAACCAACCTGTGTTTATACATACATACTACATACATATACATACATACATATAGTACATACTATACATATGACCCTGTGTTTATACATACATACTACATACATATACATACATACATACATATAGTACATACTATACATATGACCCTGTATTTATACATACATACTACATACATATACATACATACATACATATAGTACATACTATACATATGACCCTGTATTTATACATACATACTACATACATATACATACATACATACATATAGTACATACTATACATATGACCCTGTGTTTATACATACATACTACATACATATACATACATACATACATATAGTACATACTATACATATGACCCTGTGTTTATACATACATACTACATACATATACATACATACATACATATAGTACATACTATACATATGACCCTGTGTTTATACATACATATACATACATATACATACATACATACATATAGTACATACTATACATATGACCCTGTGTTTATACATACATACTACATACATATACATACATACATACATATAGTACATACTATACATATGACCCTGTGTTTATACATACATATACATACATATACATACATACATACATATAGTACATACTATACATATGACCCTGTGTTTATACATACATACTACATACATATACATACATACATACATACATACATATAGTACATACTATACATATGACCCTGTATTTATACATACATACTACATACATATACATACATACATACATACATACATATAGTACATACTATACATATGACCCAAACCCTTGATGCAAAAATAGTCATTTAAAAAATTTAAATATCGGTATCGGTATCGGCGATATTGGTCTGGTGTTTACTTGGTATCGGATCGATACCAACACCCCTAGCAGCAGCTATAGAACTAC
>CACRXE010000059.1:192500-272500 GCA_902685375.1 Neostethus bicornis | reverse complement strand
TATTAGTCGGTACCAGGCGTGTGTGAGCTGGTTTATTAGTCGGTACCAGGCGTGTGTGAGCTGGTTTATTAGTCGGTACCAGGCGTGTGTGAGCTGGTTTATTAGTCGGTACCAGGCGTGTGTGAGCTGGTTTATTAGTCGGTACCAGGCGTGTGTGAGCTGGTTTATTAGTCAGTACCAGGCGTGTGTGAGCTGGTTTATTACTCGGTACCAGGCGTGTATCTGGAGCAGCAGATAAGCAGCAGATAGCGGCAGATGCTTCATCTTGTTTTTCTCTTATTTTGAAGGTTACGTAACGTCCAATCAGAACGAGTTTCACCTTAACTGACCTTCTTTATTAGGCTTTTATTTTGAAGGTCATTAAACCAGATTAATGTTTAATTAATAATTAAACTCAGTTTGATTTTAATGTTTTAACCATCTGGTTTTAATAGTTTTAATAGGTTGATTGGCTGCTAGGAATAAGTGTGTGTGTGTATGTGTGTGTGTGTGTATGTGTGTGTGTGTGTTTCCGGTTCTATACTCCACGCTAACTGCTCTGTGTGTGTATTTGTGTGTGTGTGTGTATCTGTGTGTGTGTATCTGTGTGTGTGTGTATGTGTGTATATGTGTGTGTGTATATGTGTGTGTGTGTGTGTATGTGTGTGCGTGTGTGTGTGTATGTGTGTGTGTATCTGTGTATGTGTGTGTGTGTATCTGTGTGTGTATGTGTGTGTGTATATCTGTGTGTGTATCTGTGTGTGTACATCTGTGTGTGTATATCTGTGTGTGTATGTGTATCTGTGTGTATCTGTGTGTATGTGTGTGTATGTGTGTGTATGTGTGTGTATGTGTGTGTATGTGTGTGTGTGTGTGTGTATATCTGTGTGCGTGTGTGTGTGTATGTGTGTGTGTGTGTGTATGCGTGTGTATGTGTGTATGTGTATGTGTGTGTGCATGTGTGTATGCGTGCGTGTGTGTGTGTGTGTGTATGCGTGTGTGTGTGTGTGTGTGTGTATGTGTGTGTGTGTGTATGCGTGTGTATGTGTGTGTATGTGTGTGTGTGTTTCTCAGGTTCTATACTCCCTGCTAACTGCTCTGTGTGTGTATCTGTGTGTGTGTGTGTGAGTGTGTGTATGTGTGTATGTGTGTGTGTATGTGTGTGTGTGTATGTATGTGTGTGTATGTGTGTGTGTGTGTATATACAGTGGTGGTCAAAAGTTTACATACACTTGTAAAGAACATAATGTCATGGCTGTCTTGAGTTTCCAGTTATTTCAACAACTCTGATTTTTCTCTGATATAGTGATTGGAACAGATCCTTCTTTGTCACAAAAAACATTCATGAAGTTTGATTCTTTTATGACTTTATTATGGGTAAACTGAAAATGTGACAAAATCAGCTGGGTCAAAAATATACATACAGCAATGCTAATATTTGGTTACATGTCCTTTGGCCATTTTTACTTCAATTAAGCGCTTTTGGTAGCCATCCACAAGCTTCTGGCAAGTTTCTGGTTGAATCTTTGACCACTCCTCTTGACAGAATTGGTGCAGTTCAGTTAAATTTGTTGGCTTTCTGACATGGACTTGTTTCTTCAGCATTATCCACATGTTCTCAATGGGATTTAAGTCAGGACTTTGGGAAGGCCATTCTAAAACCTTAATTCTAGCCTGATTTAGCCATTCCATTACCACTTTTGATGTGTGTTTGGGGTCATTGTCCTGTTGGAACACCCAACTGCGCCCAAGACCCAACCTTCGGGCTGATGACTTCAGGTTTTCTTGAAGAATTTGAAGGTAATCCTCCTTCTTCATTGTCCCATTGACTCTCTGTAAAGCACCAGTTCCATTGGCAGCAAAACAGGCCCACAGCATAATACTACCACCACAGTGCTTGATGGTAGGCATGGTGTTCTTGTGGTTAAAGGTCTCATCTTTTCTCCTCCAAACATATTGCTGGGCATTGTGGCCAAACAGCTCAATTTTTGTTTCATCTGACCACAGAACTTTCCTCCATAAGGTCTTATCTTTGTCCATGTGATCAGCAGCAAACTTTAGTCGAGCCTTAAGGTGCCGCTTTTGGAGCAAGGGCTTCCTTCTTGCACGGCAACCTCTCAGTCCATGGTGATGCAAAACACGCTTGACTGTGGACACTGACACCTGTGTTCCAGCAGCTTCTAATTCTTGGCAGATCTGCTTTTTGGTGCTCCTGGGTTGACTCTTCACTCTCCTGACCAGTTTTCTCTCAGCAGCAGGTGACAGCTTGCGTTTTCTTCCTGATCGTGGCAGTGACAAAACAGTGCCATGCACTTTATACTTACAAACAATTGTTTGCACTGTTGCTCTTGGAACCTGCAGCTGCTTTGAAATGGCTCCAAGTGACTTTCCTGACTTGTTCAAGTCAATGATTCTCTTTTTCAAATCTGTGCTGAGCTCCTTTGACTTTCCCATTGTAGCGTTTGTGGGTGTTTTTATCCAATGAGCCCTTTTTAAATGGCCTCAGAGAAGTCACCAGCTGTAGTCACTCATAATCACTCACAAGAAGTTAAGAGGTCATGCTATGAAGCTCATGTCATTGACACAACTTTCTAAGTCTCCAAAATTGCTCATTCATGTTGCTGTATGTATATTTTTGACCCAGCTGATTTCGTCACATTTTCAGTTTACCCATAATAAAGTCATAAAAGAATCAAACTTCATGAATGTTTTTTGTGACAAAGAAGGATCTGTTCCAATCACTATATCAGAGAAAAATCAGAGTTGTTGAAATAACTGGAAACTCAAGACAGCCATGACATTATGTTCTTTACAAGTGTATGTAAACTTTTGACCACCATGTATGTATGTGTATATATGTGTGTGTGTGTGTGTGTGTGTTTATCTGTGTGTGTGTTTCAGGCTCGATACTCCATGCTAACTTCTGTGTGTGTGTGTGTGTGTGTGTGTGTATGTGTGTGTGTGTGTGTGTGTGTGTGTGTATGTGTGTGTGTGTGTGTGTATGTGTGTGTGTGTTTTTCAGGTTCTCTACAAGCACGAAGAACAAACGGCTCTGAAGTTTTTGGATAAAACCAAGTCTTCGGTGACGCTGCCGCTGCCCGACGACCACGGCTACGTGGTCCTGGAGATCAGGTCGTGGGGCGAGGGGGGCGACGGACCCCCGCACGAGATCATCGTGTCCCGGGACTCAGGTGAGCCGAGTTCGGTCGTTACGGGGGTACCTCTGATGCCCGTCTAATGTGGATCTAACGTTTTCTCTGACCAGGAACTGGCATGATGGTTCAGAAGAACTCGGGCCCCTCCCTCACGTCTCACCAGCTCTACGGAGGTCTGCTGCTCCTCACCGGGGGGTTGGCGCTCCTGTGATCACGCAGCTTCGCCTGGGGTCTTTGGATTGGAGGGGTGGGATGGTGGGTAGGTGGGTGGAGGGGTGGGATGGATGGTGGGTGGGTGGAGGGGTGGGATGGATGGTGGGTAGGTGGGTGGGTGGAGGGGTGGGATGGATGGTGGGTAGGCGGGTGGGTGGAGGGGTTTGTTGAGGGGTGGGTGGAGGGGTGGGATGGATGGTGGGTGGAAGGGTGGGATGGTGGGTAGGTGGGTGGGTGGAAGGGTGGGTGGAGGGGTGGGATGGATGGTGGGTAGGTGGGTAGGTGGAGGGGTGGGTGGAGGGGTGGGTGGAAGGGTGGGTGGAGGGGTGTGTTGAGGGGTGGGTGGAGGGGTGGGTGGGTGGAGGGGTGGGTGGAGGGGTGGGATGGATGGTGGGTGGGTGGGTGGGTGTAAGGGTGGGATGGTGGGTAGGTGGGTGGGTGGAGGGGTAGGTGGAGGGGTGGGATGGATGGTGGGTAGGTGGGTGGAAGGGTGGGTTGGTGGGTAGGTGGGTGGGTGGAGGGGTAGGTGGAGGGGTGGGATGGATGGTGGGTAGGTGGGTGGAAGGGTGGGATGGTGGGTAGGTGGGTGGGTGGAGGGGTGGGTGGAGGGGTGGGATGGATGGTGGGTAGGTGGGTGGAGGGGTAGGTGGAGGGGTGGGATGGATGGTGGGTAGGTGGGTGGAAGGGTGGGATGGTGGGTAGGTGGGTGGGTGGAGGGGTAGGTGGAGGGGTGGGATGGATGGTGGGTGGGTGGAGGGGTGGGATGGATGGTGGGTGGAAGGGTGGGATGGTGGGTAGGTGGGTGGGTGGAGGGGTGGGTGGAGGGGTGAGATGGATGGTGGGTGGAAGGGTGGGATGGTGGGTAGGTGGGTGGGTGGAAGGGTGGGTGGAGGGGTGGGATGGATGGTGGGTAGGTGGGTAGGTGGAGGGGTGGGTGGAGGGGTGGGTGGAAGGGTGGGTGGAGGGGTTTGTTGAGGGGTGGGTGGAGGGGTGGGATGGTGGGTGGAGGGGTGGGTGGAGGGGTGGGATGGATGGTGGGTGGGTGGGTGTAAGGGTGGGATGGTGGGTAGGTGGGTGGGTGGAGGGGTAGGTGGAGGGGTGGGATGGATGGTGGGTAGGTGGGTGGAAGGGTGGGATGGTGGGTAGGTGGGTGGGTGGAGGGGTAGGTGGAGGGGTGGGATGGATGGTGGGTAGGTGGGTGGAAGGGTGGGATGGTGGGTAGGTGGGTGGGTGGAGGGGTAGGTGGAGGGGTGGGATGGATGGTGGGTAGGTGGGTGGAGGGGTAGGTGGAGGGGTGGGATGGATGGTGGGTAGGTGGGTGGAAGGGTGGGATGGTGGGTAGGTGGGTGGGTGGAGGGGTAGGTGGAGGGGTGGGATGGATGGTGGGTAGGTGGGTGGAAGGGTGGGATGGTGGGTAGGTGGGTGGGTGGGTGGGTAGAATGGGCGTGGGTATGTATGGGTTTAGGATCGTTTCTCGTTCATCCAGTGGGTCATCGTAGGAACGTCTTCAGTGTGTCGTCTGGGCATCGTGTTCGATGATCGAGACGTTTCCACTTCCGT
Source organism: Neostethus bicornis (assembly GCA_902685375.1). Taxonomy (NCBI): domain Eukaryota; kingdom Metazoa; phylum Chordata; class Actinopteri; order Atheriniformes; family Phallostethidae; genus Neostethus; species Neostethus bicornis. The sequence continues at coordinate 267,593 of CACRXE010000059.1, read as the reverse complement.
CCAGGAATCTGTTAGAAAGGAGGAGGGCATGGAGGAGGGCAGTGAAGAGGAGGGGGGCAAGGAGGAGGGCATGGATGAGGGTAAGGAGGAGGACGAGGAGGAGGGCATAGAAGAGGGCATGGAGGAGGGCACGGGACACCAGGTCGTGTTTTTACGTCGTTTTCAGGACGAATAAACGTCTCGATCATCAAACACTTTTCTACGATCACTTTTAATGAGTTTTTAATTGGCACAGGAAGTAGGAAGTGGTTCTAGTCTGGCACCACACACACGTGATGATGCGTGATCTGACGTCCAATCAGAATCCACCCTCACAACCAATCAAATCAATGGACTCTCAGACCGACCAACCGGCTTCGAGTCAAACAGCAGCCCAACATCTGGTTTTATTTAACCAGTATTTCTGCCGTGATCCATGTAGGGTCCAGGTGTTTTTGAGGTCCAGGTGTTTTTGGGGTGTTTTGGGGTCCAGGTGTTTTTTGGGTGTTTTGGGGTCCAGGTGTTTTTGGGGTGTTTTGGGGTCCAGGTGTTTTTGGGGTGTTTTGGGGTCCAGGTGTTTTTGGGGTGTTTTGGGGTCCAGGTGTTTTTGGGGTGTTTTGGGGTCCAGGTGTTTTTGGGGTGTTTTGGGGTCCAGGTGTTTTTGGGGTGTTTTGGGGTCCAGGTGTTTTGGGGTCCAGGTGTTTTTGGGGTGTTTTGGGGTCCAGGTGTTTTTGGGGTGTTTTGGGGTCCAGGTGTTTTTGGGGTGTTTTGGGGTCCAGGTGTTTTTGGGGTGTTTTGGGGTCCAGGTGTTTTAATGAGTTTCTGAATGTAAACCTGTGACCCGGGTTCTGAATGTAAACCCGGGTCGGGTTCTTCTGAACGTGTAAATACGATTTCACATAAAAAAATTTCAACTTATTTTTATCTTGTTGAGTTTTTTGTATTTGTGGGCGGCGCAGTGGGTGGCACAGTGGGTGGCACAGTGGGTGGCGCAGTGGGTGGCATGGTGGTGTCGCAGCAAGAAGGTCGGGGTTCAAGTCCCGGGTGGGGACGAGGCTTGGAACACTGTTCTTTCTGTGTGGAGTTTGCATGTTCTCCCCGTGTTTGCGTGGGTTTCCTCCCACCCTCCAAACACATGCATGCTAGGTTTATTGGCCGGTGCCAGATTACCCCTAGGAATGAGTGTGTGTGTGTGTGTGTGTGTCTGTTTGTATCTGTATGTGTGTATGTGTGTGACCCCGCGACAGACTGGCGACCTGTTCGGGATGTACTCTGCCCTTCGCCTTAAATTGGCCGGGATGGGCTCCGGCGCCCCCTGGAACTCTGTAAGGGACAGACGGATAAGAAGATGACTGACTGACATCAGAATGAGCTGCTGGTTTAAATCCTGATCGAGGATCAGGTCTTCTTCTTCTTTAGGGCAGAGGCACCCTTATGGGGCATCACCGCCCCCCAGCGTACCCACACCACCTCACACCCAACCCGTTAAAACTGTACTAGGTACGTAACTCATCAACAGATTACCACCCTGTCCCTGTCCCTGTCTACCCACTCCCAACACACACTCCAGATCTACCACCCTTAACCCTGTCCCTGTCTACCCACTCCCAACACACACTCCAGATCTACCACCCTTAACCCTGTCCCTGTCTACCCACTCCCAACACACACTCCAGATCTACCACCCTTAACCCTGTCCCTGTCTACCCACTCCCAACACACACTCCAGATCTACCACCCTTAACCCGTCCCTGTCTACCCACTCCCAACACACACTCCAGATCTACCACCCTTAACCCTGTCCCTGTCTACCCACTCCCAACACACACTCCAGATCTACCACCCTTAACCCCATCCCTGTCTACCCACTCCCAACACACACTCCAGATCTACCACCCTTAACCCTGTACCTGACTACCCACTCCCAACACACACTCCAGATCTACCACCCTTAACCCTGTCCCTGTCTACCCACTCCCAACACACACTCCAGATCTACCACCCTTAACCCTGTCCCTGTCTACCCACTCCCAACACACACTCCAGATCTACCACCCTTAACCCCGTCCCTGTCTACCCACTCCCAACACACACTCCAGATCTACCACCCTTAACCCTGTCCCTGTCTACCCACTCCCAACACACACTCCAGATCTACCACCCTTAACCCACTCCCAACACACACTCCAGATCTACCACCCTTAACCCAGAATCCCTCAGTACCACCAACATACCCGCCCTCATCCTCATATGCACCACTGTCTCCGCCTCCCCGCACCGCCCACACTGTGGATTCGGGTGACTTTCCACCACCCTAAGAGAAACATTCAACCCTGTGTGCCCGATTCGCAACCGACTAATCACCACCTGCGCCCTCTTCTCCCCTGCCATCCTCTGAACATTGTACAAACCCCAACCCGTAAGCTCCGACCCACGGATCAGTTCTCTGCTTGCCCTGTGAGTCCCACAGGGTTCAGTTCTTGGACTCTTTGGAATCCGGTGTTTACCCACTACACCTCCCTCACCTGCTCGTTACCTGCCACACCTGTCCCCAATCACCTCTCATTATCTCTTCTAATTAAACCCTCATCCAGGTCCTATCAGATCCTCTGTGACATGGTGGCTCAGCGCTGTAACCCTCTCTCTGGTCTGCCACCGGCTCAAACTGTCCTGGTATTCCCTGACCTGCTTCCTGCCTCTTGGCATTACCCGGTATTACCCAGTTTGTGCCTCAGTTTCCTCTGATCTTTCTGTGACCCACACACCAGCACCCCACCGTCAGATGACTCATCCATTGGTTGGGGTAGGGTTAGATGGAAGAAACTGACTTGATGTGGCGCCCCCTGAAGGGGAATGATGGAAGGAGAAGAAGAAGTTTTCTCCACAAGCCAATGAGGTGAGGTTACCACACCATGCCATCCATCTGTTCCTGTTCCACCCCTTTGTCAAATGTTAGAGCTCAATATGTCCCACAAATCAAAGTTTGCCCACCCCGGATCGAGATGGTTCTTAAGACACCAGAGGTGAGATTGGGCCTAAAAAATCCAGCCCGACCCAAGCCGAGCCCGCGGGTGTTAAAACCCGGCCTGAGCCCGAAACAAGCCCGAAATGTCCTATTTTATTTGTGAGGATTCAGGAGGGTTATTTATAAATAGGAACATTTTCAGGGAAAAAACATCCCTCTATCGGAGCCCTAACACACATGTCTGTGATGGCCTGCTTAGCGTGAAGAGGAGGGACGGTCTTTAAAACAAATGATAAAATAGATCTTTAACGATCATCACTTTTACCAGTCCAGATGTTTAAATGCCCGCTCAGCGTCGAGGTGCCAGTCTTTTTGGTGCCACATTGACTACATCCAGTGAAGCCAACGTAAGTTTCTGTAGCATTTTGAAGAATAAATTAGAATCTTTTCCACACCTCACTCTTACCGGTGTGTGTTTGTCTTTTCAGTTCTCCTGCTTTTAGTTTATCCTTAACTTCTCACTCCTTCATATCGGGGATCCTCCTTAACTTCTCACTCCTTCATATCGGGGATCCTCCTTAACTTCTCACTCCTTCATATCGGGGATCCTCCTTAACTTCTCACTCCTTCATATCGGGGATCCTCCTTAACTTCTCACTCCTTCATATCGGGGATCCTCCTTAACTTCTCACTCCTTCATATCGGGGATCCTCCTTAACTTCTCACTCCTTCATATCGGGGATCCTCCTTAACTTCTCACTCCTTCATATCGGGGATCCTCCTTAACTTCTCACTCCTTCATATCGGGGATCCTCCTTAACTTCTCACTCCTTCATATCGGGGATCCTCCTTAACTTCTTACTCCTTCATATCGGGGATCCTCCTTAACTTCTCACTCCTTCATATCGGGGATCCTCCTTAACTTCTCACTCCTTCATATCGGGGATCCTCCTTAACTTCTCACTCCTTCATATCGGGGATCCTCCTTAACTTCTCACTCCTTCGTATCGGGGATCCTCCTTAACTTCTTACTCCTTCATATCGGGGATCCTCCTTAACTTCTTACTCCTTCATATCGGGGATCCTCCTTAACTTCTTACTCCTTCATATCGGGGATCCTCCTTAACTTCTCACTCCTTCATATCGGGGATCCTCCTTAACTTCTTACTCCTTCATATCGGGGATCCTCCTTAACTTCTCACTCCTTCATATCGGGGATCCTCCTTAACTTCTCACTCCTTCATATCGGGGATCCTCCTTAACTTCTCACTCCTTCATATCGGGGATCCTCCTTAACTTCTCACTCCTTCATATCGGGGATCCTCCTTAACTTCTTACTCCTTCATATCGGGGATCCTCCTTAACTTCTCACTCCTCCATATCGGGGATACCAGTTTAAAATAAATAAAATAAAGACGTGCGCAGGGGAGGATTACCAAATTAAGAGGAGGCGTTCACGTGCACAGAGTTTAGAACTTCGGGTCGGGTTTGGGCTTCAGCTCTTACCTCTGTAAGACACTAACACAAGCAGAGCAGCTGGCATGGGGTGAACATGGGGTGAAGGGCGTTTGAAGGTCCTGGACAGGGTTGGTATCACGCCACCGTCAGCATGTTGCGTTTATGATCATCAGGAAATTATTAATGAAAAAAGCTTCTCCAAGGTTTTTTTTTCTTATCAAACTGAACTTTGTCTCCGTCTATTAGGAGTTAATATAAAGTGTGGCTGGTCGAGTTCCTCACATTCAGGAAACCAGTCCGCTCCACTCAGCAGAACCCTCTGGAAACATGGCCAAACTTCTCCTCGGTAAGAAACACGGGCAGAACCCTGTGTGACCCGGTCTGTCTGGTCTTCCTTTACTCATTCATTCTGCAGGTTTAACCTGGTGGACTGAGTCATGGACTGGGTCGGTCTGATTCTGGTCTGCCAGCCTGTAGGTGGACTGGGTCAGACCTAATCCTGGTCCACCAGGTTCTAGATAGAGTGGATGAGTCTGGATCCACCAACCGAATGTAACCATGTTCTCTCCGTTTACAGCTTTGAGCGTCTTGTTGGTCCTTCATGTGGGTGAGTATCAGACACACACACACACACACACACACACACACACACACACACACACACACACACACACACACACACACACACACACACACACACACAATGTAACATGTGTGTTACAGCACCAGCCCTTTAATCATGAAAAGAGGAAGTAGTAGGTAAAGGTGCCAACCACCATGAGGAGACATCGGGGGTTTGGTGTCTTGCTCAAGGACACCTTGGCATGAACTCTGGGCGGAGGATCAAACCGGAAACCCTCCGGTGACAGGGCGGTTGTGCCACTCACAGGGGACAGGGCCCTGTGAGGAGGGCTCTGTCATCCAAGGTCCTTGGATGACCTTGGAGGACCTTGGATGGTCATCCACTGAGGTATCAGTGAGTAGAGGGACCAATGATTTGTCGGTTTGATTCCCACTGAGCTCATGTCTAAGTGTCCTCGGAGAAGACTCCTAACCCCCAGTTACTCCCACCATTAACCCCGTCATGGCTGCTTGCTGCAGTGCGATGCAGCGAAAGTAATTATTATTAATACTTTATTATTATTAAAATGACGTAATTTTAAAATATGCAACAAAAAAGTAGAAATTGGCAAAAATTTATAAAAATTGCAATTTAAAAAAAAAAATTGTAAAAATTGTGAACATTTGCATAAAAGGTTAAATTTTCAAAAAAATTACAGACTTGCAAAAAAAATTGCAAAGATTTGTAAAAAGTGAAGATTTACGCCGTAGCGATTTTTATAGCATCATGTTAGCTTAGCATGCTGGCATAATATTAGCATGTTAGCTTAGCATGCTGGCATAATATTAGCATGTTAGCTTAGCATGCTAGCATAATATTAGCATGTTAGCTTAGCATGCTGGCATAATATTAGCATGTTAGCTTAGCATGCTGGCATAATATTAGCATGTTAGCTTAGCATGCTAGGATAATATTAGCATGACGTTAGCATCATGTCATCATGTTAGCTTAGCATGTTAGCATCATCATTTGTGAACAAAAGTGAAATTTTGTGAAAAGTTGAAAAAAAAATGGCAAAACTTTGCAAATACCTTAAAAATCTTTTAACAGGTAGAACAAACAGAATGGGCATAGAGGTAATAAAAGGTGGTGAAGGCTTAGGACGGCACATCTCAACAGAACACTGGTACCAGAACAGGGTAGAGAGGATGGTCAGGGTTATCCATGATGGTAGAGAGGATGGTAAGGGTTATCCATGATGGTAGAGAGGATGGTCAGGGTTATCCATGATGGTAGAGAGGATGGTCAGGGTTATCCATGATGGTAGAGAGGATGGTCAGGGTTATCCATGATGGTAGAGAGGATGGTCAGGGTTATCCATGATGGTAGAGAGGATGGTCAGGGTTATCCATGATGGTAGAGAGGATGGTCAGGTTTATCTATGATGGTAGAGAGGATGGTCAGGGTTATCCATGATGGTAGAGAGGATGGTCAGGGTTATCCATGATGGTAGAGAGGATGGTCAGGGTTATCCATGATGGTAGAGAGGATGGTCAGGGTTATCCGTGATGGTAGAGAGGATGGTCAGGGTTATCTGTGATGGTAGAGAGGATGGTCAGGGTTATCCATGATGGTAGAGAGGATGGTCAGGGTTATCCATGATGGTAGAGAGGATGGTCAGGGTTATCCATGATGGTAGAGAGGATGGTCAGGGTTATCCATGACGGTAGAGAGGATGGTCAGGGTTATCCATGATGGTAGAGAGGATGGTCAGGGTTATCCATGATGGTAGAGAGGATGGTCAGGGTTATCCATGATGGTAGAGAGGATGGTCAGGATTATCCATGATGGTAGAGGATGGTCAGGGTTATCCATGATGGTAGAGAGGATGGTCAGGGTTATCCATGATGGTAGAGAGGATGGTCAGGGTTATCCATGATGGTAGAGAGGATGGTCAGGGTTACCCATGATGGTAGAGAGGATGGTCAGGGTTATCCATGATGGTAGAGAGGATGGTCAGGGTTATCCATGATGGTAGAGAGGATGGTCAGGGTTATCCATGATGGTAGAGAGGATGGTCAGGGTTATCCATGATGGTAGAGAGGATGGTCAGGGTTATCCATGACGGTAGAGAGGATGGTCAGGGTTATCCATGATGGTAGAGAGGATGGTCATGGTTATCCATGATGGTAGAGAGGATGGTCAGGGTTATCCATGATGGTAGAGAGGATGGTCAGGGTGGTAGAGAGGATGGTCATGGTTATCCGTGATGGTAGAGAGGATGGTCAGGGTTATCCGTGATGGTAGAGAGGATGGTCAGGGTTATCCATGATGGTAGAGAGGATGGTCAGGGTTATCTATGATGGTAGAGAGGATGGTCAGGGTTATCCATGATGGTAGAGAGGATGGTCAGGGTTATCCATGACGGTAGAGAGGATGGTCAGGGTTATCCATGACGGTAGAGAGGATGGTCAGGGTTATCCGTGATGGTAGAGAGGATGGTCAGGGTTATCCATGACGGTAGAGAGGATGGTCAGGGTTATCCATGACGGTAGAGAGGATGGTCAGGGTTATCCATGACGGTAGAGAGGATGGTCAGGGTTATCCATGATGGTAGAGAGGATGGTCAGGGTTATCCATGATGGTAGAGAGGATGGTCAGGGTTATCCATGATGGTAGAGAGGATGGTCAGGGTTATCTATGATGGTAGAGAGGATGGTCAGGGTTATCTATGATGGTAGAGAGGATGGTCAGGGTTATCCATGATGGTAGAGAGGATGGTCAGGGTTATCCATGATGGTAGAGAGGATGGTCAGGGTTATCCATGATGGTAGAGAGGATGGTCAGGGTTATCCATGACGGTAGAGAGGATGGTCAGGGTTATCCATGATGGTAGAGAGGATGGTCAGGTTCATCCATAACGGGTATCAATGTTCCTGTGTCCTCTCCTCAGCTTCAGCCAGTAAGCTGGTGTGTCACATGACCAACTGGGCACAGTATAGACCCGGTGTTGCCAAATTCACCCCGGACAACATCGACCCGTTCCTGTGCACCCACGTCATCTACTCCTTGGCCACCATCAACAGCTTTAACCAGATCACCTCCGTGGAGTGGAACGACCTGGAGCTGTACAAGAGTCTGAGCAGCCTCAAGCTTGTGTGAGTCCACGGGCAGACGGGGATGAGGGCAGGGAGTAAGATCTGATCTACAGACCGTGACGTTCTCTTTCTCTGTCTCCTTCTGGTGGCAGGAACCCAGACCTGTTGACTCTGCTCTCTGTTGGCGGCTCTGTGAACGGACTCAGCCCGTAGGTTCTGATTCACCTCTGGTCACCACCACCTGGAAGCTCTACATCTTCTCTCTCTGTCACCAGGTTCATCGCTGTGGTTGCCAAACCGGAGAGTCGGGCAGCTTTTATTAAGTCGGCCATCAGCTTCCTTCGTACCCACGACTTTGATGGGCTGAACCTGGCCTGGGAATATCCAGGACATAATGGGAGTCCGGTACAGGACAAGGAGAGATTCACCCTGCTGGCTTCGGTAAGAGAGAAAGATGAACCAGAACATAAACAAACTGTTTAATCACAGCTTAGACACAAACTGGTCAGGTACAAACCACGACTTGAACATGGCCTCAGTGTGGATTAAAGATGGCCTTAGGCTGGACTGAGCAGGGGCTAAACGTGGCCTTAGCATGGCCTGAACAGGGCCTCAGGATGGCCTGAACATGGGCTAAACATGGCCTTAGCATGGCCTGAACAGGGCCTCAGGATGGCCTGAACATGGGCTAAACATGGCCTTAGCATGGCCTGAACAGGGCCTCAGGATGGCCTGAACATGGGCTAAACATGGCCTGAACATGGGCTTTACATGGCCTCAGTATCCTCTAAACATGGGCTAAACATGACCTCATCATGACCTGAACAGGGCCTCAGGATGGCCTGAACATGGGCTAAACATGGCCTCAGTATCCTCTAAACATGGGCTAAACATGACCTCATCATGACCTGAACAGGGCCTCAGGATGGCCTGAACATAGGCCAAACATGGCCTCAGCATGGCCTGAACATGGGCTAAACATGGCCTCATCATGACCTGAACATGGCCTGAAAATGGCCTCACTGTTGCCTGAACATGGGCTTAACATGGCCTCAGCATGGCCTGAACATGGGCTTAACATGGCCTCAGCATGGCCTGAACGTGGCCTCCTCCTGATGATAAACTTCTTCATGTCTTTACAGGAACTAGTAAAGGCATTTGAGGACGAGGCTAAAGAGAACCGTAAGACTCGTCTGCTGCTGTCCTTCAACGCCGCAGGTTTCCGTTCAACCGTCGACAGAGCTTATGAAGTTAACAAGCTGGCTCCGTAAGTTGGCATGCAGTTGTATGGTCAGACGGTCAGAGGTTAAAGGTCCTCATGGAGAGTGTGTTCTGTGTCTCAACAGTCACTTTGACTTCATCAATGTCATGACCTACGACTTCCACGGGCACTGGGAAGCAGCGACGGGACACAACAGCCCGCTGTACCGCAGCTCTGTGGATTCCGGCACTCACCTTCATTATAACATTGTAAGAAGCCGACTTGAGAACTCTCCGAATGTCTCTGTTTACGTGTTCGTGTGTTTACAGGAGACTCTAAACGAACGGAGGGGGTTCTTCTCCCACCAGCCTGGAATTAAATAGTCTTGTCTGGGTTCTTGTTTTAGAACTCCTCGGTGTCCTACTGGATCTCTCTGGGCGCTCCAGCTGAGAAGCTGCTGTTGGGTATGTCCACCTACGGCCGAACCTACCGCCTGACGACAGGAGCTAATGGACTCGGGGCACCCTCCAACGGTCCAGCTGAAGCGGGACCTTACACCCGTACCGAAGGCTTCTGGGCATACTACGAGGTACGAATGCCACGTTCAATAGAATATGAAACTTTATGGTCCGTACACAGTCCAAACGTAGACAAAATCCTCAGTTGTTACCATGGTAACCAGAATCTACGTTCCTACCCTCACCATGGTAACCAGGATCTACGTTCCTACCCTCACCATGGTAACCAGGATCTACGTTCCTACCCTCACCATGGTAACCAGGATCTATGTTCCTACCCTCACCATGGTAACCAGGATCTACGTTCCTACCCTCACCATGGTAACCAGGATCTACGTTCCTACCCTCACCATAGTAACCAGGATCTACGTTCCTACCCTCACCATAGTAACCAGGATCTATTTTCCTACCTTCACCATGGTAACCAGGATCTACGTTCCTATCCTCACCGTGGTAACCGGGATCTACGTTCCTACCCTCACCGTGGTAAACAGGATTTACATTCCTACCCTTACCATGGTAACCAGGATCTACGTTCCTACCCTCACCATAGTAACCAGGATCTATGTTCCTACCCTCACCATGGTAACCAGGATCTACGTTCCTACCCTCACCATGGTAACCAGGATCTACGTTTCTACCCTCACCATGGTAACCAGGATCTTCGTTCCTACCCTCACCATGGTCACCAGCTGTGGGCGGTGACCGAAAGAATGATATTGCGGATACAAGCGGCTGAAATGAGCTTCCTCCACAGGGTGGCTGGGCTCTCACTCAGAGATCGGGTGAGGAGTTCAGACATCCGGGAGGAGCTCGGTGTCGAGCCGCTCCTCCTCCAGGTCGAGAGGAGCCAGATGGGATGATTCGGGCATCTGGTCAGGCTGCTCCGCGAGCGCCTCGCTGGTGAGGTGACTCAGACATATCCCAATGGGAGGAGACCAAAAGGCAGACCCTGGACCTGCTGGAGAGACTATGTCTCACAGCTGGACAGGGAACACCTCAGGATCCTCCTGGGTGAGATGGAGGATGCAGCCGGGGTGAGAGAAGGCTGGGCTTCTCGTCTGAGGGCGTTACCCCACGACCCGGCTCGGATAAGCGGAAGACGATAACAGATCCAAACCTGTTCTCCCAGCTCATGTGTGTGTGTGTTGGCAGATCTGTGGGTTCCTCGGCAGTGCGACAGTGTCCTGGATCCCTGAGCAGGAGGTTCCCTACGCCACCTACAGCAGCGCCTGGGTGGGCTACGACAACATGCGCAGCTACTCCTCTAAGGTAACTAACTACCTGATCCGGGTCCTTCGTGTTCCTCTGAGAACATAGAAAAAGATTTTTTCTGGACAGTGTGTTTGATCCGTGAACGTTTTCCAGGTTCAGTGGATGACCTCCAGAGGCCTGGGAGGAGCTCATGTATGGACCATGGACATGGATGACTTTACAGGGTCTCTCTGTTCAGAGGGGGCGTATCCGCTCATCAACCACCTCCGTTCCTCCATGGGTAAACTCTCCTTCCAAAACCGTTTCTCTCTTCTCAAATGTTATTTATTCACATTATGTTTTGTGATGAAGGTTTCCCTCCAAAACCAACCACCACGCCGCGTCCCACCACCACCAGGGACCCAATCGCTGACTTCTGCAATGGTCGCCCCGACGGGCTGTACGAGAATCCAGCTGATAAGACCACCTACTTCCAGTGTTTCCAGGGAAACACGTACCTGAACCACTGCCAGCCTGGACTCATCTTCTGGGACTCCTGCAAGTGCTGCAACTGGCCTTGAACCCTCCGCCAACCCTCCGCCAACCCTCCGCTGGACTTCCAAAAACCCAATAATCAATCAAGTAATCCAGTCTGTGACGATCTGATCAGAATAAACACGTGTTCCTGTATTTGTGTTCTTTAATGAGGAGAAATAAAATCAGGTAACTCTTCTCAAACATGGCTTCCCACATTTATTTTCAACAATCAGTCTGAATGTGCAGCACGGTGGTGCAGTGGGTAGCAAAGTGGCCTCACAGCAAGAAGGTCGTGGGTTCAAGTCCCGGGTGGGGACGAGGCTTGAAACACTGCCCTTTCTGTGTGGAGTTTGCATGTTCTCCCTGTGTTTGCATGGGTTTCCTCCCACCCTCCAAAGACATGCATGCTAGGTTGATTGGCCGGTGCCAAATTGCCCCTAGGAATGTGTGTGTGTGGATGGTTGTATGTGTGTGGCCTCGCGACAGACTGGTGACCTGTTCGGGGTGTACCCTACCCTTCGCCTTAAATTAGCCGGGATGGGCTCCGGCACCCCCTGTAATCCCAATGGGACTAACGGACAAGAAGACTGACTGACTGACAGTCTGAATGTTTCATCTTCTGAACCGTTTATCCATATCGAGCTGCGAAGTTGCCGGAGCCTATCCCGGTTGATTTCAAGCGAGAGGCAGGGTACACACTGATTAGTACCCAGTCTGTTGTAGGACCACACACACAGACAACCCCTACCCGCCGACACACACGTTCCTAGGGGGTAACTTCATAGCAGCCAGTCAACCTAACGTCCATGTTTCTGGAGGGTGAGAGAAGACCAGAGAAGACCCACATATTTAAAGGAAGAACATGCAAACTCTACACAGAAAGGACAGTGCTTGAAGTCCCTCCCTACCCACCTTTGGTCCACAAAAAAAAAGAACAAGAAGAAGAACGGAAAGGGGACAAGTCAAGCTAACTCCTCGCAGGGCCAGCGAATGGGCCAATAAAAGGCAAGAAAAGATTCTTATTTTTCAAAATTTCTGGGGGGAACGCCCCTCCCCCCGTTCTGGCTTTGTCAATAATCTCACAGCCCCGCCCCTTTAGAAAATCCCGGATCCGCCCCTCATTAACGGTTTCAATCATTTGTTCATCCATGTCGCCAGAGGGCGCTGTGGTCAGAACTGTTTAAAACCAGCAGGAAGTGACGTCAGTCTGTTTAAAACCAGCAGGAAGTGACGTCAGTCTGCTAGTCCATGCTTTTTGCTCTGAAACACATGAGCAGGCTCTCTGCTGCAGTAAGATGATATTTATAAGATTAATATGAATATTAGGAGAAGTTTCAGTGAAAGTTTATGTATATTTAAAAAATAACAAAGATTAAAGTGAGATTTGTTTGATTTTAAAGTGAAACTTGTTATTTTTGTTAAGTTGTAGTTGAACATGTTCAGCAGCTGTATGTTAAAAGATGTTTGAAGAAACTCTGGATTTAAAAAAATGTTCAAAAAGAAGCAGATGAAATGTAGTTAAACAGTGGATCAAAAGATGAGGAGAGTTTTTTTTAATCATTACAGTCTGAGTGAAAACAGGAACTAAACTTTATTCAATCTTAAAAAAAACAGAGACTTTTCTTTTATAATGCAGTCCCTGGATTATATTTGACCAAAAAAAAAAGTGATCTAAAATCCATCTTTTATAGAGTTTATTTCCAGTAAACATGAGATGTGTTTTTTTGTGACTTACTTTGTTTTTTTTAAGACTTTTTAGAAAGCTTCACATAAAAGAGAATAAGTCTAAAAGTGAGAGCTGTTCCACAGCAACATGTTTACTTTTTTTTAACTTGGTTTTCGCTCTAAATTGTGCGACAAATTCAAATGCTTATTTTTTGAAGTTTCGTGCTCCAGGCCAACTTGTGACTGAAGGTCTAAATGTACAGAAAACAGGGTGAAGTCTGTCATCATAATGAATCCAGGTTTGATCAGATCAAAGCAGGGTTGAACAATAAGCTATTATTATAATTATCATTAGTCATTTTATTTAATGAACAAATATAGACAATGTTTATGTTTAAAGTGAATCTTGAGGAGAACAAGCATCCTCATGTTTGGTCGTCCAAGTTCATCTGTCTCTGTATTTGTTTTTTTGGAAAGCTTTGGAATAAAGATCCTTGAAAGTTTGTCGGATATTCCGTGTAAATTGGAAGCAGTAAATCTGACTGCTGTCCTATAAGTGGGTTTTCACACATGCATTCCTCTGCACGTCACCTGGAAGTTTATCATGTGAAATATCCTCCGACCCTCTGCTTATGGTTTAGAACCTGTACGAAACGACCCTGTTTAAACTCAAGACGATCAGAGGCCGGTCCCTTCAAACGTTAGATGTTTCTGGACAGTTACAGTTCTGTCAAACTAAAAAAAGACAAACTGAAACAATGAACTTTTGAAGTTTTGTACTCGGAGCAAACTGCAGTAATCTGTGTGACCGCTGTCATCTCAATACATCCAGTTTGGATTAAATTAGAAAACTCTTTTGCTCACTTGAATTCAATAAATGCAGTTTGAAAATACTTAAGAATAAAGAGCATCGAAAACTTTGCAGCAAAACTGGAAGGTGTCATATCAACGGGTTTCCACATGTATTCTTTTTAATTTAGTGAAGTTCTGAAAACAACAATAATAAACAGAGACGTAGGTTGATTGAAGCACTGATCATGTTAAAGAACAATAATTTAATGACCATTTACAGACTCTGGTCATCTCTAAAAATTACATCTTGTAATAGTTTCATTTCAGTTTTTCACAGATTAAAATAGATTGTTTAAGTTTTGGAATTGCTTGATGAAGAAGTTCCTGTTCTGTTGCTGCTTCAGTCAGGCTGGATTATCTTCTTTTCCACTGAATTATTCAGAACTAGAATGTTCTGTTTTTAAAAATTAGGATGAAATGTTGACAGGAGTTCAAGAGACACTTAAAAATAAATCTGACAGACTTCAAGCTGTTCAGTCTCCAGTTTCATGCTGTGTAAGCTGACTGAAGGACCACTGGAAGGTCGAGGGCATTGAGGTAGTTACAGGATCAAATTTCTCTTCCTGAAAACAGAATTTTTAATTAAATAACAGGTTAATGTTTTAATGAGGAAGAAATAAATGTTGTGTTTTTATAAATATTGGTTGTTTTGGTTTAAAGTTTCCTTAAAATGCATCGAATGCAGGGACAAGAATCCATCTGGTTTCAGCTTTCTTTCCATGAGCACCTGCATGGACGCATCAGGAGGAACACCCAGACTCACAGATATTAAAGATAAAGAGGTGGCATTGGGGCGCTACATCCACAACAAAAATAGAGTTTATACAAAGAACTGTGTTGAGTGAATTACTCAGTCCGTGTTTCCTGACCAGTGGAAGTACGTTCTAATATCCTTCTCTTAATTTAGCTTCAAACCAGATTGAGAAAGCTTGTAATCAGTTTACCTCACTTATCATTTCCACTCCTTAAATCCAAAGTCAGATTCTTAGAACCAATATGACATTACAAACATTGGGTTCAACACAATTTGAATGACTTTTAAAGTGGACGTTAAGAGTTGAAACCGTAACGAATCTACGTCACATTCCGTTTCAAGTCTACGTCGGATTCTTTGGGATGAAATGTTTGCACTTCAAGTCTGGCTGGAAATGTTTAAAATTCATAAGAATAAAATGTGTCTAATTAGTTGTTTGTGTCCCTGAATCAATTCTAAGGCATCAAAATCTGCCATTCAAAATAGTTTGCTGTGAATCTTTGGGTGGTGATACCCTTCTGTGTTGGAGGATGTTTGACTAGGTCAACGCTCTCAGTCGCTGAGATGCATCATGTTTAACATAAAGTAAGATTATTCATGGTTTATGGTCGGTAGGAATAAACTAGAATTTTCTCGTCATTTTCTGTAGAACATTTTGGAACATTTAATCAAAGACAACCATGTGTTTAAATAACAAGGCTATGTTTTATTAGGAGAACAAATATTTGGTGCTCATTGGCACAAGTGGTTTGGTTGTTTACAAATGTGGAAGGAGTCCGAGCCCAACCTTAAAGAATCTGAGAGAAAAAAGAAAATCTTTAAAGCATGCCATAATTGTTGTTCTTTAGATCTCCCGGCACGTGAATCAGGAGCACCAGCATCCTTATTTTTGATAGTCCTGGTCTATTTTTATTTTTGAAGTCTATGTTCCTCAGACCATGGGACATATCTTGGGCGTGTACTGACTTGGTACCAGGAAGGTAAACAAAGTAATCAACACTCCCTTCAGTTATTTGGAGCTCCTTGAGACCCCACCAGGAGGAACCCCACCAGGAGGAACCCCACCAGGAGGAACCCCACCAGGAGGAACCCCCAGACTCTAATCTAATGACAGCAAGTTTTTGCTGCAGTGGATCAACATGTCAGAACTAATGACTGGAGGTTTTTCCTGAGATGTGTTCAGGGCTTTCTTCTTGGTCTCCTCCGTTTAAAGACGGGTTACTACAGGAGACGCTGCCATCAGCTGTGATTTGGAGCGCTTAATTACCAAGCTAGCAGGAAGCCCCAGATTCTGCTACCTTCCAACCTCTCCTGGCTCACTCAAAGACAGCTCCACCTTATTAAGAAACAAGAAAATATTGAGGAGAAAATAACAGAATGTCTTCACTGTACGCGATGAAGACGTCTTTTTAAATCTAGTTCTACGAGTTCCAGGAGCACAAGAGTCTTCATTTTGGATCGTCCACCTTGAGCCTCAAAAAAAAAAAAAAAGGAGACTTTTTTTTTACTTGAGTTCCTGGATAAGCATGAACAAAATGTCCAAGTGGATGAAAATCCACGTCTTATTAGAGGCCATTTCCAGTAAACATAAGATGTTTTTTTTGTTAATCGCAGTTTGGTTACATATTTAATCGGTTTCTGATGGTCGTTGGCACAAAGTATTTGGTAAACAAGAAAACGAAGCTTAAAGCACAGTATTGAAGAACCTGAAAGAAAACTTCAGTCTAGTGGAAACTGAAGTTCTGTTTTCCGTAAGCCTTGAGATGGGCTTCACCAATGCTCTTCATGCCTGTTTGGGTAACATACTGAACATCTGCAAACACAACCCTTGATTTTGTACGCCTGCTTTAATGTATCTGGTCTGTGGGAGATCTTAACACGCTTACTAAACGTGATCATGTTCACAGCACCCGATGGACAGTTTGTTTTACATGTCTGTGTTTGTGAGATGTTCAAATAACAGCATTGAAATACTAATGATGTGAAACTAATTAATTAAATTGGGATGGTCACTGATGCAACTTTTGTCTTCCAAGTAACTCTCCAGGAGCTCAACTCTGTAAAAAGTTGTCCGCATCAGGGAGGTCGCTGCTTTGATATCAGGCTTTCAAACATGAACCCTTTATGTCCATCTATGTCGTTTACACACAATAGTAATCTCTAAAATCTAATAATAGTTGAATTCAGACACTATGAATTCAGTCTTTCAAAGACTAGAAAAGAATGTTTTTGTTTGAGTTTTGGTTTTGCTGATGAAACAGTTCCTGTTCTGTCACTTTTTCAGTCAGGATGGATCATCCTGTGTTCTGCTAACTCTTTCAGAACCAGAATGTTTCATGTCTGACTCATGGTTTAACTTTTACAGGAGTTCTAAGGAGCAATCAAAGAGTCCATGGGCTTAAAAAGCAGGGAAATGTTTTATTTAAGAATCAAATATTTGGTGCTTCTTGTCACAAATGGTTTGTGTACATAAAGGTTTAGAAGGGTTAAAAAACAATCACAATAAATCCGCAAGAAAAAATAAAGTCTTCATCGTACACGACGAACGCTGCACGAGTTTCAGGAGCCCCATCATCCTCATTGTTGGTCGTTTTTGTTTTGTTCACTTCAACTTTTTTACACGTAAAGTCTACGTTCCTCAGATCGCAGGACAGATCGTGATGCGTGTATGGACTTGGCACCTGGAATGAAAACAAAGTAATCAACACTCACTGTAGGTATTTGGAGCCCATTAAGACCCCACTAGGAGGAACCCCCAGACTCCAATCTGATTTGTGTTTGTGCAGCAGTGGATGGTTTGAGTCTAACTGTATTAACTGGTCTCAGAGAATGGGTTTCCAGTAGACTCTTCTCTCCTGTGATCGCTGAGCTGTTTAATTGTGGTTGTTGATTTTCACAAAGAATTCATCAACATATCAGAACTAATGACTGAGTGCCTTCTTCTTGGTCTTCTCCATGTACAGATTGGTTAGTTCAGGAGACACTGGCATAAACTGTGACTTGGAGCGCCTTATTCCTGCGCTAGCAGGAAGCCCTGGATTAAGCCTTCTTCCAATCTATCCCTTGCTTACTCAAAGAAAAAATATTAATATAATAATTGTAAAGGACTGTTGATTCAAATGGAATGGTTACATTAAGTTTGGAGGCGGGGGAAGAACATCTTAACAGCATGTGATGAATGGGACTTTTTAGATCCACCTCAACAAGTTTCAGGGGTAAAAAATCCTCTTTTTGTGTCGTCAATGTTCACCTTGTGTTCTCTCAACGTGCTCGCAAGTAGCAAGTTCGTGATTGGAACCGCTGAATGTCGGAGGTAACGACCTACTCTGTGTTGGTGGATGTTTGACTGAGTCACACCTCTCACATTGCTTTACTGCTCATTCTGCTTCATGAAGTGGTTCAAGACATCTCACTTAAGGAGCAGAAAGAGCTTCTGGTTTATGGTTGTTAAAAGTAAAGCTATCCAGTCGTGTTTTCGTACTGAACTCAAGATAAAATCGGAGTAGTAAATTGTCGTTGAACTACTTTGCCAGTTTTGGTATGCCAGTGTAAATCTGTCTGCCCATTGAAGGCTGAGTTTCATGAGACGGGATTCACCAATGCTTCTTGTCTGTTTACATGAAACATTGAAGCCTGTTATTTTCAGCTCAAATTAACACCTTGTTTTTATTTTAATTTTAAAATAATGCCGTTTGTGATTTGTCTTTTACAGTTGAAGACTTTTTTCCTCAAACTCACCAGAAACAAACTAATCAAAACCCTCCAAAATATTCATGTTGATGATCTGTAGCAGTAGGTTCATCGGGTTGTATCTGAACATGTTCAGCAGCTGCATACAAAGAAATTGAAGGGTTAAGGTATAATTTTTCAGAATCAGAATAATTGAAGAAACTCTGGTCTTAAGAAATGATCGAAAAGAAACAGATTAAATGCAGTTAGCAGTGGATCAAATGATGAAGAGAGATTTTTTTTCTTTACAGATAACTAAATGTAAAAAAGACCCGATTGATCTAAAATCTAAGTTTGTTTTCATATTTAATAGATTTTCATATTTAATAAATTTCTGGTGCTTCTAAGTGTAACCATTTCTGTAACCCTTGCACAAAGGGTTTAAAAAAGAAATTTGGGGATGGAGTAAAAGCATAATCTTGAAGAACCTGAAAGAGTTCAGCCTCTGTTGCATTGAGGGAATATTTACAAGTTTAATATTAACTCTACGAGCAGTGTCAGTTTAAATGGATGTAAGATTAAAGTGAGATTTGTTTGATTTAAAAGTGAAGCCTGTTATTTTGGTTTAGTTGTAGCTGAACGTGTTTTTTTAACTCAGTGTTCACTCCTAATTGTGTCACCAATTTAAATACAATCAACTTTTTTTCTTTACAGAAAAGTAGTTCAAAGAAGAGACAATTGACGTTATGTGTTTACAAGTTTACCTTACATCAAAACTGGGTGCTGTCGTATAAGTGGTTATCCTTAGGTTTACCTTGAAGTCTCAACTTGTTTGCATCCTCGGCATGTCACCTGAAACTTCTTACAACTCACTGCTTATGGATTACAAACTGATCATAAGAGTTAATAAATCTCAGACTGATCAGAGCCTGGTCCCAGCAAACGTAAGCTGTTTTTGGACAGTTGCAGTTCTGTTGAACTAAACTCTATGCAGCCTAAAAAACAGACTTTTTTTTTTTCCAAAGCTACACACAGAACAATTCTTTTAAAAATCAGAGCTGTTCCACAACACGTTGTTTATATTTTTCCACTTAATCTTCAACTTAAATGCTGAACTTTCGTGCTCGAAGCCAACTAAGTGAACTGTAACCTGTGTGACCGCTGTCATTTCAATGTATCTGGTCTCGATCAGAGGATTGTTATAGTTTACCCAAATTCAATAGTTGCAGAGTTTGGAATTACTTTAGAATAAAGAGCCTCAAAAACTTTGCAGCTTTTAATATCTTCTGGTTGAATTGGAAGCAGGAAAACTGGATGATGTTGTATCAAAGAGTTTCCTCAGCTTTTGCTTGAAGCACTAACTCACTGTACGCAATGAACGCAGCTCTTTAGATCCACCTTAACGAGTTTCAGGAGCACAATTAGTATAAAAAAACCAATATTTTTTCAAAATATTTAGAACAAACAAAATTTTTCAACTTATAGAGTTATGAACATAAAGAAAATTTGCATAACTTTCTTTCTAGGAATTTTGCACATAAAGAAAGTTATGTGCAATATTGAAACGGTCTGGGAGTCTTTGGAAAGCACTGTGTTTTTTATTGTTGTCCAGCATCCTCAACTCAGCCAGTAACGAGACACAAGGGTCATAGTCCGTCAACATTGGGGGAAGACTGACAAGACTTCACTGGATCCGGCAGGAGCGACGAACAGATGTTAAAAACTTTTATGTTGCCCATCTTTATGGCACCGACTTCTGCTGGTTTTTTTTTTTAGTACTGATTGATTTTGGAGCGCTAATCACCGATGACACCGACATCACATGACTTTCCCCTGCCTTGTCTTCTTCAAAAGTCATTTGTTTCACTTTCGTAGTTTTCGGCAGAAAGTGGTGCCATGGCCTCCAGAGCATCGGCAAGGTTCACCACTATATTATCCACCCTGTCCTGTGCCACATCCAGCAGATCTGAGTCCGAATTCTCCACAGGTCTGGAGTCTGCTCACACCTTTTGACTTGAGCACAATTTTTCATGTCCTCTCCTTTTTGGACATTTGGGGTGAGGTCTGATATATTGACTTACGCTGCTACGTGAGGTTTGGCCCCTGAATTAGTGGAGATTTTGGGGAGAGCCATCATGGGGGGTCTTTTCAAAGTTTAGCCAACCATTCGGCCAATTCCGCTCTTCTCTCCTCTTTGCTGTCTTACCTCGATACGATGTTATTGGGTTGACAACTGTAGCCTTTGGGTTCACATCGACAGCACCTGCTGCAGCCTTCCCAGAAGCTCCAGTGGATGTACTGGAGCTAAAATGTCTTGAGGCTGCTGAGGTGGGTTTGGCTGGAGGCCGGTGGCTGTAGGTGGTTGGTCCAGGTCCTGATGATAGTGTTGTTTTTACAGATTTTTGGGTGGTGCTTCTGGAGACGTTGCCCAACTTCTTTCTGAGGACAACAGTCCCTGGTGGTTTCGGAGGATCAGAAACCATTTTTTTGCGCTGAGCCTGAACGCTGGAGAAGACCTGATTTTTTAAAGGTCCCCTATTATGCCTTTTTTCCCTTATTTTATCCTGTGCTATGTATCTGATATGCATAATTTTACATTCCGCCACAATCTCAACACAAAAGGTTATAAATACTAGCCTGTTTTGGAGCGCAGTTTCATACCCGGAAGTCAAAACAGCTTGTTTCAGTCTTTTTTTATTTTTTTTTTCCGGGGACCCGCCCCGTTGGTTGCGATTGGTTGTCATTCATTGTGATTTCCCCACCCACCCAGCACAGCGTGGAGCGGGAGGGGCGAGGTGTGCTTCACAGTAGAGTGAAGCACGGAAATGGGTGGATATCAGGGTGGCGAGCAGGTAGAAGTGGGGGAGGGTGTTTGAGCTGCAGGGGGCTGAACAAAAAACAGATGTACGTCACTATGTTCCACCAGTCGTTAGAGGTTTGGAGAACACGCCCCTTACTTTGAATTTAAATATCTCAAAATAGCATGAATCACAATAAAACACACTTTGGGGGATTGTTTGGGGTAGTACTAAGTAAAATAAAAGGTTAAAACCTCATAAAAGTCAGTTTTGCATAATAGGGGACCTTTAATTGTTTTTATACCTTTAACAGCACTTCTTCCACCATGCTGGGAGGAGACTTCTCCAACTGGCTTTTTAATAGACGTAGGTCTTTATAATCTTTAGAATAGACGTAGGTCTTTTCATGCCAGCCGCCTCCTTTTTGTTCTCTTGGGGTTTTTCAAGGAATTAACTTGAACATGTCTCCATTGTGGTATTCAATCTGTGTTCAAACAAGCTTTCACTAAACAATTGAGTTTCGAAAGAACCAAGAATCCTCATTTTGAATCATCTACGTTGAGCCACAACAAAACAGAGACTTTTTTATGAAGTTGTTTCTGGATTGTCATGGATGGACAAAATGCTCAAGTGATCTAAAATCCAAGTTTTGTCAGAGGCCATTTCCAGTAAACATAAAGGTGCTTTATTCACATCATTGCTCAGGAAAATCATCATGATGAGCAAAAAAATCTTACTTAAGACCAAAAAAGGTCTGTTAAATCTATGAAACCATGCAGTTTATTTTGAAAGTGCCTTTCCTCTAATTTACTGTATATGGCACTGTCTAAAAAATAAACATGCTTAAAGGACGTCGGTCCTTTAAGTGTCAAACCTGACAGCATTTGAGTTTATCCCACTACACCTGTGTCATCATCAGGGAACTCATAAGCACCTCAAGATTAAGCGGAGCCGGTTTTGGGCTTCTCCAACTTGCCCTTCCACCGAAAACAACATCGACTTGAGCGAAAAAACGGCTAACCTTGTGTCTGCCAACTGAACAAAAAAATGTCTTCTTTCTCGATTGTATTTGCTGCATAACAACATTACATGAGCAACCGATTCAGCGTTTCCACACTCACACAGCCCACTTGGATGTTTGCCGACTAATTTCAAACTCTCCGCCAGGGCGCAGTGTCCAAGTCTAGTTAGAACAACTTCAGCTCTACGACAATAGGTTTCAGGGCACCTAGTGCCAGTAACTGCCTTCTCACTGACGACCATAACAGACTGGTAAAAATGTACAGCAGTCACCACAGACGTTAAACCTGGTTCTCTCTCCAGTGTGTTCTGGTGTTGTTTTGGTGATTGCTCCAGAGGGTGAAAAGCTTTATACGCTGGAAGAACCAAGATGGGACTGTAAGGTGGCAGTACGCCTGTTTAATGGGTTGGTAGAATCTGGCATTGTGAGGGCGTGCTAATGGGGGCCTTCATGCTCATGCATAAATGAGTGCTTCCTCTTTCTAGTATTTTCATTTGAAAGAGTTTTGGGCTTTTTTTTTGTTCCTTCTGTGTAACAGAATGAACTGTGCGTAGCAGCATTTCGTATGTGAGTCTATGAGGGACTTTAATACAACACATAGAGTGTCGAAGACGGTAACACCTGCCTGGTCTCTACCTGGACATTAAAGTTTCTGTAAAGAGGTGAAAGTCTTCTGCTTATCAGACGGATTAATCATCTATTGGTGTTCCAGAACATTGTACTGCAGACTAATAATATTAATGAAATTTATAGACTCACTATCTGAGAAGGTGATAAGTGAGGGCGGCCTGCGGCGTACCGGGGGGTGTCGGCTCTGCTGGCAGATAGCAATACAACCTTTATTATGAAACATTTATCAGGATTTAATCTTGAAAAAAAAAGACGAAGGTTCTGTTTCTCACATCAAAGTTTCCAGGTGCCTCAAGTGGAGGAGTTTATGTATCTCGAGGTCATGGTTGGGGGAAGGCAGCGGGAGATCGACAGGCGGATCGGTGCGGCGTCGGCAATAACTATGATGCTGCATCGGTCCGTCAGTGTAAAGAAAGAGCTGAGCAGAAAAACAAAGCTCTCGATTTACAAGTCGATTTACATCACTACCCTCACCCTGGTAACCAGGATCTACGTTCCTACCCTCACCACGGTAACCAGGATCTACGTTCCTACCCTCATCATGGTAACCAGGATCTACGTTCCTACCCTCACCATGGTAACCAGGATCTACGTTCCTACCCTCACCATGGTAACCAGAATCTACGTTCCTACCCTCACCATGGTAACCAGGATCTACGTTCCTACCCTCACCGTGGTAACCAGGATCTACGTTCCTACCCTCACCATGGTAACCAGGATCTACGTTCCTACCCTCACCGTGGTAACCAGGATCTACGTTCCTACCCTCACCATGGTAACCAGGATCTACGTTCCTACCCTCACCATGGTAACCAGGATCTACGTTCCTACCCTCACCATGGTAACCAGGATCTACGTTCCTACCCTCACCATGGTAACCAGGATCTACGTTCCTACCCTCACCGTGGTAACCAGGATCTATGTTCCTACCCTCACCCTGGTAACCAGGATCTACGTTCCTACCCTCACCATGGTAACCAGGATCTACGTTCGTACACTCACCATGGTAACCAGGATCTACGTTCTTACTCTCACCATGGTAACCAGGATCTATGTTACTACCCTCACCCTGGTAACCAGGATCTACGTTCCTACCCTCACCATGGTAACCAGGATCTACGTTCCTATCCTCACCATGGTAACCAGGATCTACGTTCCTACCCTTACCATGGTAACCAGGATCTACATTCCTACCATCACCATGGTAACCAGGATCTACGTTCCTACCTTCGGGTGAGGAGTTCTGCCATCCGCTCCTCTTCCAGGCGGAGAGAAGCCAGATGGGATGGTTTGGGCATCCTGACCCACCTTGCCTCGTGTGTGAGGTGTTTCAGCCACGTCCTATCGGGAGGAGACCCAGAGGCAGACCCCGGATCTGCTGGAGAGACTATGTCTCACAGCTGGACTCGGAACACCTCAGGATTCTCCCGGGTGAGTAGGGGGAGACAGCTAGGGTGAGAGAAGCCTGGGCTTCCCGTCTGAAGCTGTTACCCCCTATGACCTTGCCCCGGAGAAGGGTAATGGTGTGATGAGGGTGTGATGGATCTTCTGTGATCAGACTTCTGTGTCCTGATCACAGAACGTTCATACAGAAGGGACATTGGAGGAGGTGAAACCAATCATTTTCCCAGCTTCATTAGTGAGTTTCAAGCTGGGAACCAAACAGCTGGCTGTACCCTGGCGCAGAGGTCACCACAATGGTCTCACAGCAAGAACACCAGGATTTCGAGTCCCGAAGTGTGGGCGAGACTTGAATTGCTGGCTTTTCTGTGTGGGGTTTGCATGTTCTCCCTTTGTATATGTGTGGGTTTTTTTTTTTTTCCAGTTTCCTCCCACTCTTCAAAAATTGCACCTAGGAAGGAGTGTGTGTGTGTGTACACAGTTTTGTGTGTGTTGAATAATTTTTAATCATTTTCACATGATTTTCAATCATTTTCAGATTAAAAATGATTTCCAGATGGAAGTCGAAACGTCTCGTTCAAGAATTAAACTGTCCAGAAGACTTTTTTAAAACTTTTTCTACTATTACAAAAAAGTTAAAAAGTCTTTCAAAAAGTCAAGCTAATTAATTTAATTGCATGTTTTAAATGAAACAAAAGACATGCTTAAAATCACTGAAATACAAAACGGTGCTGAAATTTGTTTAAATATATTGGTTTTTAATTTAAAGAGCATCTACCGAGGTCTATCTGGGCCCCGCTGCAAAACGTTTGGACACCCCTGCTCTAACGTAATGTCGTCATTTCTTAAGTGGAATAAAGTTTAAACAAAGTTCTCTCGTTAGGATCAAAAGGTGTGGGAGCACCAGTCGCTCATCTCAACGAGGCCTCATGTCTAAACAGAACACCTGGTCCCCCAACGGTGGGCCTCATCTGAGACGGTCCTCTGCCGGTGCTGTTCTCCGATCCGGTCTGCACCGGACAGAGTTCTCTGAGCCGGTCTGCACCGGACAGAGTTCTCTGAGCCGGTCTGCACCGGACAGCGTTCTCTGAGCCGGTCTGCACCGGACAGAGTTCTCTGATCCGGTCTGCACCGGACAGAGTTCTCTGAGCCGGTCTGCCGTATCTGTTTACAAACCGGGTGTGGGCAACGGTCGTGCAGATAATCTAATCTTCTCTGAGCTCCTCCATCGTCTTTATCTGGTTTATTTTCTTATTACTGCGATAAAAACCTCGTAAAGATTCTTTTCAAAACATCCATCGAGATGAAGGTGAAATGCTTTGATCCGGTCGGGTCAGAGGTTGTGTTGAATCCGTCCAGCTTTGCAGGATCTTATCAAACAGAAACCGGGTCGGAAGGTTGTATAAAAGGCGTCGGTGCCGTCGCTCTGGGAGTCATTCCCTGGTCTCCAGGTGAGTTTCTTTCTCTTGTACATCTTTTGTTTGCTGGTTTCTTCTTCAGTCTGCTCCTCGTTTATTCCACAGTCTACACCTGAAGGAATTGGGAGCAGAATGGCCCGGCTAGCAGTCATCGCAGGTAAAAAAAAAATGTTCCCAAATGAGGGTGGATGTGGGTTCTCATGGTTGTCTGGTTCTCTCCTGCAGCCCTTTGCCTGGTTCTGTGCCAGCTGGGTAAGTATCAGCGTTCACAGGTTTAGAGCTCGTTGCTCCGTCCGTCTCTAACCACGTCTTCCTACAGGATCTGCTAAAAGAATGGAATGCTACTTCACCAACTGGTCCCAGTACAGGCCAGGTGAAGGCAAGTTCCTGCCCCAGAATGTCGACCCCTTTCTGTGTACCACGCTCATCTACGCCTTCTCCATCATCAACCACGCCAACGAGCTGGTCACCTACGAGTGGAACGACGACGTCCTCTACAAGTCCTTCAACGAGCTGAAGAACAAGTAGGTTTGTAGATCTGTGGGGAACCTGAACTGGTCTTCTTACACCCCCCATCTCCTCCTCCTCCTCAGGAATCCAAACCTGAAGACCCTGCTGGCGGTCGGCGGCTGGAACTTTGGCTCATCACAGTAAGAAACACCTCACACCCGTTCCACCACACGTTCTGCAGGCAGTGGGTTTTAAACCAAACAAATTTTAGAAATAATTCTAAAGGTAAACTTTTTTTTTTATTCAGAGGAAATTTGTTTTGTTTCACAGAATCGTGTAACTTTATAAAATCATTCACATAAAATAAAAACATTTTTTTTAATACTTTATTTATCCCTTACTGGGAAGTTTGTGTGCTGCATTACACCGCAGCAGGCTGCCACTTATGACGGCGCCAGGGGTGGGAGAACCGGGGGTTAGGTGTCTTCTCCAAGGAGACGTGAACTCAGTGGGATGTAAACCCGTGAACTTCCGGTTAACTTTCAGTCTGTGAGAACGTATAAAATTCAATTTTTTTTCAATTTAATTCATTCAGACATTTATGAACACAAAACAACAAAAAATAAAACAAAAAATCAAATGGATAAAAACATGGACATGAATAAAACAATAAATAATCAGTGTTTAATTTCCTTCACACCTTGGCCCCACTCTTAAGTTATTAACACAAGTGATGAAGAATTTCATTAAAAACCACAGTATATTTTAAATTTAATAAGTTATTCATGTAGCCATAAAATGAAATATATTTAATTATTAGTTATGTTTTTTATAATAAACTCAATGATAAAATCTGAAATGGATCTCATTCAGTGGAGCCGCTGCCATGGAAACAAATCAAACATATAAACATTAGTTTTGTATAAATTGAGTGCTTGAATGTAAAAAAAAAATTAAAATCAGAGAATCTTAGTGAATTTTTCTTTTCATGTCTTCCTGATGTTTTACAGTAGATGGCGCTCTGCAGCAGGCCTGATAAATAAACACTGAAAACGGGTTTTTTCTGTTTAGAAAATCAGACAGGATTTAACCCCTTCACTTCTAAGACTATTATAAATACTGATGTTTGAAAACTGATAATCAGAATACTTTATTAATCCCAGAGAGGGATCCAGGAGCCACTGTGAGGGAACATTTATGAGAATCATTTGACATGTTGTTTATTTATGTTTTTCTGACAGACAAAATTTGGAAGGAACACAGCAAAAAAACTTCAGTGAAAAAAACACGTTTTATAATCAATAATCTTTGGAAACAAAACGTTTTTTTTTTCTAACATAGAAAAACAACATGTGGATTTATTTTCTCTGAAAATTTTGAAAGTGATAAAGTTCATCAAAATTAGAAATATTTTAGTAGAAAATGAGGCGAAGTCTCTTCATTTTGGCACCGATTTGCACAAAAAAATGGGCAAAAATTTGCAAAAGTGTGCAAAATTTGGGAAAAACCTTCAAATTTTAAAAAAATTGTAAAAATTCTTAAAAAATTGACAAAAATTTGCGAAAATTTACAAAAATTTGCCCAAAATTGTAATAGTCAAATTTTGAAAAAATTGTAAAAAAAAAAAAATTGCAAAAAATGAAAATAAATAGATAAAAATAGAAAGACACAAATATTTAAAAAAAAATCATTTAAAAAATTCATGAGTAAAAAGACCCTGCGTTATTTAACCCTTTAATGGGCATACGCGCTTCACCCTCTGAACGGGCGCACACGCTTTCAAACTAACAGAAAAACCGGACGTGACGTCGTTCACTTCTCGTAAAATCTCGTTTTTTTACGTTAATTTCCGCAGACGTTTTCGGTCGCTGCGACTAGTAAAGGTTTAAGCGTGATTATTTTACCCTCATTGCTTCCCATACCCGCCTCACCCACAGGTTTACCATCATGGTTTCAACTCCAGCCAATCGACAGAAGTTCATCCAGTCCACCATCAAGTTCCTGAGGACCCACGGCTTTGACGGTCTGGACCTGGATTGGGAGTACCCCGGTGCTCGTGGTAGCCCTCCAGAGGACAAGGAGAGGTTCACGCTGCTCTGTAGGGTGGGTACAACAAGCAGAGGTTCACGCTGCTCTACAGGGTGGGTACCTGGTGTTCCACCGCGGGCCACAGACCAGAATTTGACCCTCTTTCTTTGTGGTTTAGGAGCTGAAGGCTGCCTACGCCGCCGAGGCTAAGTCCAGCGGGAACCGGCCGCTCATGCTGACCGCCGCCGTCTCCGCTGGGAAGGGAACCATCGATGCCGGATACGAGATCGCAGAGATCGCTAAGTAAGTCGTGCCCGTTGTTTCCCCGGTTTTGCAGAGCCTCGTCTTTACCTCGGTCCTCTCCTCCTCGCCCACAGAGAACTGGACTTCATCAACGTGATGACCTACGACTTCCACGGAACCTGGGAGCAGTTCACCGGGCACAACAGCCCGCTCTTCCGTGGGTCCGAGGATTTCGGTGACCTGATCTACTTCAACACGGTGAGCAGAAGGATGGCGTACTGTTCAAGTGTTAGGCTCGGCGTTTCTGTGGCAATTTAAACTGGTGTTTTCTAGCATTCCATACCACGTCCACCACGTCTGCCACGTCTGATAAACACATTTAACTGACCTGAATAAATGGGCTCACCCTCTAGGTGAGGGTGAGGCTGGAACGGGTGGAGAAAAGTACCACGTGTGATGGAAGAGTTTCAGCTAAAATTAAAGGTGGCGAGAGCGGCCATGCTGATTGGTCTAGAGACAGTGTGGTGAGAGCGGCCATGCTGATTGGTCTAGAGACAGTGTGGTGAGAGCGGCCATGCTGATTGGTCTAGAGACAGTGTGGTGAGAGCGGCCATGCTGATTGGTCTAGAGACAGTGTGGTGAGAGCGGCCATGCTGATTGGTCTAGAGACAGTGTGGTGAGAGCGGCCATGCTGATTGGTCTAGAGACAGTGTGGTGAGAGCGGCCATGCTGATTGGTCTAGAGACAGCGTCACTGAGGAAAAGACAGGAAACAGAGATGTTTGTATCAGAGATGAAGATGCTGAGGATCTCTCTGGGAGTGACCAGGATGGACAGGATCAGAGGAACAGCACATGTTAGAGGTTTTAAAGTCAGAGAGGTCAGACTGAGATGGTTTGGACATGTGCAGAGGAGAGAGAGAGAGTACATCAGAAGAAGGATGCTGGGTTTGGAACCACCAGGAAAGAGGACTAGAGGAAGACCAAAGAGGAGGTTCATGGATACAGTGAAGGAAGACATGAAGATAGTTGGTGTGACTGAAGAGGATGCAGGAGATAGGGTTAGATGGAAGAAACTGCTCTAGCGCTTAAAAAGGTGCATTTAGTGACATTCAGTTTGAAATCTAAGCGCTTGATGTAATATTTTGTTTGTTTTAACATCAAACATGCTTGTTTACATGCGTGTATAGGGCCTGATGGCTTTCCATATCTGTGCACACTGTTTATTTTGACAGCGTGGGCATAACGGAGACATACACATTTTAATAGGAGCAGTGTTGTTGTATATTTGGCGCCATCTTTTGACGAAACATCAGAATTTCAGGGAAAATAAAACATTAACAAGGTTTATTTATTTAAATTTTTTTTTTACCTTGGCGGGCCGGATTAAAGTGTTTAACGGGCTGTATGTGGCCTGCGGGCCGTAGTTTGCCCATAGTTGGGTTACAGTAATCACAGAGTTAGCTATAAATAAATATTATGTGTGGGTGAATGGAGAAGATCCCATACAGGCATTCAGCAGAGTGGGCGGAGTTTGGTTGTATCACAGGAGTTCATTTGCGTCATGGGCATGCTCAGAAACGTCAAGCCACTCATTTCGATGAGGCCTCACACTCGAAAGAACAACGGTTTCAGACTAAATCCTCCTCATACCAACCATTTTAACCCTCCCTCCTGCAGGACTACGCCATGAAATACTGGAGAGACAACGGAACCCCGCTGGACAAACTGAGGATGGGATTCGCCGCCTACGGACGTACTTTCCGTCTGACCTCATCGGCAACCGGCGTGGGCGCTCCAGCCAACGGGCCTGCTTCTGCTGGGCAGTACACACGCGAGGCAGGATTCTGGGCTTACTATGAGGTAGGACTTTAGAACCAAACCCTGTTTCTCGTTAAAAGTGGAAACACTGACCACTTTGAATCGTTCAGATCTGCACCTTCGTGAAAGGTGCCACCGTGAAACTGATTGAGGACCAGATGGTGCCATACGCCTTCAAGAACAACGAGTGGGTCGGATTCGACAACCAGGACAGCTACGTGACAAAGGTCTTCTAACTCGTATGAAGTTTGAAACACCCTCCAGGGTTTCTGATCTTCACCAGCTTTGGTTTTGCCCCACAGGTGCGCTACCTGCAGGACCAGAAGTTTGGTGGAGCTTTTGTTTGGGCCTTGGACTTGGACGACTTTGCCGGTAAATTCTGTGGAGAGGGAGCACACCCCCTGCTGTCCCACCTGCACAAGCTGCTGGAAATCGGTGAGTCTCTTTATGATTAGGGATGGATACCATCTTATTGATACCATAACCGTATTTATCGGATCAAAGCAAAGCCAATCAAATCTATTGACTGGACTAACTGTATGAGTTCCTGAAAAGATGAGTTTAGAACCTGGATTTGAAAAGTGGGAAAGAGTCTGTATTCCGTAAATCAGGGGGGAGAGAATTCCAAAGCTGGGAAGGAGAGCGACTGTAGGCTCCGCCCCTTATAGTAATGAGACGGGCAGGTGGAACAAGCAGGTGAACAGAAGAAGAGGAACGGAGAGACTGAGAGGGAATGGAAATGTGTAACAGGTCAGAGATGTAGGGCGGGGCCAGGTCAGAGATGTAGGGTGGGACCAGGTCAGAGATGTAGGGTGGGACCAGGTCAGAGATGTAGGGTGGGACCAGGTCTGAGATGTAGGGTGGGGCCAGGTCAGAGATGTAGGGCGGGGTCAGGTCAGAGATGTAGGGCGGGGCCAGGTCAGAGATGTAGGGCGGGGCCAGGTCAGAGATGTAGGGCGGGGCCAGGTCAGAGATGTAGGGCGGGGCCAGGTCAGAGATGTAGGTGGGGCCAGATTGTGAATTGCTTTAAAAGTGAAGGAGAATTTTGAAAATAATTCTTTGTTTTATCGGAAACCAGTGGAGGTGTCGCAGGATAGGTGAGATAAGATTTATCTCAAAATTGCATTTGAGTGAATGAGAAAAAAAAAATCCGACTCTGGCTCGGTTCAAGGGTTGTAGCAAAAAAACGGTGGCTAAAAATCAAACATCTAGATGAGCTGTTTTGATTGGTTTGCATCTGCGTCGTTTGTTTTCTTCTACTTGTTTTTATACGATAAAGTATCGTTAAGAGATCGATGTATCGATGATACTCCTCTTCATGACTGACTCACCCTCCCACTCTTCACCCTCAGAACTCCCTCCTCTGCCTCCAACCACCACCCCCAAACCTGGCGTCAGCACCACCACCCTGACCACCACTACCACCACCACCACCCACGCTCCTGGACCCGGCTTCTGCAACGGCAAACCAGACGGGCTGTACCCACACCCTGACGATCCAGCTAGCTTCTACATGTGCGCGGGCGGTTTGACCCACATCAGGCAATGCGGCACCGGCTCTGTCTACGATGACAGCTGCAAGTGCTGCACGTGGCCTTGAAGCCACCAGACCTCAGACTGAAACTGTACATACGGACCTACCTGCAACGTTCCGGGTTCTACCTCGGGGAAATTAATGTGTCAAAGTTATTTCTATTAAAATAGATCTAAGAAAATAAAGATGCTTAAAAAACCAGGTGTGTGTTCTTTGATCCTCATGTAATTAAACTGCAGAGTATTTTAAACACGATGCCTGCTCTCCATTGGCTGCAGCACGCATGTGAGGCAGGAAGTGTTGCGGTAATTAGCACTCAGAGATCGGGTGAGGAGTTCTGCCATCCAGGAGCTCGGTGTCGAGCCGCTCCTCCTCCAGGTCGAGAGGAGCCAGATGGGGGGGTTCGGGCATCTGGTCAGGATGCTATCCCAGCGCTTCGCTGGTGAAGTGTTTTGGGCATGTTCCACTGGGAGGAGACGAAGAGCCAGACCTTGGACCTGCTGGAGAGACTATGTCTCACAGCTGGACAGGGAATGACTCAGGATCCTCCTGGGTGAGCTGGAGGATGCAGCCGGGGTGAGAGATCCTGGGCTTCCCGTCTGAGGATGTTAATCTGGCAACCCGGCCTCAGATATGAGGAAGACGATGGAATGGAATGTGTTAGGAGCTGGGGAAAGGATGGCACGTTGGGATTCTGTCCTCTAATTCTATTTATTCTCTGCTAGATTTATTTTCTATTAAAGTAGATCAGAGAAAATTAAGCTGCTGAAAACCAGCTGTGTGCAGTTTGATTCTCATGTAGTGTTCTGGCCTCGCTAAGCTGAAGATGTTCCATGCACACACTCAGCTATACAGGTAGCTAGACACACCCCATCCGTCTATGAAGATACACCTTTAAATATTCTTAGGTTTTTACTGAGAGAAGTGTAAAAAGATGATGCCGTCCTGCTTCTACAAAGACAAGGCAAGTCAAAATGGCTTCTCTGTGGGATACTGAATCACAACTTCCGGCTAAACAGTTATAGTAATAAAACCCACCACTAGGAGGCGACCTAAACTAATCCAGATTATGGTAAGTACTAGGTGGGCTCATCAACTAATAAATATTCATCCTAATCACACACAAAAAAATGATCAAAGTAAAAAATAAACAGGTTATATGAGGTATATGAGTTTGCATGTTCTCCCTGTGTATGCGTGGGTTTCATGCCCCCTCAAAACAAAATGTCTCATCTCAAAGGGGAGGGGCTCATCCTGCTAAAGAAATAAATGAGTGGCATCATCGATAGAAGACCAGGATTTTAGGGAACATTCTAGAGTTGGCATGTTTGGCGTGTGTGTATGCGTACGTATCGTGCCTGCTTATCTGTCTGTGTGGCCTTGAAACAAACTGGTGACTTGTTAGGGTTGCACTCCGCCTCTCACCAGTAAATAAATGTGATGAGATCTGGTGACCCCCAGTGGGAAGAAGAGGAAGTGGGATTAAACACCTGCTCCACAAAGATGAAAAAATGTTGAAACGTCTTTAAAAACAAGGATGTGTTAAAATTCAGATGAAAGAAACTGACCCCTGAAGGGACATACCCATGTGTTAAAGTTCAGATGAAGAAACTGACCCCTGAAGGGACATACCCATGTGTTAAAATTCAGATGAAGAACCTGACCCCTGAAGGGACATACCCATGTGTTAAAGTTCAGATGAAGAACCTGACCCCTGAAGGGACATACCCATGTGTTAAAGTTCAGATGAAGAACCTGACCCCTGAAGGGACATACCCATGTGTTAAAGTTCAGATGAAGAAACTGACCCCTGAAGGGACATACCCATGTGTTAAAATTCAGCTTTTTTTGAGAAGATGTCTCACTCTGTCACGTTTGGAGAAACTTTATGAATTTTATAATAACTTACTTTTGAGTTTCTTTAAGATAAAAGAATTTAAACTCAGAGTTTTGAAACATAAATGACGCAGTTGTGCAGATTTATCTTGTTTTTTCCGTCCTGCTTATCTGAGTCTGGATTACACTGACACTGCGTATGTTGTTTTTATCAGAGGATTGAAACACTTTGACTCCATCTGTGTTCAGGTTTTCCTCAGACACACACTCTGCTGCTCACTGTTTCAATCGTAGGAGGAACGTACGTCTCACCCTGATAAAAACATCTCAGGACATGTGAAGGCCAAGCTGGGCATCCACCCCTCCCACCCTCCACCCCCTCCGCAGGTCGACTGGTTCCCATTTTGAAACATTCAAGGTCTCCTTGTTTTTGAATAGCTTCTGATAAGTTTTCATTCCATCAGTTTTGTTTCAATCTTTCCAGTTTGTTTTTCTTCATTTATTATCTGCTCTCAGTTTTTTCTGAGAGATCCTTTAGTTTAGAACTGCTGTGGTGACCCTGCTGCTGTGGTGACCAGGCTGCTGTGGTGACCCCGCTGCTGTGGTGACCCCGCTGCTGTGGTGACCCTGCTGCTGTGGTGACCAGGCTGCTGTGGTGACCAGGCTGCTGTGGTGACCAGGCTGCTGTGGTGACCAGGCTGCTGTGGTGACCCCGCTGCTGTGGTGACCAGGCTGCTGTGGTGACCAGGCTGCTGTGGTGACCCTGCTGCTGTGGTGACCCCGCTGCTGTGGTGACCCTGCTGCTGTGGTGACCAGGCTGCTGTGGTGACCAGGCTGCTGTGGTGACCCTGCTGCTGTGGTGACCAGGCTGCTGTGGTGACCAGGCTGCTGTGGTGACCAGGCTGCTGTGGTGACCCTGCTGCTGTGGTGACCCCGCTGCTGTGGTGACCCTGCTGCTGTGGTGACCAGGCTGCTGTGGTGACCAGGCTGCTGTGGTGACCCTGCTGCTGTGGTGACCAGGCTGCTGTGGTGACCAGAATCAGAAAACTTTATTAGTCCCAGAAGGTAATTGTTTTACAGCGTTCTTTGGCAATTTACTGCACCACACAACACCTCATAAAAACCAACACAAAAACAAAAGATGATAAAAATCAGATAAAAACAGAAAATAAAAACACCCAGCTTGGGTCAGACCAGTACGGTTAAGAAACCCCTTACAAACACCCAGCTTGGGTCAGACCGGTACGGTTAAGAAACCCCTTACAAACACCCAGCTTGGGTCAGACCGGTACGGTTAAGAAACCCCTTACAAACACCCAGCTTGGGTCAGACCGGTCCGGTTAAAAAACCCATGTAAACCAAATGGTCTAATCTGAAGACCCACATGTCACTAAACTGTACTGGTGGTCCAAGCACAAACAATCACTAACACACACACAAACTGCCAAAGGGTAGCTGCCGAGGCGCACACTAAGGAGCACCTCCTTAGTGTAGGGTTAGGGTTACACTCTCCAATCACCAATACACTCTTGGTGATTGGCTGAGTGCTGCTGTGTGACCACTCTGCTGTGGTGACCACTCTGCTGTGGTGACCACGCTGCTGTGGTGACCCCGCTGCTGTGGTGACCTGAAAGCCACAGGGTCAAGGGTTCAAGTCCCGGAGTGGGGACGAGGTTTAAAACACTGTCCATTCTGTGTGGAGTTTGCATGTTCTCCCTGTGTATGTGTGGGTTTTCTCCCACCCTCCATAAACATGCATGTTAAGCTGATTGGCTGCTATGAATGAGTGTGTGTGTGTGTGTACGTGTGTGTGTGGATGGTTGTGGTGTGTGTGGCCCCACAACAGACTGGTGACCTGCTTGAGGTGTATCCTCCTCTCTCCTCCCCCCCGCCCCCGCCACCCCATTGGCTATAATCGGTTTAGAAGACAAAACAAAATAACTTCACAAAACCTTAAGGAGACAATTCAGTTCATCATTTTCTGCGTTTCAGAGAAACGGTGTTAATTGTATTTAAATTAATATTATATTTTTATATGTAAACATGATCTTAGAAATAAAATGTATCATTATTATTATCACATATCCCATGATTCTTCTTGGTTTTTCTGTCTTCACTGCAGCGCTCAAATTTCTGTTTTATTTCGAGTAAATCGAAGAGAGAACTACATTTCCCATGATTCCCTTCGAATAAGAGAGAACTACATTTCCCATGAAATTGGAGAACTACATTTCCCATGAATCCCTTCGAATAAGAGAGAACTACATTTCCCATGAAATTGGAGAACTTCATTTCCCATGATTCCCGCTGCTTGATGTAAACAGAAGGCTGTGTTTAGTTAAGTTCCGGTTTAAAAAACCCGTTTAACATCATGTTTACTTTATTATCAGGATTTTATAAATATATGTTTCAAAAAGATGAATTCTGTATCCTCATCCTGGGATTGGATAACGCCGGGAAAACGGTCTGCGTGTGTGTGGATCAGTCTGAGTGTGTGTTAGTGTTTGTGTGTGTGTGTGTGTGTAAGAGTGTGTTTATATTTTTGTGTGTGTCTGTGAGTGTGTGTAAGAGTGTGTTTATATCTTTTTGTGTGTCTGTTAGTGTGTGTCTGTGTAAGAGGAGTGTGTTTAATGTCAGTGAGTGTGTGTTTGTGTGTGTGTGTGTGTATGAATATGTCTGTGAGTGTGTGTGAGGGTGTGTTTATATCTTTGTTTGTGTCTGTGAGTGTGTTTAATGTCAGTGTGTGTGTGTGTGTGTGTGTATGTATGTTAGTGTGTGTGTGTGTGTATGTGTGTATGTATGTTAGTGTGTGTGTGTGTGTGTGTGAATATGTCTGTGAGTGTGTGTGAGGGTGTGTTTATATCTTTGTTTGTGTCTGTGAGTGTGTTTAATGTCAGTGTGTGTGTGTGTGTGTGTGTGTGTGTGTGTGTGTGTGTAAAAAATGATAAACTACTTTTCTTTAAAAAATCAAACTCTTTTTTATTAATAAATTTAAACTTTTTTTCAGACATTTTTGGAACAAACGAAGACAAAATTCAGTAAAAACTACAAAGGAATGAGTTTATCTAAAATCACCACCACGGTGGGATTAAACAGTATGTATATATACACACACACACACACACACACACACACACACACACACACACATACACACATATATACATATATACATCCACACACAAAGGAATGAGTTTATCTAAAATCACCACCACGGTGGGATTAAACAGTATGTATACACACACACACACACACACACACACATACACACATACACACATATATACATCCACACACAAAGGAATGAGTTTATCTAAAATCACCACCACGGTGGGATTAAACAGTATGTATACACACACACACACACACACACACACACACACACACACACACACACACACACACACACACACACACACACACACACACACACACACACACACACACACACACACACACACACACACACATACATCCACACACAAAGGAATGAGTTTATCTAAAATCACCACCACGGTGGGATTAAACAGTATGTATATATACACACACACACACACACACACACACACACACACACACACACACACACACACACACACACACAAAGGAATGAGTTTATCTAAAATCACCACCACGGTGGGATTAAACAGTATGTAT
This sequence comes from Neostethus bicornis, assembly GCA_902685375.1. Lineage (NCBI taxonomy): Eukaryota > Metazoa > Chordata > Actinopteri > Atheriniformes > Phallostethidae > Neostethus > Neostethus bicornis. The sequence continues at coordinate 230,306 of CACRXE010000059.1, read as the reverse complement.
ATACACACACACACACACACACACACACACACAAAGGAATGAGTTTATCTAAAATCACCACCACTGTGGGATTAAACAGTATGTATATACACACACACACACACACACACACACACACACACACACACACACACACACACACACACACACACACACACACAAAGGAATGAGTTTATCTAAAATCACCACAACGGTGGGATTAAACAGTATGTACACACACACACACACACACACACACACACACACACACACACACACACACACACACACACACACAAAGCAATGAGTTTATCTAAAATCACCACAACGGTGGGATTAAATAGTACGTACACACACACACACACACACACCACAACGATACGTACACACACCACAACGGTGGGATTAAACAGTACGTACACACACCTAAACCTGGTCCACAACAGTACATAAAGGTACATACACACACCTTCACACACTCTACAACAGTACGTACACACACCTGCTCCAGCTCATACTGGTTTCTCCTCTCCCCAGTTGGAACCATAGATGTGGGTAAATCCCGTCTGATGTTCTGGGATCTCGGAGGCCAAGAGGAGCTCCAGTCTCTCTGGGACAAAGTGGGTTCTACTTGTTTACTGTTTATAAGAAAATTTACTTTGTTTTGTTCCATTCTGTTATTTTCCCTCTTATCTGGGGCTGGGTCGTCGGGGGTAACACCCTCAGACAGGAAGCCCGGGCTTCTCTCACCCCGGCTGCCCCCTCCAGCTCACCCAGGAGGATCCTGAGGCATTCCCTGTCCAGCTGGGAGACATAGTCTCTCCAGATTCGGGATCTGCCTCTGAGTCTTGTTCCGGTGGGACGGAGCACCTCTCTAGTGAGGGAGGCATCCTAACCAGATGGCCGAACCATCCCATCTGGCTTCTCTCAACCTGGAGGAGCAACGGTTCTACTCCGAGTTCCTCCCGGATTGCAGATCACCTCCCACTCTCTCTGAGAGTGACCTGCTCACCCTGCAGAGGAAGCTCTATTCAGCTGCTTGTACCCACTATCTCGAAGCCTAAAATGTGACAAAAGATTGAAAAGTTCACGGAGTCCGAACATGTTGTCCCTCTTTAGTAAACGCTAGTCTTTTGTGTTTATTTACACTGTTGCTAAGTAACGCCTGTCCTGTGTGGTTATTTACGCTTTGGCTCCGCCCCTCCACAGTACTACGCCGAATCCCACGGCGTGATCTACGTCATCGACTCCACCGATGAAGAACGTCTCTGTGAATCAAAAGAGGCCTTTGGTAAGACCCCTCCCACCGCTCTGACATCATACCGCTCTAACCACGCCCCTTTCCCTCCACAGAGAAGATGATTGGCAGTGAAGCGTTGGACGGCGTCCCCCTGCTGGTCCTGGCTAACAAGCAGGATGTGCCGGTACTTCCTGTTCCGTTACTAAGCAACAGCATCCGGTTCCGTTCCAGATCTGTGTTTCTGTGTTTCTGCAGGACTGTCTGTCGGTACCGGACATAAAAACCGCTTTCAGCGATTGTGGACCAAAGATCGGGAGACGGGACTGTTTAGTTCAACCGTGCACCGCGCTGACCGGGTAGGTATCCATGGGAACGCATTCAGGGAGGAGGCGCCACGGTAACGGTTATGTTTCCACAGGGATGGAGTAAACGAAGGAATCGAGTGGATGGTGAAGTGTGTCGTTCGGAACATCCACAGACCCCCCCGTCAGAAAGACATCACATAACCCCATCAGCTGCAGACCTCCTCCCACCCCTCCTCCACCCCCGTCCCGTACACCATCCCTCCCCCCTCTGAGACAATTCTGTTTATTTTTTGGAAATAAAGAAATAAAGTTTTTAAGTTTTTCTTTTGTTGCAACAAAAGCGGTCAAAGTCAAACGTTCCTTGGTCAAACTTGGTCATGAAGTCAGACTTCTTTTTTTTAATAGTTTTGAATGTGATCTGTAGTGAGAGGAGTAAAGAGGAGGAGGGAAAGCTGGAGAGGTGGAGGTTTGGAATGAAGATTAATCAGAGTAAAACAGAGTACATGTGTGTGAATGAGAGGAATCCAAATGGAAAAGTGAGGTTACAGGGAGAAGAGATAAAGAAGGTGGAAGATTTTAAGTATCTAGGACCAACAGTCCAGAGCAATGGAGAGTGTGGAAAAGAGGTGAAGAAGCGTGTGCAGGCTGGAAAGGGTGGAGAAGAGTTTCAGATAAAATGAAAGAAAAAGTGTACAAAACTGTGGTGAGAGCGGCCATGCTGATTGGTCTAGAGACAGTGTGGTGAGAGCGGCCATGCTGATTGGTCTAGAGACAGTGTGGTGAGAGCGGCCATGCTGATTGGTCTAGAAACAGTGTGGTGAGAGCGGCCATGCTGATTGGTCTAGAGACAGTGTGGTGAGAGCGGCCATGCTGATTGGTCTAGAGACAGTGTGGTGAGAGCGGCCATGCTGATTGGTCTAGAGACAGTGTGGTGAGAGCGGCCATGCTGATTGGTCTAGAGACAGTGTGGTGAGAGCGGCCATGCTGATTGGTCTAGAAACAGTGTGGTGAGAGCGGCCATGCTGATTGGTCTAGAGACAGTGTGGTGAGAGCGGCCATGCTGATTGGTCTAGAGACAGTGTGGTGAGAGCGGCCATGCTGATTGGTCTAGAGACAGTGTGGTGAGAGCGGCCATGCTGATTGGTCTAGAGACAGTGTGGTGAGAGCGGCCATGCTGATTGGTCTAGAGACAGTGTGGTGAGAGCGGCCATGCTGATTGGTCTAGAGACAGTGTGGTGAGAGCGGCCATGCTGATTGGTCTAGAGACAGTGTGGTGAGAGCGGCCATGCTGATTGGTCTAGAGACAGTGTGGTGAGAGCGGCCATGCTGATTGGTCTAGAGACAGTGTGGTGAGAGCGGCCATGCTGATTGGTCTAGAGACAGTGTGGTGAGAGCGGCCATGCTGATTGGTCTAGAAACAGTGTAGTGAGAGCGGCCATGCTGATTGGTCTAGAGACAGTGTCACTGATTCAGTGACAGGAAACAGAGATGTTTGTATCAGAGATGAAGATGCTGAGGATCTCTCTGGGAGTGACCAGGATGGACAGGATCAGAGGAACAGCACATGTTAGAGGTTTTAAAGTCAGAGAGGTCAGACTGAGATGGTTTGGACATGTGCAGAGGAGAGAGAGAGAGTACATCAGAAGAAGGATGCTGGGTTTGGAACCACCAGGAAAGAGGACTAGAGGAAGACCAAAGAGGAGGTTCATGGATACAGTGAAGGAAGACATGAAGATAGTTGGTGTGACTGAAGAGGATGCAGCAGATAGGGTTAGATGGAGGAAACTGACTCAAACCATCTCAGTCTGGCCTCTCTGACTTTAAAACCTCTAACACGTACTGTTCCTCTGATCCATTCATCCTTAATGGGGAATTAATGTAGCTGCATTGCACCGCAGCAGGTTGCCATGACGGCACTAATGGTGGGAGTAACTGGGGGTTAGGTGTCTTCTTCAGGGACACTTAGGTATGGGCCCATTGGGAATCAAACCGGCTTCTCTTGGTCCAAAGATGGACATCCTACAAGTGAGCCAATGCCTTCCCAGTTTTTCTATTAAGCGGAGATTTTTTTTTTGGGGGGGGGCGATAAAGATGCACCACCTGGAGACGAGGAGGATGATGACGGGGAGGAAGATGAAGAGGAGAATCAAATTTTATTTATGAAACACTTTTCAAACAAAGTGCTGAAAAAAAAAACTTTAACAGAATTTAAATTCAGATCATTAAAAAATAGTGAAAAATAAAAAACAGCACGGTGGCGAAGTGGGTGGTACAGTGGCCTCACAGCGAGAAAGTCTGGGGTGGGAACAAGGCGTGGAACACTAGCCTTTCTGTGTGGAGTTTGCATGTTCTCCCCGTGTATGTGTGGGTTTTCTCCGGTCGCCCCTGTTGCCTCTGTCTAACAGCCTTAGAAGGAAGCTTCTCTCACCCGGCTGCATCCTCCAGCTCACCCGGAAGGATCCCAAGTCATTCCCTGTCCAGCTGGGAGACATAGTCTCTCCAGCAGGTCCGGGGTCTGCCTTTTGGTCTTCTCCTGGTGGGACGGAACACCTCACCAGAGAGGCGCTCGGGAGGCATCCTGACCAGGGGCCCGGCTGGGCTCAGCCCAAACCGGGGACATTGGCCGCCCTTCCAATGGACTCACCACCTGCAGGAGGGCCCACAGGGTTAGGGTGAAAAAGCAGATGGGTGGCAGCCAACGACGGGTACCCTGGTGGTCAGATTGTCGGCTGCATAAGCTCGCGTTTTGACTTAAATCCAGAAATAATTTTTGATCTGATAGAAGGAACCTGAGAAATGTTCTGTCATCTTCCGCTTGTTCCGGGGTCAGTTCGCGGGGGCAACAGCCTCAAACGGGCAGCCCAGGCCTCTCTCACCCCGGCTGCATCCTCCATCTCACCCAGGAGGATCCCAAGTCGTTCCCCGGCCAGCTGTGACACATAGTCTCTCCAGCGAGTCCGGGGTCTGCCCCTTGGTCTCCTCCCGGTAGGACGTGCCTGGAACACCTCGCCCGCGATGCGCTCGGGGGGCATCCTGACCAGATGCCCTAACCACCCCATCTGGCTCCTCTCGACCTGGAGGAGGAGCGGCTCGACACCGAGCTTCTTCCGGATGGCAGAGCTCCTCACCCGATCTCTGAGTGAGAGCCCAGCCACCCTGTGGAGGAAGCTCATTTTGGCCGCTTGTACCCACGATCTCATTCTTTCGGTCACCACCCACAGCTGGTTACCATGGTGAGGGTAGGAACATAGATCCTGGTTACCATGGTGAGGGTAGGAACGTAGATCCTGGTTACCATGGTGAGGGTAGGAACATAGATCCTGGTTACCATGGTGAGGGTAGGAACATAGATCCTGGTTACCATGTTGAGAGTAGGAACGTAGATCCTGGTTACCACGGTGAGGGTAGGAACGTAGATCCTGGTTACCATGGTGAGGATAGGAACGTAGATCCTGGTTACCACGGTGAGGGTAGGAATGTAGATCCTGGTTACCACGGTGAGGGTAGGAACGTAGATCCTGGTTACCATGGTGAGGGTAGGAATGTAGATCCTGGTTACCATGGTGAGGGTAGGAACGTAGATCCTGGTTACCACGGTGAGGGTAGGAACGTAGATCTGGTTACCACGGTGAGGGTAGGAACGTAGATCCTGGTTACCATGGTGAGGGTAGGAATGTAGATCCTGGTTACCATGGTGAGGGTAGGAACGTAGATCCTGGTTACCATGGTGAGGGTAGGAACGTAGATCGACTTGTAAATCGAGAGCTTTGCTTTTCGGCCTAGCTCTCTCTTTACCACGACGGACCGATGCAGCATCCTAGTTATTGCTGACGCCGCACCGATCCGCCTGTCGATCTCCCGCTCCATCCCTCCCCCACTCGTGAACAAGACCCAGAGATACTTAAACTCCTCCACTTGGGGCAGGACCGTGTCCCTGACCCGCTGGGGGCATTCCACCCTTTTCCGGGCGAGGACCATGGTCCCGGCCGCTTCACACTCGGCAGCAAAGTAAAAGCAGGGTTAGCTAACCCTAACCTGAGAACTGGTTCTAATTAAACTAACCTGATTGGTCCAACCCTTAAGGAGGAGGAGTTAACATACAAGTTTGAAAACTTGCGAAAAATCACAAAAATTTGTAAGAATTTGGAAATGTTTGTGATCTTCTCAAATTTTTGAAGATTTTCACAAGTTTAGCAATATATGGTAAATTTTTGTGTTTTTTTTGTTGCGATTTTATTATACAAAACCTTTTTCATTGTTTAAACATTTTTGATAATTTTTGAACATTTTTTTTAAGAATTTCTAAGGATTTATAATATTTTTTATGACGTCTGACGTCTTAGTCTTGAAAACACCTGCAAACAATCTGCATAAAATCTGCGGTCCGCAAACAAGCTGCAAACAGGCTGAAAACACGTCCGATCTTCAGATTAATGATGAAAACATTTTTATTTGCATGTACAGATGCGTGCGCATGTTTCAGAAACTCTAAACCTTTACCGTTCGCGTGCGTGCGTGTCATTTTAGTCAGAAACGAAACTTAGTGAAAATGCGGAAGCTGCTTTTCTTCCTCCCTCCCTCAAAAACACCCGCACACCCTCCCTGTCACCCTCCGTGTGACCCACCCTGTGACCCTCCTGACGTTCAGGTGAGATGTTTTTATTATTCAAACAAAAAAAAATATTCTTTTAAAAAAATGATTAATAATTAATGTGTTTTTGATGTAAAAACAGGAAGTTCACTCCGCGCGTCGTTTTTTTTTTTTTTTTCAGAAGAGACCGGAGCGTCAGATGTGTCTGAAATTTAACTGAAATATGATTAAAATATCATTAAAATATCATTAAAATACCACATTAATATCACTAAACTATGTCTAAAATATCACTATAACATTATCACTATAATGACTAAAATATCACGATAATATCACGATAATATCACGATAATACCACCAAACTATGTCTAACAACATCACTGTAATATCATTAAATCTTTTTATAATATCATTAATATCACTTAATCCGTCTGTCATATGAGTTCTATCTATTATTACTGTACTATCACTAAAAACTATCTATTGTCACTAAACTCTGTAAAATTAATACATTTTCACTGTAAATTTCTCTATAATAATGTTTAATTCTCTATAATATCAGTGAACTATCGATAATATCTCTGTAATATCACTAAAATCTCACTTTAATGTCATTAAACGTGTTATAATATGATTAAAATATCAGTAATATTATTAAACTTGTCTGTGACATCATTAAGTTTTCTCTAATATCACTGTTTAATCATTAAAATATCATTAAAATATCTATAATATGAGTGTATTATAACAAAAATATCACTATAATATCATTAAACTCTATAATAGGACTAAAATATGTTCATAACATTACTTTATTATCACTGAAATATCTCTGAAATATCACTAAACTCATTATAATATCTTTATAATACCACTTTATTATCATTAAAATCTCTGTAATATCTTTATAATACCACTTTATTATCATTAAAATCTCTGTAATATCTTTATAATACCACTTTATTATCATTAAAATCTCTGTAATATCATCATTAAACTGTGTAATAGTTTTATAACGCCTGTAATTTCTGTCTGTAATCTGGGCTGTTTTTAGATGTTTTAAAGATAAATTCTTTAAATTAACTTGTTAAAAGTTAAAATTCTTTGCTGGAAAAACAAAGTGAATTAGACATAAAATAAAGAAGAAACCAAAAAGTAGTTTTTTAATAAAATCTTTTTTACAGAAAAGTTCAAACTTATTTTCTGTTTCATTTATTTTTCAAACAGCAGGAAAAACTGGTTTCAGATTCTTTTTCAGATTGTTTTTTTTTTAAATAGCTCGTGTGAGAGATGATTGTCTTCGTTTGAAATGCTTCAAATGAAAGGAATGAAAAAAAATACACTTTACTAAAATATTTAAAAAATGTTGATTTTGCAAAAATGATTTAAAATGTATTTCTGGTCCAATGCTGCCACCTGCGGGTAAAAAACGAAACTTCAAATTTAGTCTAAAAGAGAGGTTAAATTTCATTTTTAATTAAATATGTTTATGTAAATATTTAATATTTATGATCAGAAGCAAACAGAATTTTTTTTAGTTTTTGCTCCACATCGACTCAGTTTCTAGCTTTTTTATTCTTAATTTAACCAGAAAGGGTTATCGAAGGTCCCGTAGAGATTAGAAACCTGCCCCAAGTGGAGGAGTTTAAGTTTCTCGGGTTCTTGTTGACAGTGAAGGCAGGATGGAGCGGGAGATCGACAGACGGATCGGTGCAGCGTCCTCAATAATCAGGACGCTGCATTGATCCATTGTGTTAAAGAAAGAGCTGAGCCGTAAAGTGAAGCTCCCGATTTACAAGTCGATCTACGTTCCCCTCTTCGCTGTTGACCATCACCCACCTGTGACCAAAAGAATAAGATCATGAATGGAAATGAGCGCCCTCTAGAGGGTGGGTGGGGTGTTTCTCAGAGATAGAGGGAAGAGCTTTGCCATCCGGGAGTAGTTTGGAGTACAGTCGTTGCTCCTCCAGGTTGAGAGAAGCCAGATGGGGTGGGTCAGGCATCTGGTTAGGATGGCTCCCTCGCTGGTGAGGAGTTCCGTCCCACTGGGACAGGACCCAGAGGCAGGCCCCGGACCTGCTGGAGAGACTATGTCCCACAGCTGGACAGGGAACACCTCAGGATCCTCCTGGGTGAGATGGAGGATGCAGCCGGGGTGAGAGAAGCCTGGGATACCTGTCTGAGGGTGTTTCCCCCCGTGACCCGGTCCCGGAAAAAAATTTGAATGCAGACCGTATGAAACAGGCCTCACAACAAAAAGGTCCAGGGTTTGATTCCCAGAGTGGAGGCGAGGCTTCAATCACTGTCGTTTCTGTGCGGAGTTTGCATGTTCTACCTGTGTGTGTGTAGGTTTTCTCCCGTTTCCTCCCACCCATCAAAAACCTGCATGTGTAATGAAGGTGGTAAAGGTGTAGAAGTAAGACCGAGATTCAGATCCAGTTTTAATCAGTCAGGAGTGCAGGACAGCAGGATGAGGAAACACACGTAGAGGAACACGTACACGATGGTGCCGTGGTTACCACCTCACAGCAAGAAGGTCAAGGTTCAAGTTCTAGAGTTGACGTTAGCTTTGAAACAGTGTTTGTTTTGTGTGGAGTTTGCATATTCTCCACGTGTATGTGTGGACTTTAATAAAAAAAGTCAGCTGCTTTTTTTTTTTTTTATTGGATGGATCATCAGGGTGGAGCTGGAGAGATTCTCTCATTAAGTTTCTCATTCTACAGCCTTTAATGTGTTACTGTGGTAAAGGTCTGGACCCTCCTCCTGCCGCCCATCCCCAGGAGGGGTTCAACTAAAGTTTAGAAGCATTAGAGTCAGATAAGAGACGGGTAGGGACGGTGCTGGTGTGACTCCCTCAGACACCTGTTATTCCAGATAAAAGAGGAACAAAGCACCAGTATTAGATAAATACTTTAAATATTTCATTTATCATTTATTTGAATAGAAACCGTGCACATTAATGAATGTTCATGGTGAACAAATGTAAACACACCAGGTTATAACAGGAGAGCTAGTTTCCATCTGTCGTCCAGAGGTGGCAGAACAGATAAAACACAGGATTAAAAGATTGTAAAATAAAAAAGGACGTTTCAGTGTTCACATGACAGGTTTGATTTTAACCACAGGGTTAAGTTGGTCTTAAACGTGATGAAGAGTGTTCCACATCTTACTGGGTTAGGTTGGTCTTAAACATGATGAAGAGTGTTCCACATCTTACTGGGTTAGGTTGGTCTTAATGATGAAGAGTGTTCCACATCTTACTGGGTTAGGTTGGTCTTAATGATGAAGAGTGTTCCACATCTTACTGGGTTAGGTTGGTCTTAATGATGAAGAGTGTTCCACATCTTACTGGGTTAGGTTGGTCTTAAACATGATGAAGAGTGTTCCACATCTTACTGGGTTAGGTTGGTCTTAAACATGATGAAGAGTGTTCCACATCTTACTGGGTTAGGTTGGTCTTAATGTGATGAAGAGTGTTCCACATCTTACTGGGTTAGGTTGGTCTTAATGATGAAGAGTGTTCCACATCTTACTGGGTTAGGTTGGTCTTAAACATGATGAAGAGTGTTCCACATCTTACTGGGTTAGGTTGGTCTTAATGATGAAGAGTGTTCCACATCTTACTGGGTTAGGTTGATCTTAATGATGAAGAGTGTTCCACATCTTACTGGGTTAGGTTGGTCTTAATGATGAAGAGTGTTCCACATCTTACTGGGTTAGGTTGGTCTTAAACATGATGAAGAGTGTTCCACATCTTACTGGGTTAGGTTGGTCTTAATGTGATGAAGAGTGTTCCACATCTTACTGGGTTAGGTTGGTCTTAATGATGAAGAGTGTTCCACATCTTACTGGGTTAGGTTGGTCTTAAACATGATGAAGAGTGTTCCACATCTTACTGGGTTAGGTTGGTCTTAATGATGAAGAGTGTTCCACATCTTACTGGGTTAGGTTGGTCTTAAACATGATGAAGAGTGTTCCACATCTTACTGGGTTAGGTTGGTCTTAATGATGAAGAGTGTTCCACATCTTACTGGGTTAGGTTGGTCTTAATGATGAAGAGTGTTCCACATCTTACTGGGTTAGGTTGGTCTTAAACATGATGAAGAGTGTTCCACATCTTACTGGGTTAGGTTGGTCTTAAACATGATGAAGAGTGTTCCACATCTTACTGGGTTAGGTTGGTCTTAATGATGAAGAGTGTTCCACATCTTACTGGGTTAGGTTGGTCTTAATGATGAAGAGTGTTCCACATCTTACTGGGTTAGGTTGGTCTTAATGATGAAGAGTGTTCCACATCTTACTGGGTTAGGTTGGTCTTAATGTGATGAAGAGTGTTCCACATCTTACTGGGTTAGGTTGGTCTTAAACGTGAGGAAGAGTGTTCCACATCTTACTGGGTTAGGTTGGTCTTAATGATGAAGAGTGTTCCACATCTTACTGGGTTAGGTTGGTCTTAATGATGAAGAGTGTTCCACATCTTACTGGGTTAGGTTGGTCTTAAACATGATGAAGAGTGTTCCACATCTTACTGGGTTAGGTTGGTCTTAATGTGATGAAGAGTGTTCCACATCTTACTGGGTTAGGTTGGTCTTAATGTGATGAAGAGTGTTCCACATCTTACTGGGTTAGGTTGGTCTTAAACATGATGAAGAGTGTTCCACATCTTACTGGGTTAGGTTGGTCTTAAACATGATGAAGAGTGTTCCACATCTTACTGGGTTAGGTTGGTCTTAATGATGAAGAGTGTTCCACATCTTACTGGGTTAGGTTGGTCTTAATGATGAAGAGTGTTCCACATCTTACTGGGTTAGGTTGGTCTTAATGATGAAGAGTGTTCCACATCTTACTGGGTTAGGTTGGTCTTAATGTGATGAAGAGTGTTCCACATCTTACTGGGTTAGGTTGGTCTTAAACGTGAGGAAGAGTGTTCCACATCTTACTGGGTTAGGTTGGTCTTAATGATGAAGAGTGTTCCACATCTTACTGGGTTAGGTTGGTCTTAATGATGAAGAGTGTTCCACATCTTACTGGGTTAGGTTGGTCTTAAACATGATGAAGAGTGTTCCACATCTTACTGGGTTAGGTTGGTCTTAATGTGATGAAGAGTGTTCCACATCTTACTGGGTTAGGTTGGTCTTAATGTGATGAAGAGTGTTCCACATCTTACTGGGTTAGGTTGGTCTTAAACATGATGAAGAGTGTTCCACATCTTACTTGGTTAGGTTGATCTTAATGTGATGAAGAGTGTTCCACATCTTACTGGGTTAGGTTGATCTTAATGTGATGAAGAGTGTTCCACATCTTACTGGGTTAGGTTGGTCTTAATGATGAAGAGTGTTCCACATCTTACTGGGTTAGGTTGGTCTTAAACATGATGAAGAGTGTTCCACATCTTACTGGGTTAGGTTGGTCTTAATGATGAAGAGTGTTCCACATCTTACTGGGTTAGGTTGGTCTTAATGATGAAGAGTGTTCCACATCTTACTGGGTGAGGTTGGTCTTAAACATGATGAAGAGTGTTCCACATCTTACTGGGTTAGGTTGGTCTTAAACGTGATGAAGAGTGTTCCACATCTTACTGGGTTAGGTTGGTCTTAAACGTGATGAAGAGTGTTCCACATCTTACTGGGTTAGGTTGGTCTTAATGATGAAGAGTGTTCCACATCTTACTGGGTTAGGTTGGTCTTAAACATGATGAAGAGTGTTCCACATCTTACTGGGTTAGGTTGGTCTTAATGATGAAGAGTGTTCCACATCTTACTGGGTTAGGTTGGTCTTAATGATGAAGAGTGTTCCACATCTTACTGGGTTAGGTTGGTCTTAAACATGATGAAGAGTGTTCCACATCTTACTGGGTTAGGTTGGTCTTAATGATGAAGAGTGTTCCACATCTTACTGGGTTAGGTTGGTCTTAATGTGATGAAGAGTGTTCCACATCTTACTGGGTTAGGTTGGTCTTAATGTGATGAAGAGTGTTCCACATCTTACTGGGTTAGGTTGGTCTTAATGATGTAGAGTGTTCCACATCTTACTGGGTTAGGTTGGTCTTAAACATGATGAAGAGTGTTCCACATCTTACTGGGTTAGGTTGGTCTTAAACATGATGAAGAGTGTTCCACATCTTACTGGGTTAGGTTGGTCTTAAACATGATGAAGAGTGTTCCACATCTTACTGGGTTAGGTTGGTCTTAATGTGATGAAGAGTGTTCCACATCTTACTGGGTTAGGTTGGTCTTAAACATGATGAAGAGTGTTCCACATCTTACTGGGTTAGGTTGGTCTTAATGATGAAGAGTGTTCCACATCTTACTGGGTTAGGTTGGTCTTAATGATGAAGAGTGTTCCACATCTTACTGGGTTAGGTTGGTCTTAAACATGATGAAGAGTGTTCCACATCTTACTGGGTTAGGTTGGTCTTAATGTGATGAAGAGTGTTCCACATCTTACTGGGTTAGGTTGGTCTTAATGATGAAGAGTGTTCCACATCTTACTGGGTTAGGTTGGTCTTAATGATGAAGAGTGTTCCACATCTTACTGGGTTAGGTTGGTCTTAATGTGATGAAGAGTGTTCCACATCTTACTGGGTTGGGTTGGTCTTAATGTGATGAAGAGTGTTCCACATCTTACTGGGTTAGGTTGGTCTTAATGATGAAGAGTGTTCCACATCTTACTGGGTTAGGTTGGTCTTAATGATGAAGAGTGTTCCACATCTTACTGGGTTAGGTTGGTCTTAAACATGATGAAGAGTGTTCCACATCTTACTGGGTTAGGTTGGTCTTAATGATGAAGAGTGTTCCACATCTTACTGGGTTAGGTTGGTCTTAAACATGATGAAGAGTGTTCCAGATCTTACTGGGTTATGTTGGTCTTAATGATGAAGAGTGTTCCACATCTTACTGGGTTAGGTTGGTCTTAATGATGAAGAGTGTTCCACATCTTACTGGGTTAGGTTGGTCTTAAACATGATGAAGAGTGTTCCACATCTTCCTGGGTTAGGTTGGTCTTAAACATGATGAAGAGTGTTCCACATCTTACTGGGTTAGGTTGGTCTTAATGTGATGAAGAGTGTTCCACATCTTACTGGGTTAGGTTGGTCTTAATGATGAAGAGTGTTCCACATCTTACTGGGTTAGGTTGGTCTTAAACATGATGAAGAGTGTTCCACATCTTACTGGGTTAGGTTGGTCTTAATGATGAAGAGTGTTCCACATCTTACTGGGTTAGGTTGGTCTTAATGATGAAGAGTGTTCCACATCTTACTGGGTTAGGTTGGTCTTAAACATGATGAAGAGTGTTCCACATCTTATTGGGTTAGGTTGGTCTTAATGTGATGAAGAGTGTTCCACATCTTACTGGGTTAGGTTGGTCTTAATGATGAAGAGTGTTCCACATCTTACTGGGTTAGGTTGGTCTTAAACATGATGAAGAGTGTTCCACATCTTACTGGGTTAGGTTGGTCTTAATGATGTAGAGTGTTCCACATCTTACTGGGTTAGGTTGGTCTTAAACATGATGAAGAGTGTTCCACATCTTACTGGGTTAGGTTGGTCTTAATGTGATGAAGAGTGTTCCACATCTTACTGGGTTAGGTTGGTCTTAATGATGAAGAGTGTTCCACATCTTACTGGGTTAGGTTGGTCTTAAACATGATGAAGAGTGTTCCACATCTTACTGGGTTAGGTTGGTCTTAATGATGAAGAGTGTTCCACATCTTACTGGGTTAGGTTGGTCTTAATGATGAAGAGTGTTCCACATCTTACTGGGTTAGGTTGGTCTTAAACATGATGAAGAGTGTTCCACATCTTACTGGGTTAGGTTGGTCTTAATGTGATGAAGAGTGTTCCACATCTTACTGGGTTAGGTTGGTCTTAAACATGATGAAGAGTGTTCCACATCTTACTGGGTTAGGTTGGTCTTAATGTGATGAAGAGTGTTCCACATCTTACTGGGTTAGGTTGGTCTTAAACATGATGAAGAGTGTTCCACATCTTACTGGGTTAGGTTGGTCTTAAACATGATGAAGAGTGTTCCACATCTTACTGGGTTAGGTTGGTCTTAATGATGAAGAGTGTTCCACATCTTACTGGGTTAGGTTGGTCTTAAACATGATGAAGAGTGTTCCACATCTTACTGGGTTAGGTTGGTCTTAATGATGAAGAGTGTTCCACATCTTACTGGGTTAGGTTGGTCTTAATGATGAAGAGTGTTCCACATCTTACTGGGTTAGGTTGGTCTTAATGATGAAGAGTGTTCCACATCTTACTGGGTTAGGTTGGTCTTAAACATGATGAAGAGTGTTCCACATCTTACTGGGTTAGGTTGGTCTTAATGATGAAGAGTGTTCCACATCTTACTGGGTTAGGTTGGTCTTAATGATGAAGAGTGTTCCACATCTTACTGGGTTAGGTTGGTCTTAAACATGATGAAGAGTGTTCCACATCTTACTGGGTTAGGTTGGTCTTAATGTGATGAAGAGTGTTCCACATCTTACTGGGTTAGGTTGGTCTTAATGATGAAGAGTGTTCCACATCTTACTGGGTTAGGTTGGTCTTAATGATGAAGAGTGTTCCACATCTTACTGGGTTAGGTTAGTCTTAAACATGATGAAGAGTGTTCCACATCTTACTGGGTTAGGTTGGTCTTAAACATGATGAAGAGTGTTCCACATCTTACTGGGTTAGGTTGGTCTTAATGTGATGAAGAGTGTTCCACATCTTACTGGGTTAGGTTGGTCTTAAACATGATGAAGAGTGTTCCACATCTTACTGGGTTGGGTTGGTCTTAATGATGAAGAGTGTTCCACATCTTACTGGGTTAGGTTGGTCTTAATGATGAAGAGTGTTCCACATCTTACTGGGTTAGGTTGGTCTTAAACATGATGAAGAGTGTTCCAGATCTTACTGGGTTAGGTTGGTCTTAATGATGAAGAGTGTTCCACATCTTACTGGGTTAGGTTGGTCTTAATGATGAAGAGTGTTCCACATCTTACTGGGTTAGGTTGGTCTTAAACATGATGAAGAGTGTTCCACATCTTACTGGGTTAGGTTGGTCTTAAACATGATGAAGAGTGTTCCACATCTTACTGGGTTAGGTTGGTCTTAATGATGAAGAGTGTTCCACATCTTACTGGGTTAGGTTGGTCTTAAACATGATGAAGAGTGTTCCACATCTTACTGGGTTAGGTTGGTCTTAATGATGAAGAGTGTTCCACATCTTACTGGGTTAGGTTGGTCTTAATGATGAAGAGTGTTCCACATCTTACTGGGTTAGTTTGGTCTTAAACATGATGAAGAGTGTTCCACATCTTACTGGGTTAGGTTGGTCTTAATGATGAAGAGTGTTCCACATCTTACTGGGTTAGGTTGGTCTTAATGATGAAGAGTGTTCCACATCTTACTGGGTTAGGTTGGTCTTAATGATGAAGAGTGTTCCACATCTTACTGGGTTAGGTTGGTCTTAATGATGAAGAGTGTTCCACATCTTACTGGGTTAGGTTGGTCTTAATGATGAAGAGTGTTCCACATCTTACTGGGTTAGGTTGGTCTTAAACATGATGAAGAGTGTTCCACATCTTACTGGGTTAGGTTGGTCTTAATGATGAAGAGTGTTCCACATCTTACTGGGTTAGGTTGGTCTTAATGATGAAGAGTGTTCCACATCTTACTGGGTTAGGTTGGTCTTAATGATGAAGAGTGTTCCACATCTTACTGGGTTAGGTTGGTCCTAATGATGAAGAGTGTTCCACATCTTACTGGGTTAGGTTGGTCTTAAACATGATGAAGAGTGTTCCACATCTTACTGGGTTAGGTTGGTCTAATAAATGATGAAGAGTGTTCCACATCTTACTGGGTTAGGTTGGTCTTAATGTGATGAAGAGTGTTCCACATCTTACTGGGTTAGGTTGGTCTTAATGATGAAGAGTGTTCCACATCTTACTGGGTTAGGTTGGTCTTAATGATGAAGAGTGTTCCACATCTTACTGGGTTAGGTTGGTCTTAATGATGAAGAGTGTTCCACATCTTACTGGGTTAGGTTGGTCTTAATGATGAAGAGTGTTCCACATCTTACTGGGTTAGGTTGGTCTTAAACATGATGAAGAGTGTTCCACATCTTACTGGGTTAGGTTGGTCTTAATGATGAAGAGTGTTCCACATCTTACTGGGTTAGGTTGGTCTTAATGTGATGAAGAGTGTTCCACATCTTACTGGGTTAGGTTGGTCTTAATGATGAAGTGTTCCACATCTTACTGGGTTAGGTTGGTCTTAAACATGATGAAGAGTGTTCCACATCTTACTGGGTTAGGTTGGTCTTAAACATGATGAAGAGTGTTCCACATCTTACTGGGTTAGGTTGGTCTTAATGTGATGAAGAGTGTTCCACATCTTACTGGGTTAGGTTGGTCTTAATGTGATGAAGAGTGTTCCACATCTTACTGGGTTAGGTTGGTCTTAATGATGAAGAGTGTTCCACATCTTACTGGGTTAGGTTGGTCTTAATGATGAAAAGTGTTCCACATCTTACTGGGTTAGGTTGGTCTTAATGTGATGAAGAGTGTTCCACATCTTACTGGGTTAGGTTGGTCTTAATGTGATGAAGAGTGTTCCACATCTTACTGGGTTAGGTTGGTCTTAATGTGATGAAGAGTGTTCCACATCTTACTGGGTTAGGTTGGTCTTAAACATGATGAAGAGTGTTCCACATCTTACTGGGTTAGGTTGGTCTTAATGATGAAGAGTGTTCCACATCTTACTGGGTTAGGTTGGTCTTAATGATGAAGAGTGTTCCACATCTTACTGGGTTAGGTTGGTCTTAAACATGATGAAGAGTGTTCCACATCTTACTGGGTTAGGTTGGTCTTAATGATGAAGAGTGTTCCACATCTTACTGGGTTAGGTTGGTCTTAATGATGAAGAGTGTTCCACATCTTACTGGGTTAGGTTGGTCTTAATGATGAAGAGTGTTCCACATCTTACTGGGTTAGGTTGGTCTTAATGTGATGAAGAGTGTTCCACATCTTACTGGGTTAGGTTGGTCTTAATGATGAAGAGTGTTCCACATCTTACTGGGTTAGGTTGGTCTTAAACATGATGAAGAGTGTTCCACATCTTACTGGGTTAGGTTGATCTTAATGTGATGAAGAGTGTTCCACATCTTACTGGGTTAGGTTGGTCTTAATGATGAAGAGTGTTCCACATCTTACTGGGTTAGGTTGGTCTTAATGATGAAGAGTGTTCCACATCTTACTGGGTTAGGTTAGTCTTAAACATGATGAAGAGTGTTCCACATCTTACTGGGTTAGGTTGGTCTTAATGTGATGAAGAGTGTTCCACATCTTACTGGGTTAGGTTGGTCTTAAACATGATGAAGAGTGTTCCACATCTTACTGGGTTGGGTTGGTCTTAATGATGAAGAGTGTTCCACATCTTACTGGGTTAGGTTGGTCTTAATGATGAAGAGTGTTCCACATCTTACTGGGTTAGGTTGGTCTTAATGATGAAGAGTGTTCCACATCTTACTGGGTTAGGTTGGTCTTAAACATGATGAAGAGTGTTCCACATCTTACTGGGTTAGGTTGGTCTTAATGATGAAGAGTGTTCCACATCTTACTGGGTTAGGTTGGTCTTAATGATGAAGAGCGTTCCACATCTTACTGGGTTAGGTTGGTCTTAATGATGAAGAGTGTTCCACATCTTACTGGGTTAGGTTGGTCTTAAACATGATGAAGAGTGTTCCACATCTTACTGGGTTAGGTTGGTCTTAATGATGAAGAGTGTTCCACATCTTACTGGGTTAGGTTGGTCTTAATGATGAAGAGTGTTCCACATCTTACTGGGTTAGGTTGGTCTTAAACATGATGAAGAGTGTTCCACATCTTACTGGGTTAGGTTGGTCTTAATGATGAAGAGTGTTCCACATCTTACTGAGTTAGGTTGGTCTTAATGATGAAGAGTGTTCCACATCTTACTGGGTTAGGTTGGTCTTAAACATGATGAAGAGTGTTCCACATCTTACTGGGTTAGGTTGGTCTTAATGTGATGAAGAGGGTTCCACATCTTACTGGGTTAGATTGGTCTTAATGATGAAGAGTGTTCCACATCTTACTGGGTTAGGTTGGTCTTAATGATGAAGAGTGTTCCACATCTTACTGGGTTAGGTTGGTCTTAATGTGATGAAGAGTGTTCCACATCTTACTGGGTTAGGTTGGTCTTAATGATGAAGAGTGTTCCACATCTTACTGGGTTAGGTTGGTCTTAATGTGATGAAGAGTGTTCCACATCTTACTGGGTTAGGTTGGTCTTAATGTGATGAAGAGTGTTCCACATCTTACTGGGTTAGGTTGGTCTTAAACATAATGAAGAGTGTTCCACATCTTACTGGGTTAGGTTGGTCTTAATGTGATGAAGAGTGTTCCACATCTTACTGGGTTAGGTTGGTCTTAAACATGATGAAGAGTGTTCCACATCTTACTGTGTTAGGTTGGTCTTAAACATGATGAAGAGTGTTCCACATCTTATTGGGTTAGGTTGGTCTTAATGATGAAGAGTGTTCCACATCTTACTGGGTTAGATTGGTCTTAATGATGAAGAGTGTTCCACATCTTACTGGGTTAGGTTGGTCTTAAACATGATGAAGAGTGTTCCACATCTTACTGGGTTAGGTTGGTCTTAAACATGATGAAGAGTGTTCTACATCTTACTGGGTTAGGTTGGTCTTAAACATGATGAAGAGTGTTCCACATCTTACTGGGTTAGGTTGGTCTTAAACATGATGAAGAGTGTTCCACATCTTACTGGGTTAGGTTGGTCTTAATGTGATGAAGAGTGTTCCACATCTTACTGGGTTAGGTTGGTCTTAATGATGAAGAGTGTTCCACATCTTACTGGGTTAGGTTGGTCTTAATGATGAAGAGTGTTCCACATCTTACTGGGTTAGGTTGGTCTTAATGATGAAGAGTGTTCCACATCTTACTGGGTTAGGTTGGTCTTAATGATGAAGAGTGTTCCACATCTTACTGGGTTAGGTTGGTCTTAAACATGATGAAGAGTGATCCACATCTTACTGGGTTAGGTTGGTCTTAATGTGATGAAGAGTGTTCCATATCTTACTGGGTCAGGTTGGTCTTAATGATGAAGAGTGTTCTACATCTTACTGGGTTAGGTTGGTCTTAAACATGATGAAGAGTGTTCCACATTTTACTGGGTTAGGTTGGTCTTAAACGTGATGAAGAGTGTTCCACATCTTACTGGGTTAGGTTGGTCTTAATGATGAAGAGTGTTCCACATCTTACTGGGTTAGGTTGGTCTTAATGGTGAAGAGTGTTCCACATCTTACTGGGTTAGGTTGGTCTTAATGTGATGAAGAGTGTTCCACATCTTACTGGGTTAGGTTGGTCTTAATGATGAAGTGTGTTCCACATCTTACTGGGTTAGGTTGGTCTTAATGATGAAGAGTGTTCCACATCTTACTGGGTTAGGTTGGTCTTAATGGTGAAGAGTGTTCCACATCTTACTGGGTTAGGTTGGTCTTAATGTGATGAAGAGTGTTCCACATCTTACTGGGTTAGGTTGGTCTTAATGTGATGAAGAGTGTTCCACATCTTACTGGGTTAGGTTGGTCTTAAACATGATGAAGAGTGTTCCACATCTTACTGGGTTAGGTTGGTCTTAAACATGATGAAGAGTGTTCCACATCTTACTGGGTTAGGTTGGTCTTAATGATGAAGAGTGTTCCACATCTTACTGGGTTAGGTTGGTCTTAATGTGATGAAGAGTGTTCCACATCTTACTGGGTTAGGTTGGTCTTAATGTGATGAAGAGTGTTCCACATCTTACTGGGTTAGGTTGGTCTTAAACATGATGAAGAGTGTTCCACATCTTACTGGGTTAGGTTGGTCTTAATGATGAAGAGTGTTCCACATCTTACTGGGTTAGGTTGGTCTTAAACATGATGAAGAGTGTTCCACATCTTACTGGGTTAGGTTGGTCTTAATGATGAAGAGTGTTCCACATCTTACTGGGTTAGGTTGGTCTTAAACATGATGAAGAGTGTTCCACATCTTACTGGGTTAGGTTGGTCTTAAACATGATGAAGAGTGTTCCACATTTTACTGGGTTAGGTTGGTCTTAATGATGAAGAGTGTTCCACATCTTACTGGGTTAGGTTGGTCTTAATGTGATGAAGAGTGTTCCACATCTTACTGGGTTAGGTTGGTCTTAAACATGATGAAGAGTGTTCTACATCTTACTGGGTTAGGTTGGTCTTAAACATGATGAAGAGTGTTCCACATCTTACTGGGTTAGGTTGGTCTTAAACATGATGAAGAGTGTTCCACATCTTACTGGGTTAGGTTGGTCTTAAACATGATGAAGAGTGTTCCACATCTTACTGGGTTAGGTTGGTCTTAAACATGATGAAGAGTGTTCCACATCTTACTGGGTTAGGTTGGTCTTAAACATGATGAAGAGTGTTCCACATCTTACTGGGTTAGGTTGGTCTTAATGTGATGAAGAGTGTTCTACATCTTACTGGGTTAGGTTGGTCTTAATGTGATGAAGAGTGTTCTACATCTTACTGGGTTAGGTTGGTCTTAATGTGATGAAGAGTGTTCTACATCTTATTGGGTTAGGTTGGTCTTAATGTGATGAAGAGTGTTCTACATCTTACTGGGTTAGGTTGGTCTTAATGTGATGAAGAGTGTTCTACATCTTATTGGGTTAGGTTGGTCTTAATGTGATGAAGAGTGTTCTACATCTTACTGGGTTAGGTTGGTCTTAATGTGATGAAGAGTGTTCTACATCTTATTGGGTTGGTGGTCAGGTTATTTTTTTCATTACAACACAGTTTACATTTTTGTAAAGTTTTGTTAATATTTGTTCATTTTTATCATAGTTTTTTTTTCTTATTTTTATTAGTGTTTATTATTATTTACACATTCGTACTTCAGCAAGTTCTTAGTCTCTGAATCTTCCTCACTGACCTTCAAAATAAAAGTCTTTAGATTATGATTCTTTCACTTAAAGAGGGTTCTGTTTTCCTGTTTAGAACCTCTCAGTCTCCTCTAGATAAAGCTCTGGTTCTGATGAAGATAGAGGGTTCTGTTTTCCTGTTTAAAACCTCTCAGTCTCCTCTAGATAAAGCTCTGGTTCTAATGAAGCTAGAGGGTTCTGTTTTCCTGTTTAGAACCTCTCAGTCTCCTCTAGATAAAGCTCTGGTTCTGATGAAGATAGAGGGTTCTGTTTTCCTGTTTGGAACCTCTCAGTCTCCTCTAGATAAAGCTCTGGTTCTAATGAAGCGCTTAGATTTCATTTTAAAGAAATCAGACGTGGATCACTTTGTAAATAAAATGCCTTTTGCTCTCATTAACACATCAGAAGAACAGTTTATGACTCTAGGTTAAAAAAAGGTGAACATGCAAACTCCACACAGAAAAAACGGTATTTCAACCCTTGTCTCCACTTGAACCCTGAGCCCTAAACCTTCTTGCTGTGAGGTCACCATGGTAACCACTGCACCACTGTGTATAGACGCCTGCTGATAAGGGTAGACGGGGTCTGCCTGTTGGGAGGGGGAGACTGGGTCCCACCCATGCCTGTCCACCCATTTTTAAAAATGGTTTAAATAAAACAATTTAAAATGTTTTATTTTTTTTTTTTTACAGTGTCTTTTTATCTGATTTTAGCCCAAACTTTAGAATCTAGTTTCGTCCTCGTCCTGATGATGGTTTTTAACCATGTCGGGCCTGCTGGACACCCACCATTTACGCTTCGCCTGCCAATACTGCTGCATCCGGCAAAACGAGGTGAGCTACACCGTGCGCCCGGTGCAGCACCGCTGCGAAGCAAACCTGCTGTTCTGCAAATTTAAAGATGGCAGCACCTGGAGGCCGGTTTCCCCGCGGCCCGCTTTTCCTAGACCGAGCTGCTACGAAGTCTGCTGGCACTTTAGGGAAGGCCAAGGCTGCACGGTTCATAGAAACCGCTGCACCTTCGCTCGTACTTCGGAAGAAGCCGCCGTATGGAACTACGAGGTACGGCGTGGATTAGACCGCCTGCGTCCCCAGGACCTGGGAGCGAAGGGAGAACCACAGCCACAGCCCCAGAAAGTATCAAGACTCCCCACAGGTGTTGATCTGAAAGCTGCCTGCGATCTGTGCGTCAGTAAAATTAATGAAAAAACCTACGACGTGGAAACGGTCGTACATAAATGTGGGCGGAGTCTACTTCTTGCTAAATGTAGTGCTTCTGAGAAGTGGAAGCTGATCACTGAGAGGCCCATCGGGGGGGGCATCGGACCTAACGTTAACTTCAAGGTCTGCGACTTCTATGTGGAAGGATTTGGATGCTCTCAGCACGATCTGAGCCGTGGGTGCACCTACGCCAAGAGTCCGGAAGAGGCCGCTGTTTGGAACTTTCTAAGAGAGAATAAAACCAGCAGAGCAGCTCTGATTAAAGTCGTGGCGGAGTCGCAGCCCAAGATAGAAACACCCGAGGAGGCGTTGGAACAGATCCTGCTGGAGTTTCCTGGAGAACTGATCCAGCTTTGCAAACGCTGCTTCTTTCAGCGTCCGCAGAAACTCTCCGGTAAACGCTGGAGTACGACCTGCTCTGATGAGGACGCCCATCCCTGGGAGCCGGTCCTGGTTCACCACCAGTCTGAAAACAAGAGGGAGATTTACAGCCAGATCCGTCCCTCAGAAAATCGAACCCTAGTCTTCTGCAGCCACATCAGGCAGGGGAAGTCCTGCTGGCACAGCCCAGATCACTGCCAGGCGGCGCAGAGCCGGGTAGAGTTGGCGGTTTGGAAAGTGGAACGAAGCGGCATCCCCATCTATGCCCGTCTCCTCCAGCTGTGCCAGAAGAACTACTCCCACCAGACGTCCATGTTCTGCAGGGTGTGTCTCCTAAAGCTCACGTCTGCAGAGAGTTTCTATCAGCACTGCTCCTCCCCGGAACACGCCCAGCTTCTGGCTATGGACACCACCGCCCGCTGGAAGAAACGTCAGCCGCCACACAACCGGCGGGAGGATTTGTGGCTCTGTGACAGGTCGGTCCACATCTGTCGGTCCACATCTGTCTGTCCACATCAAATCAAACTTTATTTACAAGCACTTTTCAAACATAAACAAAGTACTGAACAAATAAACACACGCACGCACGCACGCACGCACGCACACACACACGCACACACACCAATCCCACATCTGTCTGTCCATGCTCTTCTGGTTTCTTCACATCTGTCTCATGTTGCATCTCTCAGACCGGAGAGCTGCGAGTACGGGCCCAGCTGCCCCCGAGCCCACTCCGAGGCCGAGCTGAAGGAGTGGCTGATGCGAATTAAAGACCAGGAACAGGTCCGGACCGGGATCCTGGACCACGGTCTGATGGGATACGGACAGAAACTGCTGGAAGAGAACCGGGCCAACAGTGTGGACACGGTGAGTAGGAACCAGGAAGGTTTTTGACTTGGTTCACCCCAGTCTGACTGGGGCTCTGATTCTAAGGAAGGATCTACGGTCCTCACCATGGTCGCCATGGTTACCAGGGTTGCTAAGGTTTAAAGTATGGTTACTAGGGGCTGCTAGTAGTTAGTTAGGGGCCGTTAGTTACTAAGGGCTGTTGGTATCAGTGTGTCGTCTTCTTCTTACGGCATGTCTCTTCAGGGGGCGCCACAGCTAGAGAGTTTCTTCCATCTAACCCTATCTGCTGCATCCTCTTCAGTCACACCAACTATCTTCATGTCTTCCTTCACTGTATCCATGAACCTCCTCTTTGGTCTTCCTCTAGTCCTCTTTCCTGGTGGTTCCAAACCCAGCATCCTTCTTCTGATGTACTCTCTCTCTCTCCTCTGTACATGTCCAAACCATCTCAGTCTGACCTCTCTGACTTTAAAACCTCTAACATGTGCTGTTCCTCTGGTCCTGTCCATCCTGGTCACTCCCAGAGAGATCCTCAGCATCTTCATCTCTGATACAAACATCTCTGTTTCCTGTCTTTTCCTCAGTGCTACTGTTTCTAGACCAATCAGCATGGCCGCTCTCACCACGCTGTCTCTAGACCAATCAGCATGGCCGTTCTCACCACACTGTCTCTAGACCAATCAGCATGGCCGCTCTCACCACACTGTCTCTAGACCAATCAGCATGGCCGTTCTCACCACACTGTCTCTAGACCAATCAGCATGGCCGCTCTCACCACACTGTCTCTAGACCAATCAGCATGGCCGTTCTCACCACACTGTCTCTAGACCAATCAGCATGGCCGCTCTCACCACACTGTCTCTAGACCAATCAGCATGGCTGGTTTCACCACGGTTTTGTACACTTTCCCTTTCATTGGTATCGGTGTGTAATTGACTGATTTTGTTTCAATCGATCCACCAACAGATGTGTGAATATGTCGATGATGTCAGCGTCTCGTGTGAAGAAGATCTAAACATGGAGCAGGAACAGACTGGAACTGTCCTGAAGTGGACCTTCCGGGTAGATACAGAGGTAAGGGCTTGTGT
This sequence comes from Neostethus bicornis, assembly GCA_902685375.1. Taxonomy (NCBI): domain Eukaryota; kingdom Metazoa; phylum Chordata; class Actinopteri; order Atheriniformes; family Phallostethidae; genus Neostethus; species Neostethus bicornis. The sequence goes on along the minus strand of CACRXE010000059.1, from coordinate 205,684 downwards.
TCTGGTCGGGAAATGTTTTCTTTTAAGGAATAAAAACCCATAATTCACTAAAACACTCAAAAGAAGTCTTAAAAAAAGATGATTTGAAGTAGTCCGTGTAATCCCTCATTCGTCCAATAGGGACACATCGTAGAAAAGGTTTCAAAGTGTCTTTAGGAACCTTCCAGGTAAGTGGAAGGAGGATCCAAATGCAGACATAGTTTTCAGGTTACAGACAAGCTTATTAAGACTGGGGAAGAGAGCAAGGGTGCCATGCTGGCAGGTAGGCAGGTGGCTGACCGTTACAGAGAATAATAATAATAATAATAATGCATTGTATTTATAAAGCTCTTTTCAGGACTTTCAAAAACACTTCACATATGCATCATTCACTCACTCCGTACCAGGTGATGGTAAGCTACTGTTGTACCCACAGCTGCCCTGGAGCAAACTGACAGAAGCGAGGCTGCCATGTTGCGCCATTGGCCTTTTTGACCATCACCAACCAATCACACACATACCATTCAGACCAGGCAACGTGGGTGAAGTGTCTTGCCCAGGGACACAACGGCAATTTAATCTCTGCGGCCGTCCCACCGTGGCACCTGGGGTTCCGGCGGTCTCCCATCAAAGCACTGCTCAGGTCCAGCATACTTAGCTTCTGAGGTCTGACGGCATCGGGCATTGACGGGCTGGTATGGCCACAAGGGTAGAAGCCACAAGGGAAGGGTAGGATCCTTAAACGGGAAAAACAGGACAAGTAGAACCCTTACTGACAAACGGTCGATACTGTTACAGGGGGTGAACAATAGTCTGAACACGGCTGGAGGAGCAGCTGTGTGAGCCAGATGAGGTGTAGGTGTGAGCATGCCCACAGAACCACAACACGAGACGTTTTGACTTCCATCATTTTCTGGGATTGAATTCTGGATGTAGAAACGTCTCGATCTTCAAACACACTGTTCATGAGACACTTTGAAACTTTTTCTATCATGTTTAAAGAAGTTTCACTCGTTTAAGGACTGGACTGTCTCTGGCATCTTTCTTCCTCCTGAGAGGCTTTAATTGCCCAAAGGAATGATGCCCCCACAGCAGACTGGGGAGCTGTTTGGGGTGTATCCTGCCTCTCATCTGAAATCAGCTGGGATCGACTCCGGCACTCTTCACTATCCCATTACCCAGGGGTGTAAGACGCCCGTGTGAGTTTGAGTAGCTCTCTGCCATCTGGAAGGAGCTCGGGAGCAGAGCCGTTGCTTCTCCGGGTTGAGAGATCCCAGATGGGGTGGTTCAGTCATCTGGTTAGGATGCCTCCCTGGTGAGGTGTTCCGTCCCACCAGGAGGAGACCCAGAGGCAGACCCCGGACCTGCTGGAGAGACTATGTCTCACAGCTGGACAGGGAACACCGCAGGATCCTTCCAGGTGAGCTGGAAGATGCAGCCGGAGTGAGAGAAGCCTGAGTTTCTGTGTGAGGCTGTTGCCCCCGGCGACCTGGCCCCGGATAAGCAGACGACGAAACACTTTAAATTGCAGAAAAAAATTGTGAACAGAAAAAAAAATTGTCGCTGATTTCACGTCGCCCAGTTTGTTGTGGGGACACACACACATTCCAAGGGGTGTTTGATGCTGTTGCCCGGGTAACCCGGCCGCGTATAAGTGGAAGAGGACGGGGTGGAACTCGTTCAGGGAGTTTAGGTTTTTCTCAATGATGGGACCGGGCTGTGAACTCTGTGTGTGTGTGTGTGTGTGTGTGTGTGTGTGTGTGCAGAGGCAGCTGGTCCATGTGGCCCTGTTAAAGCAGGAACCAGGGGCCCAGTTCAGTCTGGACGCTGGCGGACCTGATCAGTGCATCTACCTGCCAGGTGAGCAGGTTGCCAAGGGCGATGGCAGTTTTTCCATCACAGTGTCTTTTGTGGCCGAGTTCCCGGGTCGCTACGAGCAGTGGCTCGTTCTGGACTTTGGGATGAGACCGGTGCTCCTGAAGAAGCTGAAAGTCCAAGTGGGGGGGTCATGTCCTGAAAACCTGCCGAGCTCACACGGCGGTGCCACGATGCACCGGGCTGAGCGTTGGCATCGCGGCAACTGTGTTGTGGTGCCTTGTATAACCCGTACCGAAGCACAGGAGGAGCTGCTGAAGAAGTACCCGCCACCCCAGACGGAGCGAAGCCGCCAAATCCAGGCGGAGCCGCTGAGCAAGGAGAACTACCGAGAGCAGATGCACCGGTTCCTGAACGAAGAGGAGCTGGCTGAGGACCGGCTGGTTTCCAGGTAACACCGCTAACATGATAACAGTATCTTACTGCTGAGCGGGATTGCCCCTCCTTTGTCATTTTGCCATTAAAAGTTCATCCCATTGGTAGACAAGAACTACTTCCTGTTAGCTCTGATTGGTGTGCATCACTCAAAACATTCCATCTTTGTTTATCTTGAAATTTGTGTCCTAGAGACCACTTAGAATGTACCTATGGCTTTATTAACCCCCTTCTGATTGGCTGAATTTGCTGTCAATCTTATGTTGCAATTTTTAGCGCCTTCTTCTATTGGTTTTTACAAATAAAAGGAGGGGTCACCTGTGCATACAGACCAATTGGCTGAGGGAGGGCGGGGGTTGCACAGGTAAAGTAAAATCCACTCTACCTCTGGATGAGATGTTACGCGCAGGACGCAGAGAGCAGTGCGCACGGGAGGAAGGGGGTTTGGCTTTTTTTTTTTTTTTTTTTTTACATGTGAAAATAACTAAACAGGTGCAAAATAAATCTTAGTGATAAAATAAACATTCATATAACTTTTACATAGAAACATAAATGGTACCATGTGTGCCAAACGGTGCCTGATTTCAGACTCTTTTATTTTGATAAATTTTTCACCCATTTCAGAGTTTGCAGACATACTGTTGACGTGTTGTTTTTATATTTTAAGAAGTAAACAGATTATTCAATTCAATTTTATTTTATTTGTTTAGCCCAAAATCACAAAATTTCCATCTCAATGGGCTTCATAAGAAAAAGAAGAATGTATAAACACAAATACACAACAAGAAAAATAACTAACAAATGCTAACTAAACAAGACTAGTACATTTATTGCCTTAGACTCTCCTTCACGGTGAGGAAAAACTCCTAAAAAACCCACTGATGGGTTTTTTAATGGAAAAAATAAGAACCTCGTGGGGATTCACACGAAAGAGAGATCCCTCCCCTGGGACGAGCAACCAATGTGTCAAAGATTATTGTTTAAATATTAGGCCTTCCTATGGGGAAGGATGGCTCAGTGAGTAGGGTGACCGCCCTGAAACCGGAGGGTTGCCGGTTCGATCCCCCGCCAGGAGCTCATGCCGAGGTGTCCTTGAGCAAGACACCGAACCCCCAATTGCTCCTGATGGTGGTTTGCTCCTTGCATGGAGGCATCCCCATCAGGTACGTATGAATGGGTGAATGTGAGCTACACTGCAAAGCGCTTTGAGTGCCGACACAGGTGGAAAAGCGCCATACAAGTAGAGTCCATTTACCATTTAGCTTATTATGTTTGCAAAATTCCAAAAAGTTATTTATTATAAAACATGTCAATTTTTTTTAGGCGAGACAAAAAAATCTAATTTTTTTTGTGTTTCATCTAATTTTCTCTTCTTTAGAAACACATTTGAATAAATGACATATCAAATTATTCCTCCAAATGAGTCCTTTGCAGTGGCTAAAAATGATTAAAATATACCTTTGGGTTGCAGAAATAGGCCAATTTCTAAATGGATGTACCTGTTTCTCTCCTGGGGTGAGAGAAGCCTGGGCTTCCCATCTGAGGCTGTCAGGCCCAGCGACCCGGTGCTAGATAAGCGGAAGACGACGGAACGAATATACCTGTTTGAAAAAATTTGTATTCAAAATAGGCTTAGGGAGTAAGGGGTTAATCCCTCGTGGGGAAATTACTGTGCTTTATTGCACCGCAGCAGGTCGCCACGACAGTTCCAACGGTGGGAGAAACTGGTGGTTAGGTGTCTTCTCTAGGGAAACTTAGGCCTGAGCTCAGTGGGAATCAAACCAGCAACTCTTGGTCCAAAGACAGCCATTCTTTGACTGAGCTACACCTCCCCACATCTCTGACAGGTTGGTTTTATTTCCTCGTTGCAGGCTGAACGTTCGAGAGGACATGATCACCATGGACACCCTCAACTCCTACTGCCCTCAAGCAGGGGAGCTGTTTGGTTCGCTTCAGATCCCATGCAGTCTAACGGTGGACTGCGTGGAGGGACAGGTGCTGAAACGGAGTGTCCACTCGGCTCTCATGGCTCCTCTACCCCAACAGAACTCTAAAGTCTATGAAACCAGGGTTCTGCCAGACAGAACCAGCAGGAACCTCCTGTACCTTCAACTGTCCAAGCGCTGCGTTACTGACCTGCAGCTGCAACCCAGACGCTCGCTTCAGGTGGAGGTCCAGTTCCAGTTAGACCGCCACAGCTTCTGCAACATGCACCATGCTGTTGACCTGCTCTCGGACACCAGCAGGGTACTACCGGAGCTGCAGAAGTGTGTCCTTCCCGTCTGCGACAGTACCTTTGAGCGGCTGAACGCCAAGCAGTGCCAAGCCGTGGCCTTCACTGTGGGGACCTGTACCGGAAAGCAGCCTGTAGCTCCTCTCCTCATCTACGGACCGTTTGGGACGGGGAAGACCTTCACCCTGGCAACGGCAGCCAGGGAGCTCGGCAAAGTCCCTCAGTCCAAAGTGCTGATCTGCACCTACACAAACAGGTGAGGTTTTGTTTATATTTTCACACCACAATCGAGTGCTAACCGGTGGTGGATGAAGTACAGATAATTAGGCAAAAAAAATACTTAAGTAAAAGTAAAAGTACCAATAAAAAAATCTACTTAAGTAAAAGTACAAAAGCTAAAAAAAAACTGTATTTTTCAAATTTCTGAATGAAAATGTAACAAAAAATGTAAGAACACACTTTTAAAAAGTAGCGAAGTAAAAGTACAGATATTTACTCTAAAAATGTAGTGAAGTAAAAGTACCGGTCTTAAATTTTACTTAAGTAAAGTACAGATACACAATTTTTTTACTTAAGTACAGTAACAAGGTACATTTACTTTGTTACGTTCCACCATGGGCCCTAACGATGATGATGTTCCCAGCTGGTCAGCAGTCCCTGGCACCACATCTCTACTCTAACCATGTTTCCTGCAGGTCTTTCTTTATTTGACCAACTGATCATATTTATCACTGCACGGTGGTGCAGTGGTTAGTGCAGTGACCTCAGAGCAAGAAGGTTGGGTGTTTGAGTACTGGAGTGAGGGCAAGGCTTGAAACACCGGGCTTTTTTTTTTGTGTAGTTTGCATGTTTTATTACAGGTAATAAAAAATTATTAAATTATTTTTCAGTAATGAGGGTTTTGTTGAATGTGGACGTGAAACTGGAGGGGTTTGGTTCCTCCAACGAGGTTAAAAGTCCTGCTTTAAATAAACCTTACTTTAGATTTGCAGGAATTTGAGGGAGTCCAGAAGCCAGCCAACTGGGAGGTGCTGGTATCAGAGGTTTCCATTCAGACCAACATGGTCTTTCTGCTCAATAATGACTTCCTTTTTTTCTCAGTTCTGCAGACCTGTACGTCAGAGAATACTTCGATCGGTTCATCAGGAAGAACCAGAACAACCTAAAGCCCATTCGGATCAAAGCTGACAGTCAAGGAGCCCTGGATGCTACTGACCCGGTCACTCTGAAATACTGCTTCATGTCTGAGGATAAGCAGCATTTCCAAAAGCCGACCAAAGCTGTGCTGGATGACCACAACATCATCATCACCACGGCCACCATGGCCCGAAATATCCAGGACCTGAAGCTGGCACAGGATTATTTCACTCACATCCTGATGGATGAAGCCTCTCAGATGCTGGAGTGTGAGGCCCTGATGGCTCTGGGGCTCGCTGGGCCCAAAACCCGGGTAGTTTTAGCTGGAGACCACATGCAAATGGGCCCGCAGCTCTTCTCAGTAAAAGACCACCGACGTTCAGATCACACCCTCCTGACCCGGCTGTTCCACTTCTACCAAACGCAGTACTGTGAGACGGCAGCGAAGAGCCGCATCATCTTCAGCGACAACTACCGTTCCACCAGAGAGATCGTAGAGTTCGTATCGACCCACTTCTACGTGGGTAAACACGATGTGATCAAAGCGGCCGGAGAGGTTCCGGCTCCGTTTAACGGCCATGCCCTGAACTTCCATCACGTCAGAGGAAACTGCCAGTTGGACACGTACTCCATGTCGTGGTACAACAGTGAGGAAGTTGCCCTCGTGGTCGAAACGGTCAAAGACATCTTGAAAAACTGGACGTCCAGCTGGGGGCCCAAGAACCCGGCATCCATCTGCATCCTATCAGAGGGCTTCCAGGTAAATACCGACAGGAGATCTGGGGGGGAACTTAGTGATGGTATGGTCTGATTGGAGGGGGACTTAGTGATGGTGCGGTCTGATTGGAGGGGGACTTAGTGATGGTGCAGTCTGATTGGAGGGGGACTTAGTGATGGTGCAGTCTGATTGGAGGGGGACTTAGTGATGGTGTGGTCTGATTGGAGGGGGACTTAGTGATGGTGCGGTCTGATTGGAGGGAGACTTAGTGATGGTGCGGTCTGATTGGAGGGAGACTTAGTGATGGTGCGGTCTGATTGGAGGGGGACTTAGTGATGGTATGGTCTGATTGGAGAGGACTTAGAGATGGTGTGGTCTGATTGGAGGGGGACTTAGTGATGGTATGGTCTGATTGGAGAGGACTTAGAGATGGTGTGGTCTGATTGGAGGGGGACTTAGTGATGGTATGGTCTGATTGGAGGGAGACTTAGTGATGGTGCGGTCTGATTGGAGGGAGACTTAGTGAGGGTGCGGTCTGATTGGAGGGGGACTTAGTGATGGTATGGTCTGATTGGAGAGGACTTAGTGATGGTGCGGTCTGATTGGAGGGGGACTTAGTGATGGTATGGTCTGATTGGAGGGGGACTTAGAGATGGTGTGGTCTGATTGGAGGGGGACTTAGTGATGGTGCAGTCTGATTGGAGGGGGACTTAGTGATGGTGCGGTCTAATTGGAGGGGGACTTAGTGATGGTGCGGTCTGATTGGAGGGGGACTTAGTGATGGTGCGGTCTGATTGGAGGGAGACTTAGTGATGGTGCGGTCTGATTGGAGGGGGACTTAGTGATGGTATGGTCTGATTGGAGAGGACTTAGAGATGGTGTGGTCTGATTGGAAGGGGACTTAGTGATGGTATGGTCTGATTGGAGGGGGACTTAGTGATGGTGAGGTCTGATTGGAGGGGGACTTAGTGATGGTGAGGTCTGATTGGAGGGGGACTTAGTGATGGTGCGGTCTGATTGGATGGATACTTAGTGATGGTGAGGTCTGGTTGGATGGATACTTAGAGATGGTATGGTCTGATTGGATGGATACTTAGTGATGGTGCGGTCTGATTGGAGGGGGACTTAGTGATGGTGCGGTCTGATTGGATGGATACTTAGTGATGGTGCGGTCTGATTGGAGGGGGACTTAGTGATGGTGCGGTCTGATTGGATGGATACTTAGTGATGGTGCGGTCTGAATGGAGGGGGACTTGAGGATGGTGCGGTCTGATTGGAGGGGGACCTGGTGTGGTCTGATCTGATTGGAGGGGGACTTAGTGATGGTGCGGTCTGATTGGAGAGGACTTAGTGATGGTGCGGTCTGATTGGAGAGGACTTAGTGATGGTGCGGTCTGATTGGAGGGGGACTTACAATGTACCAATGGCAAAGCAAACAGCTTTTAAATGGCTTTGTTTACCCCCTTCTGATTGGCTGAATTTGCAGTCAATCTTGTATTGCAAATTATTTTTTTATTCTATTGGTTTTTACGACTAAAAGGAGGGGCCACTTGTGCATACAGCTAATTGGCTGGGGTGGTGACTCCATGCGTAAAGTAAAATCCCCTCTGCCTCTGAATGTGGCATTACGTGTAAGACGGAGAGCGCATTAGAGGAAGGAAGGAACACTGGCTCATTTGTTTTGTTTTTTTACATCTGAAAATGGCTAAAAGGGAGCAAAATAAACAGTAGTTACAAAATAAACAACTAGATAAATTTTATATGACAGAAAAGCAAAATGCTCTCCCACATTCCTACGGTTACTCTCCCATCCAAGTTTACAGGAGAGCTGCTGCTGCAGACTCCCTACTCAACCATTGGTGGAACACGGTCACATGACCAACAGTGAGCACGATCAGACGCATACGTCACGCATGACAGAAACTTATCACAGAGGGAGGAGAATAGACACAAAACCCATTCTAACCACGGTGGCGGTTTGACTAGGTGGCCAGTGGGTAGCACAGTGGCTTCACAGCAAGAAGGTCATGGGTTCGAGTCCCGGGTGGGGACGAGGCTTGGAACACTGTTCTTTCTGTGTGGAGTTTGCGTGTTCTCCCCGTGTTTGCGTGGGTTTCCTCCGGGTACTCTGGTTTCCTCCCACCCTCCAAAGACATGCATGTTAGGTTGATTGGCCAGTGCCAGATCACCCCTAGGAATGAGTGTGTGTGTGGATGGTTGTATGTGTGTGGCCCCGCGACAGACTGGCGAACCTGTTCGGGGTGTACTCTGCCCTTCGCCTTAAATTGGCCCCACCCCTGCAACCCCGAAAGGGATAGATGGATAAGAAGATGACTGACCATTCTAACCTGGGTTACACCAGGCTTAGGGAGTGAGGAGTTAAGACTCAACCCCCTTTACTAGGAACAGCGGCTCTGTAAGGAGCATTTACATCCTGCTCTGAACTGCAATAGAAATGTAACATTTGTGTTTTTGTTTACAGGTGCGGCAGATCAGATCAGCACTGTCTCGTCAACGCATCCATGATGTCAATGTGGAAACGCTTGCAAATGTCCAAGGTAAGTAGCATCCGATTGTCAGCTTTGCCGTTCAGTTCTTCACCGTGGCAAAAATAAAGAACGCTAGAAAGAGAATGAAAATCCTCGTCTGTTTTCACAGGAAAACAGTTCAGGGTGGTCATCCTCACCGCCGTGCAGACACGTGACAGCATTGAGGAGACACACCTCCCTGGACTGCCGCTGTTCAACGATGCCCGGGTGTTAAACACGGCCATGACCAGGGCACAGTCCCAGGTGGTCGTGGTCGGAGACGCTGCCGCTCTCTGTTGCTATGGCGAATGCTCACAAATATGGAAGCACTTCATAGACCACTGCATTAGCAACCAGAGCGTAGAACCAGTCCATTACTCCAAAGACTTTTTTGAACAAGACGTCATAGAAACGTTGAAGTTTCGTAAAGTTGAAGTTGTGGATGAGAGCAGCAGCCATGACGATTCAATTCTTCAGGAGCTAAAAGACGAGTACAAAGATCTGCAGACCGAGTACAGCTCAGATACCGACAATTCAGAGGACGAAGACACAAACCAGTCAAAAGAGAAATATGAATGTACTGAGGTTCAGAAAGATCTGTTGGAGTTATGTAAGGACTATCCACAGATGTACAGGCAAGGAAAGTTAATCAGAGAGTCTTACAACAGAGGCAACGTCATTCCCTCTTATGAGCCGGTAAGAAACATCTGCATTCAAGGCCAGCAGAACCTAAGGACAGCTTTCACAGGAGACGAGGTCGTTGTTCAGACAGCAATGGGAGACCAGAAAGCAAAGGTCATTAGCGTCATCAAAGAAAATAAATATGCAAGAGAACTGGTCTGTTTTCTCGAGGATGAAGATCAAGTAAAGAACAGAAAGCACAAAAATCAAAACTCAAGGTTTGTCCAAAGAAAGTTGATTCCGTTCAAAAAGAGCGCACCTAAAGTTACTCTTTTGATTCTCAAATCGAAACGCAACTACATCCCTATTTGGGAAGCAAATGGAGATTCTGTCAAAGATTACCTGCAACTGAAACATGTCCGAGACAAAGTCTTTGTAGTTAAAGTCATTGGCTGGAAATCTTGGTGTTTCTATCCTCTGGGGAAAGTTATAGAAGTTATTTCGGAAGCAGGGCCCTACTTCCTGCTTCAAGAGGAGTTTGATTTCGAAGACACCACAGTTGAAACCGATGAGGGTCTGACTACTGAGGACAAAGATGGCAAACACAGAAAGGATGAAACCCTGGCTTTTACTTTCACCGTTGATCCTGCAGGAGCAGCAGATCTGGATGATGCCATCAGTGTGAGAGACACTGGAAAATATTACGAGTTGGGAGTCCATATTTCAGATGTGGCCAGTTTTGTGAGAGCAGGAAGTCCTTTAGATAAGAATGCAGAGATTAAAGGTTGTACACTGTACGCCAGAGGACAAAATCCACAGCACATGTTTCCAGAAAGCTTGAGCACTGAACGCCTCAGTCTTCTACCAGGTGTTGAACGGAGGGCCATATCGCTGATATTCAAAGTGCAGAAGGAGACTCACCAGATTGAAGGCAAGCCCACCTTTCAGCTGTCCGTTATTAAATCTGACAGGCAGCTGACATATGAAGAGGCCGAGGGCATCATCTCCCAACGATACAGAGAAAGATCCCAGTTTGACACGCTGGAGGGTTGCCTCGCTGTCGTCTATCGCTTCACGAAGGCCAGGAGGCGGGAGCGACTGGATGACTGGGCTTATTCCCAATGCGATGACAGACTACCCGGGGAGCGAAAAGCCCATCTGATGATTGAAGAAATGAATGTGCTATTTAATGCACAAACGGCAAAAACTTTGCTCGATTCCCAGAAAATCAGACGCTTCGTCCCACTCCGCTGCCAAAAGGCGCCGGACCCTGAAAAGATAGAAAACTTCAGGAACGAATACGAAAGGCTGATCCCGTTGTCTTTTCATGTGCGTCCCAAAGTGACGCTTGACACACCACCTGAAGAATTGGAAAGTTTCCAAGTTCTCACTAAAGTCTGGAAAGACATTCAGGCAGCCATCGAGGCTGATGACACTGACAACGTAGTGGATCTGGTGGCTGCAGATGATATTCATCCTCAGCTTCAGTCACTCATCTATCAATTCAAGCGATGCCTGAGCAAGGCTTATGTTCAGCTTTTCAGCAGCTCTTTGGAGGAGTTCAAACATTATTCTCTGAACTTACCGGCTTACACACAGGCCTCGTCGCCCATTCGGCGCTACCTGGACATAGTCCTGCAGAGACTCCTGCACTCACTGATCTGTAACGAGCCTGTCCCATACACCCATACACAGATTTCAGTTCTTTTGCCTCAGCTTGATTCCAAGATCAAAAAGGCAAACGATTATGAGCAAAAGTCTGAGCAGATGTCGTATGCCGTGGGTACAAAAGCACAAAGTGCGCCAAAGCTTGCTTTTGTTGTTCGTTTGGATCCAGACACAGGAGGTTTGGCCGTTTCTTTTCCTTTCAACAAGAACATTTTTCCTTCAACTATTTCGCTCATGTACAAAGACCTGCAGCTGGAGGACCAGCCTGTCTTTGAGGAGAACACCACCACCCTCAAGTGGATGAGACGAATCTACGCGGCTGACTCTTCGCCCGTACAGGACATGAACGTCATGCCGACCGGTTCCTATGTTGAGGTGCCAATGATGATTTGGAGAAGTGTGAGTGAAGCAATTGAAGACGGAAAAACTGAGCTGGCAAAGTCCATCTTGATGACTGCTGATGAAGGGAATCTATTAACGTTACCCGCACCTCCTCAGAAGAACCCTCGTCTCCCTAACGATCAGGAGAAGCACTGGGTGGACATTGAACTCCATCTAAAGCTAGGTGATACTCTGAAGATCCAAATGACCAACGAGGAGAAGAGATATTTGCCAAAACCTTGTGTTCAACTACTCCACATCACTCCTGAGTTTGAGATTTGCTTGAACCATGTCCAAAGCTCCATCACCTGCTTCTCCAGATTAACTTTCAATCCCGCCAAGATGAGCTATTCAGATACAACGTTCTACGAGCAGGTCTGGAAACCGATGTGTCAAATGGAGTCAGCTTTCAATGCAGTGGACGCGAATGAAAGTATTATCATCAGGAACCTGAAAGTAAGATTTAGTCAGGACAGTGCCAACACCCTAACGGGAAGCTTCATCGTAACCGAGACCTGGATCAGAGACTGGCCAATCGAGTGCGACCTCAAGCAATGCTTCCTGTGTATCCGCAAAGAAGGCCTGCCTTTGGAAGGGCTTGTGCAACACAATGCGCAGGTGGACCCTAAAGAGTTCACCTGGGTGGCTCACGGCGTCACCATCCCCTCAGACGAAAAGAAGGAAAAGTTTACCACAGTGAAGTTCAGGATCCATCACCTTCCGATGGAAAAGATCCCTAGATGTGTGTTTGAGAAGGATGCTTCCTTCACCGTGGAAATCATTCCAAAACTAATCCCGGACATGTAAGTTTTGGTGCGGTTGGGTCCGTGCTGGTCCCACAAAAACAAGACATGATATGGTGGTATGGTACTCACCCATACCACCTCTGCCAAACCTCCTTCACGCTGTTCTGTGCATTATTTTTCAGACGGAAGGAGAGCGCTGTCATTAACTTGCGAAACTCCTGTGACCTCGTTCAGAGAATCATGCTCGGCAAAAGCATCCCGAGAAGAGGTGAGATTACTGATAGTTCCTACCTCAACATAATCAAATTACACCTGGTTAATTCATTCATTTCTCATCCAGTCTGATTCTCCGTAACCTGCCATTTTTTCTGCAGTGCTACCGTGGACTATCATGCGCTACATGATCAAAAGGGAAATCCTCGGTGGTGACCTTCCCGAACTAAATGACAGCCAATGTCAGGCTGTTGAAACGTCTCTGAATAAAACATTCGCTCTGATCCAGGGACCTCCAGGTGAGAGCTGAAACACCCGTTCGTTAGTATCAGAAGTTCTTAGATTTAAGTTCAGGGCACCTCACCATCTGAGAAAAAGAGGGTGAGGAGGAGGAGAGGTGACCCAGCCAGTTCCCTCTTAAAACTATGGCCAATCAAATGGCTGTAAACACACAGGTAGAGGCACCTTAGCCGTTGTTTGATCAGCTTCTCTACATACACAGGTCCAGGGGGAGGGATCTCTCTTTCATGTGGATCCCCACGAGGTTTCTTATTTTTCCCCCACTGATGTGTTTTTTAGGAGTTTTTCCTCACGGTGAAGGAGAGTCTAAGGGCATAAATGTGCTAGTCTTGTTTAGTTAGCATTTGTTAGTTATTTTTCTTGCTGTGTATTTGTGTTTATACATTCCTCTTTTTCTTGTGAAGCTCATC
>CACRXE010000059.1:150000-187500 GCA_902685375.1 Neostethus bicornis | reverse complement strand
AACGGAACGGAGTGGCTGGATTCCCATGTTCCTCTGCGTAGCTGATTGCCATCAGTTTAAACTGAGCTTCATAAGCGTGTCTCTTTTCCATTTTCAGTGTTGTTAAAACAGCAGTGTTCTGCATAAAACACACACCTGTTCTTTTATACATAATCCACGCCCACACTTCACCCTTTAACGTTCTCATGTTCTCAACTGAGTCCACCTCATGGTTCTCTAATGCGTCTGCAAATCACACATCAGATAGGACGCACTGCACGTTTTGAAGAAAATGTGAGACTTTTAGGTGCGCCTTATGGTCGTGAAAATACGGTAACTTTAATCCAGTGCTTTTATGTTATTCTTTGTTAGGCCCACCTACCCAACCCCTACCCAACCCCTACCCAACCCTTACCCAACCCCTCCCGAACCCTTACCCGACCCCTACCCAACCCCTACCGAACCCTTACCCAACCCCTCACGAACCCTTACCCAACCCCTACCCAACCCCTACCGAAACCCCTACCCAACCCCTACCCAACCCTTACCCAACCCCTCCCGAACCCTTACCCAACCCCTCACGAACCCTTACCCAACCCCTACCCAACCCCTACCCAACCCCTACCCAACCCCTACCCAACCCCTACCCAACCCCTCACGAACCCTTACCCAACCCCTACCCAACCCCTACCGAACCCCAACCCAACCCCTACCCAACCCCTACCCAACTCCTACCCAACCCCTACCGAAACCCCTACCCAACCCCTACCCAACCCCTACCCAACCTTACCCAACCCCTCCCGAACCCTTACCCAACCCCTCACGAACCCTTACCCAACCCCTACCCAACCCCTACCGAACCCCAACCCAACCCCTACCCAACCCCTACCCAACCCCTACCCAACCCCTACCCAACCCCTACCCAACCCCTCACGAACCCTTACCCAACCCCTACCCAACCCCTACCGAACCCCAACCCAACCCCTACCCAACCCCTACCCAACCCCTACCGAAACCCCTACCCAACCCCTACCGAAACCCCTACCCAACCCCTACCCAACCTTACCCAACCCCTCACGAACCCTTACCCAACCCCTACCCAACCCCTACCGAACCCCAACCCAACCCCTACCCAACCCCTACCCAACCCCTACCCAACCCCTACCCAACTCCTACCCAACCCCTACCGAACCCCTACCGAACCCCTACCGAACCCTCACCCAACCCCTCCCCAAACAAACAGAACTTGTTTGTTTTTTTAAGTGATAAACCGTAGTAATTTAATCTGTTATTTCTTTGCAGGTACAAAAAACTTCTTAGAGACGCTCGGGAACATGAACTGAAAAAGCACGATGTCATCTTGTCCACGTGCACACAGTCGTCCACGCCCAGCCTCGTGCGCTGCGTCCGCGCACGTCAAATCCTCATTGATGAGTGTGCCATGGCAACCGAACCACAAAGCCTGATCCCACTGGCGTGCAACAAGCCTGAACAGGTGTGTGTGTGTGTGTGTGTGTGTGTGTGTGTGTGTGGTTTGCTAGAACTACACACACACTTTTTAGTTGTTACCATGGTAACCACTAGTGTCTACCTGGGGTTCAAAACTTAAAAATCAGTTAAACTCAAACTATGATTGTATTCACATGTAAAACAACCGTTTAAAATAAATACAGCTGCTTAAAAGAGAAACTTTAAAACATCTAATGTTGGGTAACTTTAATCTAAGGTCTGTGTAATCCCTCATTCGTCCACGAGTAAGCCTTCCTGGAACATCTCCTCCCTCCAATCTGGTCCTCTGCCCTAACTCATTACACCTGGTCCCAATTGCTTTCCCTGATTTCTCCACCTGTGTCTCTTCTTCTTCTTCTTCTTCTTTAGTTTGCGGCATGAAGCACCAACCTGGGTGCATTACCGCCACCTACTGACTGTCTCGAACCTCAAATCCTCCTCAATAACCCTGTACACCTCAAAAAAGTGTACAGGGCACCAAAACCCTTCCCCTGACGTCCATACAAAAACACCTCCTCCAAGCTCACATGTCTCATCCCAACACTCCGCAGCACCACCATCATAGCCTCTCTTTCTTCCTCATACTTTCTACACGCTAACACCACGTGACTAACCCCTTCCAACTCCCCACAGAAATCACAACACCCATCCAAATGTTTACCCGGAATCTTGAGCGTTTCATTCAATCCCGTGTGCCCAATACGTAACCTGCTAAAAACCACCTGCCCCCGCCTTCCACCACCCACCGGATCCACAGTCACCCCCACCGTCCTCTGTACTTCATACAAGTGTCGTCCCTTCACCTCTGACTCCCACTCCATCTGCCACTGCTGCATTATCCCCTTCCAGACCAACGCCTTCACCTCCCCTCGTGACAGAGCCACGACCCTCTCCACCACCACCCGATCCGCAGCCCTCTTTGCCACCTCATCCACTCGCTCATTCCCCCCAATCCCAGAATGGCCCGGAACCCACATAAACACCAACGACCCTCCTATCACCCCCGACACCATATTCAAAACATCCCAAAACAAACCTTGATGATACCTCACCCTCCCCAGTTCAAGAGCCCGAACCACTGACAACGAGTCCGTGCATATAAGTACTTTCCCACCACCATGTTGCATCGCCCACACCACAGCCATCCACACTGCATATAACTCCACCGTGAAAATACATAAGTGATCTGACGTGCGTACCCCTACCTCCACTCCAGACCCTTCCACCACCATTCCCGCACCCGTCCTCCCCGAAACCGGATCCCTTGAACCATCCGTAAACACCAATGTGTAATCCCCATAATTCTCATCAATAATACTCCTAAATGCTCCCGCCACATTCACATCCCCAAACCTCCGTCTCCACCCCACCATCCCCAATTCCACCCTCACCTCTCCCAGCCTCCACTGTGGCACCATCTGAAAATTTTCCTCCCGCTCCAACTCCAAATCCCCCACACCCAATTCCCGTGCCCACAAACCCCCTACCCACCCAAAACTCAAAGTTTCCTTCACACCCCTCTCCCAGGACCAATCCAGAACCCCCCGCCCAGGGTGATTATGGCTCTTTCCTCTCAAGGAAACCCAATAATTCACCGCCAGGTGCTTCCTCCTCAGAGTGAGTGGCATGACACCCGCCTCCACCCTCAGGGCACTCACTGGCGAAGTCCTCAGAGCACCTAAACAAATCCTCAGGGCCTTGGCCTGCACCACATCTAAATCCCGTAACACTGTAGGCGCCGCCGAACCATAAACCACACATCCATAATCCAATCTGGATTTTATCAGGGCATCATACAGGCACCTCAAAGCTGAAAAACTGGCCCCCCAGTCCACCCCAGCCAGACATCTCATGACATTTAATATCTTATCACACTTACTGGCCAAGTACCTTACATGTTCCCTCCACACCAACTGCCTATCAAAAGTTAAACCCAGAAAACGAAAAGACCCCACCATCTCAATGTGCCTACCATAGAGCTTCAAACCCTTCACAGTGCCAACCCGGCCCCTCGAGAACATCATACCTTTTGTCTTGTCCACCGAAAATCTAAAACCCCACCTGTCACCCCAAGCCTGCACCCTGTCTATACCCTCCTGCACCTTCCCAACCATATACTCCCTGTTCCGTCCCCTCTTCCACAACGCCCCATCATCAGCAAACAGTGATCTACCTAAATCATTCCCCACCCCACTAAACACACCATTAAACATAACATTAAACAAGGTAGGGCTAATTACACTCCCCTGCGGCGTCCCATTCTCCACGTCATAAACCGACGACATCGCTCTCCCAACCTTAACCTGAATCCTCCGCCCCTCCAAGAAACTCCGAACCCAATTGAATATTCTCCCTCTAATCCCCATCGTGCGTAGTGCAATCAACAGTCCCTTCCTCCACAACATATCATAGGCTTTTTCAACATCAAAAAATACCGCCACCAAAACCTCTCTATTCACCCGTGCCTTCCTAACATCATCCTCCAACCGAACTAACGAATCCAAAGTGCTCCTACCCCTCCTAAAACCACATTGGTATTGTGACAATAGATTCTCCTTTTCTAACTTATACTCCAACCTCTGAGTTACCAACCTCTCCATCAACTTGCAGACTACAGACGTTAAAGCAATCGGCCTGTAGTTTCCTGGATCACTTGTATCCGCTCCAGGCTTCCTAATCGGGAGAATCACTGCCTCCTTCCACTCTGCCGGCACCACCCCCTCTCTCCACACCCTATTAAATAATCCCAAAAGTTTCCCTTTACCCACACTACCCAGCTGTCTGAGCATGCCATATACAATACCATCTTTACCAGGCGCCGACTGACCTCCTTTCGCCAAAGCTGTTTCCAACTCCCCCATTGTAAATACATCATTTACCACCTCCATGACATCATCATCCCTGCCCAGCTCCCCTGCAAATTCTTCCTCCAACTGCCTCCTCACAGCTCGCCCCTCCACCGACAAAGCCTCAACATTCTGAGTTTCCACAAACCGCTGTGCCAACACCTCTGCCTTTTCCTGGTCCCCAACCACAATCCGGTCCCCATTCCGTAGAGCCGGTAAATCAAAACACCGTGCACCCCCACCCATCCTCAATTCAATTCAATTCAATTTTATTTGTATAGCCCAAAATCACAGAATGTCCGTCTCAATGGGCTTCACAAGAAAAAGAGGAATGTATTAACACAAATACACAACAAGAAAAATAACTAACAAATGCTAACTAAACAAGACTAGTACATTAATGCACTTAGACTCTCCTTCTCGGTGAGGAAAAACTCCTAAAAAACCCATCAGTGGGGAAAAAATAAGAAACCTCATGGGGATCCACGTGAAAGAGAGATCCCTCCCCCGGGACGAGCAAACAATGTGTCAAAGATTATTGTTTAAATATTAGCTTATTCTAATCTACAGCTAAATATCTAAAGAAGTCAATAAATGTTCTTCATCCTGATGGAAACACGGGGGGCTCTTCAGCCCGGAGATGTCAAGTACGGGGATGAGTAGATGTTCTTCATCCTGATGGAAACACTGGGGGACTCCTCAGCCCGGAGATGTCCAGTACGGGGATGAGTAGATGTTCTTCATCCTGATGGAAACACTGGGGGACTTCTCAGCCCGGAGATGTCCAGTACGGGGATGAGTAGATGTTCTTCATCCTGATGGAAACACTGGGGGACTTCTCAGCCCGGAGATGTCCAGAACGGGGATGAGTAGATGTTCTTCATCCTGATGGAAACACGGGGGACTCCTCAGCCCGGAGATGTCCAGTACGGGGATGAGTAGATGTTCTTCATCCTGATGGAGACACGGGAGACTCCTCAGCCCAGCGATGCCCACGGCAGAGATGAGTAGATGGATTTCGTCCTGATGGAGCGGGGATGAAGGAGCGCGGAGGTCTCCTCGGTGTGGCCATGCCCAGGACAGGAACGCAGAGTCCTGGATGGGGCTCTCTCCCAGAGAGGAGGGAGAGAGGTGGACAACATGTGAATTGTATTGTACCAACTAGCAGTGTAATTCTAAATAATCAGACAATTTAGAACAATGAATGAGATAGCAAGCCAGGGGTTTAGGGTAGAGGGTTAGAGTAGGGGGTAGGGGGAAAGAGCCAAGACAGTCTGGCAGAGAATAGTAGATAGAATTAGAGGACAGAACCCCAATGTACCATACTTTCCCCAGCTTTTACTATCTAGCAGCCAACTATTAATTATATCAGCTAAATGAAACTGTTTCTATCTGGCCTGTTGATAAGCTTGTTCAAACAGGAATGCTTTAAGCCTCCCTTTAAATGTAAGAACACTGTCTGCCTCTCTCACTTGAGCTGGGAGCTTATTCCATAAAACTGGAGCTTGGTAGCTAAAGGCTCTACCTCCAACTGTACTTTTTGAAATCCTAGGAACCACCAACAGCCCTGCATTTTGTGAGCGGAGTGTTCTGCTTAGTTAATAAGGTACTATAAGTTCACTAATGTAAGATGGAGCCATGCCGTTTAGGGCCTTGTAGGTTAGTAAGATGATTTTAAACTTGATCCTAAACTCAATAGGAAGCCAATGGAGAGACGCTAGCACGGGAGTAATATGATCTCTTCTATGAGTTCCTGCTAATAGTCGTGCTGCTGCATTTTGAACCAGCTGAAGACTTTTTAGGGAAGACTTAGGGCATGCTACGAGCAAAGCGTTACAATAATCCAATCTCGATGTAACAAATGCATGGATGAGTTTTTCAGCATCACTTTTACATAAGATATTTCGGATTCTAGAAATGTTGCGAAGGTGAAAGAATGCAGTTTTACAAGTCTGTGCTATGTGAGCTTTAAATGATAAATCTGGATCAAATAAAACTCCTAGGTTTCTAACGGTGAGGTCAGAGGCCACAGTTACTTCGTCGAAGAAGACTGCTTGGTCAGTAAAAACATCTCTCAGATTTTTAGGACCTACTATAATAACTTCAGTCTTATCTGAGTTTAAAAGGAGATAATTGATTGTCATCCAAGTCTTTATGTCCCTGATACAGGTATTAAGTTTTTCTATATGGTCACTCTGGTCAGGTTTGACTGATAAGTACAATTGTGTATCATCTGCGTAACAGTGAAAATTAATACTGTGTTTTCTGATTATGTTTCCCAGAGGCAGCATGTAGAGCATGAACAGAATAGGTCCAAGAACTGAGCCCTGAGGCACACCAAAACTAACTTTGGTAGAAGTAGAGGACTGATCATTTACATGAACAAACTGGTATCTATCAGATAAATAAGATTTAAACCATTGAAGAGCTGCTCCTCTGATCCCTAAGTCATATTCTAATCTTTGAAGTAAAATGCTGTGGTCAATTGTGTCAAAGGCTGCACTAAGGTCCAAGAGAACTACGATTGAAACCAGTCCCTTTTCTTTGGCTAATAAAAGGTCATTTGTCACTCTAACTAGCGCAGTTTCTGTGCTGTGGTGTGATCTAAAACCTGATTGAAATTCTTCAAAAAGACTATTTTCCTGCAGGTGACGGTTCAGCTGCTTAACTACAACTCTTTCTAGAATTTTAGACATAAAAGGTAAATTTGATATTGGTCTATAGTTGGCCAGAATGCTGGGATCTAAATTGGTCTTTTTTAGAAGCGGTTTAATAACTGCATGCTTAAATAACTGTGGAACATATCCTGTTTCTAGGGAGGAATTTATTATAGTTAAAATAGGTTTGTTAATTACAGGTAGCGTTTCTTTGAAAAGCTTGGTTGGAATTGGATCTAAAAGACAGGTTGATCCTCCTAATCATACCCCACACTGAACCCACCGGAGTGTCCCTACCAATAGTGCCACAATAGCCCCTCCAATAACCCCTCTTGACTGCCCGAATCGTCCTGCGTACCCTAGCCTGAGCTCTCTTATACTCCATTAAGTGCTGAAAGTTGTGTGAGCACCTCACTAAGCGTAAAGCCCGGTTCCTTTCCCTAACTACCTCAGCACACTCACTGTTCCACCACGGCACCAACCGCCTCCCGCCTCCACCCCTGCTCCTTGGAATAAATTTCCCCGCCGCCTCCAAAATGCCCCCCTTAATCCGTCCATCCAACTCCTCTACATCCAAATCTCCATCCACAGCACCCAACAATCTATCACTCTCCTCCGCAAACCCCCTCCAGTTAGCCTTATCTAATACCCACCTACCCCCACCCCGATCCACCCGTGGCCCTACCCCTATCCCCCACCTGCACCAAATCGGATAATGGTCACTGCCCATTGTGCCATCCCTATGCACCCACCACTCACACAAATGGGCCATCCCAGAAGACGCCAACGTCAAGTCCAGCGCCGACTCCCTCCCGGTTGCAACATCTAGTCTCGTTCCATGACCCGAATTCAGACATACCAAGCCTTTCCTCTCAAGCAGCTGCTCCACCACCCTACCATTAGCATCCGTCCTTTCACTTCCCCACAGCACACTATGCCCATTAAAATCCCCACACCAGAGTACAGAACCATCATCCTGTCCCTCAACACCATCCAGCTCGTCCACAGCTAAACCCCTCCCCGGGTTATAATAATTAATAACCGTAACAGACTTACTCCCTGCCCACACACGCACCACCACATACTCCCCCTCCATACCCTTCCCGACCACCTGATAAGGCAACCCCTCCCTTATAAAGGTCGCACAACCACCACCCCCCCTCTCAAGCCTGTCCCTTCGAATCCCAACAAATCCACGCAACACAAAATCAAACCTCGGTTTCAACCACGTCTCCTGAACACAAACAACATCAGGTTTAACCATGCCACCCGCAATAAAAGCCTTAAAATCCTGACCATTAGCCAACAAACTCCTTGCATTCCACTGGAGAACTAACATAATGAACCTGAAGATACTGCCGCGTCTAACCCTGCCTGCTCATTCAAATCATCCCTAACTTCCTCCCACGTCAAACCAACCAGACCAAAGTGATGCACAGCCGCCTTAACCACAACCTGTAACCTCTCCGTCTTAGATTTTAAACCAGCAGTAGCATTTATCACCCCTGCAACAAAAGCCACCAAGGTCCGTGGCGACACCCACCCCACCTGACCACCGTCAGATACTCCCACAACAGCACTAACCGTCCCCAATCCAGACGACCTCACTTCAGAACCCCCAACAGCCTTCACTGCTTCCGCATAAGACAATTTACCCTCCCGACAAACCTGCTGCACCCTCAACTCCTTCTTCATGGCCTCACACCCCATAAATGAAACACTATGTCCTCCTCCACAATTGCAACACTTAAGTCCCACGCCCTCCCCACATGGCCCCTCCTCGTGGTCACCACTACACCGACCACACCTCCTACCATTCCTGCACGCCCAGGCCATATGTCCAAACTGCTGGCACTTAAAGCACCTGATAGGCGCCCTGACAAACTCCCTCACCCTGTACCTTATCAATCCAAAATACACCATCCCTGGCAAATCTTTGCCCTCAAACAATACCTTAACCGACACAGTGTCTGCTCTAACACCCGCTCTGACAAGCTTCTCCACCCTCACCACCCGTCCCCTATCCACTCTCAAGTGTTTAACCAGGTCCTCCTCACTGACCCCCCCCGGAACCCCTGAAATAACCCCAGCACACCCACCCCCTGATCTATCCCCCACTCTAACCACTCTGACAACCTTACACTTCCCTACCACTTGCAATTTCATAGCTTTACCTACCTGATCTACATCCCCACATCCTATCAAAAGATTCCCATCATCCAACACCCTAGCAAACCGAACTTCCCCCACCTTGTCCTTCAAAACCCTGGTCAGTCTCAAAGGATCATAACCCCTCAATCCCTCACCCCCATCAAACCTAACCACCACGTGAAACACACCCATCCTTCCGCGACCCTGTCCCTCCCCCCTGTCCGTGCCACCATCCCCCCCTGACAGACGAGACTTCCGTTTAATACCCTTAGTAGACCATCCCTCCCCTGATCCCGACCCCTCCCCACCACCAACCTCCCCCGCCCGACCATCCAACCCCCCGCACACACCCCCGTCAACTTCCATCAACCCCTAATCGGTGACCGCAGGCGGACCAGTCCGGACCTGTACAGGCCGTCGGTTGGCCGCCCACAGGACAACCGTATACCCCCACCACCCACAAACAAAAGAAAAAAGACGCACCACAAAACAAACTCACGCCAATTCAACCAACCCAAACAAAAAACCACGACTAAACTACCCAAAGGAAAAATCCAAGTCCTCCCGGACTCAGCACTGTTCAATTCCGATCAACTCAATCTTCTGTATGACTCTCCTGCGAACACTTCCGCGTTCCTCCTCCTCCCAGCTTCTCTGCCACCTGTGTCTCATCGTCCACTGATTACTTAAACTCTGGTGTTCATGATTGCAGTGTCAGATCATCTGCAGTGTCTGTGGTCATGCGTGCCTACTGCAGCCATGATGGTGTCCCTCCACGTCTGGTCACTCCTGCTACGTGCAAAACATTGGTTAAAACTGGTTATGCATGTGGGTCCTACTTCACCATCTTCACCACCATCACAGCATCATAGAAAAGTCTTTAAAGTGTCTTCTGTATCGTGTGTTTGATGATTGAGACGTTTCAACTTCCATCCAGAAATCATTCAGTCTGAAAGATGGAACCTGTTTCTATTTAAACTAACCTGAGTTTGTCCAACTCCTAACGGGCGGTAGGGCCACATGAACTCCGGTTAGTTTATACTGAACTAGTTCTTATCTTTAAACGTCCGGTACAGGATTGAGGAATCACTCGAACCCAGTGAAATTTAGAGAAACCAGGTTGGTGTTCTTCATTGCGGCCTGGCTTTGTGAACCCATCCCGGACTCCAGCTTTGTGGTTGCCAGGTTGGACACAGTGACCAGACCGGGACGCCAGTGGATAGAGGTGAGGGGGGCATCGAGGTGTTTACACTGCAGCCCTCAAATTTACCTTCAGGGATCAATAAAGTAGATTTAATTCTATCAGATTGAAAATGATTTCTGGATGGACATCAAAATGTCTTGATCCTCAAACACACTTTGAACACTTCAACAGTTTAACATACAGTAAGACGGGGACTTATTCCAATGTTTAGCTGCCCTTTCTGCATGACACAGGTTCGAGGCAAAGGACGACTTATTTCACCCCCATGTATGATATCTGTCACACAGACTTTTAAAGAGTTAACACACAAGCTTTCTTGGTTCTTCTATCACTTCCCTTCAGGGGTCGCCACTAGGGATGGGAAATCCGACGCCTCGCGACTCATCGAGCAACTTCGAGCAACTGCAAAAAGTCGACACTAGGAGTCGGCACATCTGCAGGCTGCGCCTCCGTAGATGAAAAACAAACCGCAAGAAATAAAGAAAATCTACGCCTTAAATTCTGTCTTACTAGAAGATAAAATGTGGGTTATTGTTGGGCAATTCCTTTTGTAGTTTTTTTTTTTAAATAAGAAATGAGATTATTGCGTTAATCCGTTGCCCTAGTAACAGTTACCTAAACGATCAAATTTCACTCTGTTACTAACAATGTAATTAAATGTTCAATAAAACCACACACTGACCCACTGTTTGTCATTTGAGTAACCACAAAAGACCGGCTGATAGAATCTTACGGAAGAGAAAATGAACACACTGATACAATTTAACATCGAGATGTTTGTGCGAGCGCGCAGTGAAGATTTCATAAAAAAAAAGTTTGGTTTTGGGAAATGTGTGATATTTTCACCTGTGTCCAGTCGGATGTTCTCCAAATCAAAGTATGGATAAAGTCCGTTTTGATTTTTTTTATCTAAAGCACTTTGTAATGTTTTGATAAGAGAAATACTGTATAAATGAAATAGATTTGAATCAACAATCTGTGACACAAGCAGCAACATTTAGGGAAGACGTAAGAGTCTCAGCGGCTCTAAAACAGCGCAAAAAACTGAAACTGGACAATTGTAAATGTTTTTGTCGTAGATTTTTATTTAAAAATATAATCTTTTCCACGGTGGTTGGCTTTAGTCTGCTCCTCTTCAGACTGACTACCTCTCCCGCTTTGGAGAAGACCCGCTCACAGGGCACCTGGGTCGCTGGCATGTGGACATAATGCTTCACCAGTTTGGGCAGGTTTGGGTAAACTGTTGTCCTCGATGCCCAGACTGCGAGCGGGTCTTCTCCCCTGAAGAAGTAGGGCTCCGATAGGTGTCTCTGAACCTCCACGGTGGCGTTCGCCATCGCGCACTGACTTCTCTGGGTTTCACCAAGAAAATAGAAGTTAGTAAAACCATGTAACTATGAGTACATCGAAGATCAGATGAAAATACGTAC
This sequence comes from Neostethus bicornis, assembly GCA_902685375.1. NCBI lineage: Eukaryota > Metazoa > Chordata > Actinopteri > Atheriniformes > Phallostethidae > Neostethus > Neostethus bicornis. Next base: position 175,724 of record CACRXE010000059.1, on the reverse strand, counting down.
CAACCCGGCTGTCCAGCAGGTCCCACAAATAGTCATTTTCCGCTGAAGATGACGCTCCCGGTTGTGACGAATAAAACAGAATGGGTTCTCCCTCCATTTACCCTTCCTCTCGATACAACTTGTTCACAGAAACACACACACTCACCTTTCACGCTCATACAATTCACGCAAAAACTCTTTCAACCTCTCAATTCCAAACAGTATATTTGTGTTGGTGAATCCTAAAAACTAATCTAAGAAATCTGTGTATGTGTGTGTGACTGTGTTGGTTGAATGTGTGTGTGTTACGTGAAACATCACATACAAAAGGTCTAACAAGATCAAAGTGATCTTATTGTGTACAATACCTACTGTGATAAAATCCCTGTGGAATCCAAAGCTGTGATGACGCAAAATCACAACAAAATCTCCTCCTCGCAAAAACCCACATCTCCCTGAATGAATGAAACCCTTTTATATCTTCTGACTGATTGACCGACCCGCCCCTTCAAACTTTCCGAACTCTTCGACACCTGGCTCCACCTGACAGTAGCTCGGATTTTGGGTTGCGCGATGTTTGGCATTCCGACACGTGGAATCGGAGCAATTCTCGCGATACTTTTGTGTCACTCTGTTCGGCTCAGCTCGAGCAGCAAGGCTCGAGCTGGCCATCCCTAGTTGCCACAGCAAGTCTGTTTCTTCCATCTAACCCTAACTCCCGCATCCTCTTCAGTCACACCAACTGTCTTCATGTCTTCCTTCACTGTATCCATGAACCTCCTCTTTGGTCTTCCTCTAGTCCTCTTTCCTGGTGGTTCCAAATCCAGCATCCTTCTTCTGATGTACTCTCTCTCTCTCCTCTGCACATGTCCAAACCATCTCAGTCTGACCTCTCTGACTTTAAAACCTCTAACATGTGCTGTTCCTCTGATCCTGTCCATCCTGGTCACTCCCAGAGAGATCCTCACCATCTTCATCTCTGATACAAACATCTCTGTTTCCTGTCTTTTCCTCAGTGACACTGTCTGTAGACCAATCAGCATGGCCGGTCTTACCACACTGTCTCTAGACCAATCAGCATGGCCGCTCTCACCACACTGTCTCTAGACCAATCAGCATGGCCGGTCTTACCACACTGTCTCTAGACCAATCAGCATGGCCGCTCTCACCACACTGTCTCTAGACCAATCAGCATGGCCGCTCTCACCACACTGTCTCTAGACCAATCAGCATGGCCGGTCTTACCACACTGTCTCTAGACCAATCAGCATGGCCGCTCTCACCACACTGTCTCTAGACCAATCAGCATGGCCGGTCTCACCACTCTGTCTCTAGACCAATCAGCATGGCCGCTCTCACCACACTGTCTCTAGACCAATCAGCATGGCCGCTCTCACCACACTGTCTCTAGACCAATCAGCATGGCCGCTCTCACCACACTGTCTCTAGACCAATCAGCATGGCCGCTCTCACTATGGTTTTGTGGTTTTTTGCCGTGACATATTTTTCTGAAACCTGCAGCACCTCAAGTTTGTGATTGTCTTTTTTTGGAGCCAAAGACCAAATCAGACAGCTTTAATCCAAACGTGACAAGATCAGTGACTGTACGACGGGTTTGATTGAGGGTGTCGTCATAAAGCAACATCTTCTGATGACAGAAATTATGTGTGTTTCATTTCCTACAGATTGTTTTGATCGGGGATCATAAGCAGCTGCGACCGATAGTGAAGAACGAACACGTGAAGAAACTCGGCATGAACATTTCTTTATTTGAGCGTTACTACGACAGACTGTCACAGAGTCAGGCTGTGATGTTGAACATCCAGTATCGGATGGTAAGTCCAGAATGTGTCTGCTGGTTCTGAACACACAGTACTGGATGGTAAATACTAACGAGGAGACACTAAATACTAACGATAAAATACTAAATACTAACTATAAGATATTAAATACTAACTATATGATACTAGATACTAACTATAAGATGCTAAATACTAACTATAAGATACTAAATACTAACTATAAGATACTAAATACTAACTATAAGATACTAGATACTAACTATAAGATACTAGATACTAACTATAAGATGCTAAATACTAACTATAAGATACTAAATACTAACTATAAGATAGTAAATACTGACTATAAGATACTAAATACTAACTATAAGATACTAGATACTAACTATAAGATACTAGATACCAACTATAAGATACTAGATACCAACTATAATATACTAGATACTAACTATAAGATACTAAATACTAACCATAAGATACTAGATACTAACTATAAGATACTAGATACTAACTATAAGATACTAGATACTAACTATAAGATACTAGATACTAACTATAAGATACTAGATACTAACTATAAGATACTAAATACTGACTATAAGATAGTAAATACTAACTATAAGGTACTAGATACTAACTATAAGATACTAAATACTAACTATAAGATACTAAATACTAACTATAAGATACTAGATACTAACGATAGTAAAACATTTACTGACTGTCTTGTTTTTTTCGCAGCATGTGGACATTTGCGAGTTCCCGTCGGAGGAGTTTTATAATGGAAACCTGCAGACAGGTGTGGAGCAGCAGAGCAGCGTTCTGCAGGTCGGTCAGAGGACGATGGCCGTGGTCTTTGGACACGTGGTGGGAGAGACCGTCCGTCTCACTGTCAAAACCAGCAAAGGCAACAACAACTCCAAAGCCAACCAGCAGGAGCGAGACAGAGTGGTACGGGAACTGGTTCTGGTTCCTGTGGTTTCAGTCTGGATGGAAACCGGTTCTAATCCACGTGGATCTTGTCTCATTAGGCGGACCTGGCCTTGCTGCTGGTGCGACAGGCGAAAGTGGAGCAGAAGAGCATCGTGGTTCTTTCTCCATATAACGCTCAGGTTTCAGAGATCAGCGAGGAACTGAGGAGGAGGAACCTGGGAGGAATCCCAGTAACCACAATCACAAAGAGCCAAGGTAACCAGGGCAACCACAGTGATCAGGGTAACGAGGCAGCTACGAGCAAGAACCGGATCATATGAAAGTTTCCTCAAAAATTCATCAGAAAAAGAGAAAATCTGTTAATCTGCTGTAAAAAATGTTGCTCACTGAAAGAAAATGTCATTCTAGGGAGTGAGTGGCGATACGTCATCTTGTCCACGGTGGTCTCCCTCCCGAGCAAAGAGATCGCGCCCGACCCAGAGCCCGCCTGGATCTCCAAACACGTGGGGTTCGTTGGAGACCCGAACCAGATAAATGTGGGTCTCACCAGAGCGAAGGAGGGACTCTGTATCATCGGTGAGACGTCTGGATGCACCCTGCCTTTTTCCTACTACTGTGTCCCACTGTGCCACCCACCGTTCTGCACCATGTAACAAACGCATCATATTTTCATTTATTAAAAACAATAATAGTTGAAAACAAAAAGTAACATTTAATACAAACAAATTCAGACGATATATTGATCAGCATAAAATATAAAAACATAAGTTTGAGAAAGAGAGTAGTCATTGTTGAAGAGAACAGGAAAGAACAATAATTTAAATTTTAAATTAGAAATTATTATAAAATCTATTTTCAGCTAAAAGAAACACAGTAAAAGCTTGGTTTTCAAACACAATCTGTTCCAGAAGGCGGTTCAAGAACTGATTTGTTTAAATTCTGAATCTATTTTTTTCATTACAAATTGCCGTGATCCCCTCGCCTGCCGCCAGGGGGCGGGGGGGGGTCTGAATAGAGTCACATGAGGGTGATTATTCTGATGCCACACACCTGTGGACCCTGCTGCTTATTTAAGGCCAATCGACCCGGACTTCCAGATCGGGTCATTGACATCCTTCCCAGCCAGGTCCTCCTGGCTGCCTGACCATAAATTTGATCTCTGAACTCTATCACTTGTACTTTTTGAGTTATTCCTGTCCCCGTTGCCTTTCAGACTTACCTGACTTTTGTAAATAAATCCTGTTTTTTCCTGCATTTGGGTCTCCTCTACATCACAATGCAAATAATAGAAAAAAAATCATCCGTTCCAAGACTAAAAAAACGCCTTTTTTGAGCATTTTAAAAAATGATTTTCTACCATAAATAAGTGAGTAAAGTATAAACAAATAATAAACTGAATTGAGAGATTAGAATGTATTGACATAGCTTTGTTTGCTGAGCGCTGTCGGTCCTTTAACATCACTTGCGTGTCTTTTTTTTTTTTACTCATTGATGTTGCCATGCCAAACTCCTCACAATACTCAGGAGTCTTAAGGCACTACTTTTGTCTTTTCACTATCAGTACCTCTAAGGCTTCCATTTGTTTTCTTTGGAGGTATGATTTATTTTTATTTGATATTTTTGCACACCTGTATCAAAGCAAAGCAAGTTTATTTGTAGCACAATTCATACAAAATGTAATTCAAAGTGCTTCATAAGAAGGAAAAAAAAGGAATGCATTAAAATCACAAAACATAGAATCAAAAAGTTTAAAAATTAAATAAATAGAATAATTAAAACTGATAAATAAAGAGCAATTAATCAAAAGCACAGTTAAGCAGAAGTGTTTTCATTCTAGATTTAAACGTTGTCACAGTAGAGGCCTGTCTCACGGCCTCAGGAAGTTTGTTCCAGACTTTTGCAGCATAAAATTGAAATGCAGCTTCTCCATGTTTAGTCCTGACTCTAGACACCAGCAGGAGGCCGGTCCCAGAGGTCCTCAGAGTTCTAGATGGTTCATGTTTAGTCCTGACTCTAGACACCAGCAAGAGACCAGTCCCAGAGGTCCTCAGAGTTCTAGATAGTTCATGTTTAGTCCTGACTCTAGACACCAGCAGGAGGCCGGTCCCAGAGGTCCTCAGAGGACTAGATGGTTCATGTTTAGTCCTGACTCTAGACACCAGCAGGAGGCTGGTCCCAGAGGTCCTCAGAGTTCTAGATGGTCCATGTTTAGTCCTGACTCTAGACACCAGCAGGAGGCCGGTCCCAGAGGTCCTCAGAGTTCTAGATGGTTCATGTTTAGTCCTGACTCTAGACACCAGCAGGAGGCCGGTTCCAGAGGTCCTCAGAGTTCTAGATGGTCCATGTTTAGTCCGGACTCTAGACACCAGCAGGAGGCCGGTTCCAGAGGTCCTCAGAGTTCTAGATGGTTCATGTTTAGTGCTGACTCTAGACACCAGTAGGAGGCCGGTCCCAGAGGTCCTCAGAGATCTAGATGGTTCATGTTTAGTCCTGACTCTAGACACCAGCAGGAGGCCGGTCCCAGAGGTTCTCAGAGGACTAGATGGTTCATGTTTAGTCCTGACTCTAGACACCAGCAGGAGGCCGGTCCCAGAGGTCCTCAGAGTTCTAGATGGTCCATGTTTAGTCCTGACTCTAGACACCAGCAGGAGGCCGGTCCCAGAGGTCCTCAGAGTTCTAGATGGTTCATGTTTAGTCCTGACTCTAGACACCAGCAGGAGGCCGGTTCCAGAGGTCCTCAGAGTTCTAGATGGTCCATGTTTAGTCCTGACTCTAGACACCAGCAGGAGGCCGGTTCCAGAGGTCCTCAGAGTTCTAGATGGTTCATGTTTAGTGCTGACTCTAGACACCAGTAGGAGGCCGGTCCCAGAGGTCCTCAGAGTTCTAGATGGTCCATGTTTAGTCCTGACTCTAGACACCAGCAGGAGGCCGGTCCCAGAGGTCCTCAGAGTTCTAGATGGTTCATGTTTAGTCCTGACTCTAGACACCAGCAGGAGGCCGGTCCCAGAGGTCCTCAGAGTTCTAGATGGTTCATGTTTAGTCCTGACTCTAGACACAAGCAGGAGGCCGGTCCCAGAGGTCCTCAGAGTTCTAGATGGTTCATGTTTAGTCCTGACTGTAGACACCAGCAGGAAGCCGGTCCCAGAGGTCCTCAGAGTTCTAGATGGTTCATGTTTAGTCCTGACTCTAGACACCAGTAGGAGGCCGGTCCTAGAGGTCCTCAGAGTTCTAGATGGTTCATGTTTAGTCCTGACTCTAGACACCAGCAGGAGGCCGGTTCCAGAGGTCCTCAGAGTTCTAGATGGTTCATGTTTAGTCCTGACTCCAGACACCAGCAGGAGGCCGGTCCCAGAGGTCCTCAGAGTTCTAGATGGTCCATGTTTAGTCCTGACTCTAGACACCAGCAGGAGGCCGGTCCCAGAGGTCCTCAAAGTTCTAGATGGTTCATGTTTAGTCCTGACTCTAGACACCAGCAGGAGGCCGGTCCCAGAGGTCCTCGGAGTTCTAGATGGTTCATGTTTAGTCCTGACTCTAGACACCAGCAGGAGGCCGGTCCCAGAGGTCCTCAGAGTTCTAGATGGTTCATGTTTAGTCCTGATTCTAGACACCAGCAGGAGGCCGGTCCCAGAGGTCCTCAGAGTTCTAGATGGTTCATGTTTAGTCCTGATTCTAGACACCAGCAGGAGTCAGGACTAAACTCCTGCCATGTCAATAATATTCTTCATTAACATGGCAATAAAAGCATTCTGATTTGAGGTTAATACGAACCTCAAAGTAACAAAAATACAGTCAGTTTTTTGTTAAGAACAGCAAACACGTAGGCGTACAGCTGTTGAGTTGCTATCAATAACAATAAACAGAGTCAATCGGCATCCGGGCTGCTCGGTCGGATTTTCTCGGGTCCTCCTGGATCATCTCGTGGGATTCGACCTGCGAGTTTTTGTTCAACATCGGAAGCAAAAACGTCTTAAATTTTTTTGTTCCAACTCTGATTTGTTCGAGGTCTGGGACGTTTGAAAACGATGGTTCAACTGTAAAATGAAGACCTGGCTGTGAGGCCCTCAAGCAGCCACCAAGTGGCAGCAAAGTTTAAAAAGAACATTTTTTTTTCTTCATCTGCAGGTAACCAGGAACTGCTGCGAGTCAGCTCCACCTGGAACCACCTGCTTCAGGCTTACAGACATATTGGAGCCATCGTCGAAGCAAGCGACATCTCAGTCCGGGTCTAATGCCCGCTTCCAGCATGGGGCGGCAGACCAAACAAGACTTTTAGTAAGACCAAACTAGTAGGACCAAACAGAACACCAGGTAGGACCAAACAGGACACCAGGTAGGACCAAACAGGACACCAGGTAGGACCAAACAGAACACCAGGTAGGACCAAACAGGACACCAGGTAGGACCAAACAGAACACCAGGTAGGACCAAACAGAACACCAGGTAGGACCAAACAGGACACCAGGTAGGACCAAACAGAACACCAGGTAGGACCAAACAGAACACCAGGTAGGACCAAACACGACTCCAGGTAGGACCAAACAGAACACCAGGTAGAACCAAACAGAACACGAGGTAGGACCAAACAGGACTCTGGATGGTTATCAATACCATCTTATCGATACTCTTATTGATACTTCTTTAATGTAAAAACAAGTAGAGGAAAATAAACAAAGTATGCAGATAAAACCAAACCTTTATTTTTAATCTATTTAAAACTAAATATTTACTTTCTTTAAATCAATCATTTTAATTTGTTTACATTGTTTGGCTTCATTTGCATATTTTATTTGTCTTCCTTTACTTGTAGAAGATATGACACAGGATTGAAAGGCAGTATTAATAATACTAGTATCAATAAGATGGTATCGATGGCATCCCTAAATAAGACCAGCGGGACAATGGGGAGAGGCTCAGTGGTAGAGCGTTTGCCCTCGGAAGTTAACTGGAAGTTTGTGAGTTTGATTCCCACTGAATTCACGTCTAGGATCTTTGGAGAAGACACCTAACCCCTGTTTCTCCCGCCATTGGCGCCACCGTGGCAGCCTGCTGCTGTGCGATGCAGCACACAAATTTTCCTGTTGAGGGATCATTAAAGGTCCCCTATTATGCCTTTTTTCCCTTATTTTATCCTGTGCTATGTATCTGATATGCATAATTTTACATTCCGCCACAATCTCAACACAAAAGGTTATAAATACTAGCCTGTTTTGGAGCGCAGTTTCATACCCGGAACTCAAAACAGCTTGTTTCAGTCTTTTTTTCTTTTTTTTTTCCCGGGACCCGCCCCGTTGGTTGCGATTGGTTGTCATTCATTGTGATTTCCCCACCCACCCAGCACAGCGTGGAGCGGGAGGGGCGAGGTGTGCTTCACAGTAGAGTGAAGCACGGAAATGGGTGGATATCAGGGTGGAGAGCAGGTAGAAGTGGGGGAGGGTGTTTGAGCTGCAGGGGGCTGAACAAAAAACAGATGTACGTCACTATGTTCCACCAGTCGTTAGAGGTTTGGAGAACACGCCCCTTACTTTGAATTTAAATATCTCAAAATAGCATGAATCACAATAAAACACACTTTGGGGGATTGTTTGGGGTAGTACTAAGTAAAATAAAAGGTTAAAACCTCATAAAAGTCAGTTTTGCATAATAGGGGACCTTTAAAGTATACAAAAAATTTCTTTTAATTAAATATTAGTTTTTTTCTGCTAGTCTTAGACCGGTCTGTGAAAATACTGCCAGATACTAACCTGGTTTGTAGCATAGAAAAGGTTGGGTGCCCTTTCAGAAGAGTACACCAGATAAAACAAGACACCCTGTAGAACCCAAAGAGGACACCCAGTAGAACCAATCAGGAAACCCAGTAGAACCAAACAGGACATCCAGTAGAACCAAACCGGACATCCGTTAGAACCAAACAAGACATCCTGTAGTGGGCACCAGACCAAACCGGACTTAATAAATCTCTTTTCTTTTTTTATTTGACTCATTTTATGTTGATTTATTGGTGTTTTGTGTAAATTTTTAAAAAGTAAGTTTTAATAAAAATTGATTAATTTTAATTCATTCTAAAACAAAAGATGGATGGCCTTTAAAATGGCCGCCATTCAGCATTACTTTTAGCTGAATCTAAGTTTGGATAATATTTTATTGTGAAATTTATAATTGAAAATATTTGACGGAATGCAGATTTCTAGAACATAATTTGTATGATAAACAAAAATAACGCTGTATTTTAATTTATTTAAAGTTTTTAAATATACAGTTTTATAAATTATTACAAACAATAAAACAAAAACAATTTTTGACCATGAATTTTAAAAGTATGAAAACGTTTGATAAAAAATGATGTAAAAACTAATTCAGATACAAAACATTAAAAGTCAATAAATAAAATGTTTCCAACTGTTGAAAATCATTTGTTCTGTTGTTCTGTGTGTTTTTTTAAATTATGTTGCATAAAAGTGGTTTTAGACGAAACCACATTTTTTTTTTCACCCCTTTTTTTGCATTTTGACCTTCGTCTTACGCTAATACGGGTCCGGGTCACCGCCCTCAGACGGGAAGCCCAGGCTTCTCTCACCCCGGCTGCATCCTCCATCTCACCCAGGAGAATCCTGAAATGTTCCCTGTCCAGCTGAGAGACATAGTCTCTCCAGCAGGTTCTCTTCGTCTCCTCCCAATGGGACATGCCCAAAAGACCTACCAGCGAGGGACGAATCCTAACTAGATGCCTGAACCACATTATCTGGCTTCTCTCGACGCAGACGGGCAATGGCTCTACTCCGAGCTCTTCCTGGATGGCAGAGATTCTCCCTCTGTCTTTGAGACAAACTGCCCACCCTGCAGAGGAAACTCATTTCAGCCACTTGTATCTCCAATTTCGTCCTTTCAGTCGCCATCCAGAATGGTTACCATGGTGAGGATAGAAACGTAGATCCTGGTTACCATGGTGAGGGTAGGAATGTAGATCCTGGTTACCATGGTGAGGTTAGGAACGTATATTTTGGTTACCATGGTGAGCGTAGGAACGTAGATCCTGGTTACCATGGTGAGGGTAGGAACGTAGATCCTGGTTACCACGGTGAGGGTAGGAACGTAGATCTTGGTTACCATGGTGAGGGTAGGAACGTAGATCCTGGTTACCATGGTGAGGGTAGGAACGTAGATCCTGGTTACCACGGTGAGGTTAGGAACGTATATTTTGGTTACCATGGTGAGCGTAGGAACGTAGATCCTGGTTACCATGGTGAGGGTAGGAACGTAGATCCTGGTTACCATGGTGAGGGTAGGAACGTAGATCCTGGTTACCATGGTGAAGGTAGGAACGTAGATCGACTGGGAAATCCAGGGCTCTGCTTTTTTGTCTCAGCTCTTTCTTCACCACGACGGATCGAGGCAGCATCCTAATTTTTTGCTGACCCTGCACCAATCTGTTTGTCAATCTTGGCTCCTTTTTCGGTTTGTGAGTCTGAAAAGAAGCTTTAAGGACTTTTTTTTCTGATAAGAACATTACTATAGGTGTGTTTTGGGTTTGGACAAATGTGTTTACTTAATGATAAAAAAATGTTCAAAGTTGTTCATATTTAAAAGTTTTTTTTTGTTTGGTTTTAGTTTTTTTTTTTACATGTTTTCCTCGTGTATGTGTGGATTTCCTCTGGTTCCCTCCCACTCTCCAAAAGCATGCATGTTAAGTTTATTGGCTGCTATGAAACTGTCCTGAGTGTGTGTGTGTGTGTGTGTGTGTGTGTGTGTGTGTGTGTGTGTGTGTGTGTGTGTGTGTGGATGGTTGCGCGTGTGGCACCTCCAACAGACTTGGTGACCTGTTCAGGATGTATCCTACGTCTCGCCTGAAATAATCCAGGATAGACTCCTGCATCCCCTGCGATCCTATGAGGGATATACGTTCAGAAGATAGACGAAAAGTCTAGTAGTGCTTTTGCTTTTCAAAGTGACATAAATTAAACTATGTCAGTTTGATCACAGAGTAATCAGATTACTGTCAGATATAAATCGCCCAGCTAGCTCCCAATGGCTGGCTGGTTATGGAATCATTCTGCTGTTGACATACATGTTGAGATGCGCGACCGGCTGCTGGCTCTCGGAGGCACATCCGTGTGTGGCTGAAGGAGTTGGTTCGGTCTAGAGGGAATGTTTTGGGCCCGGTGTTTTTGCGATTTCCATGGAATTGTCCGGTTGTTCTCTTGAGGAACTGGAGGCGCTCACTAGGACCCAGTGAAATACAGAGAGACCAGTTTGGATGAGCAGAAGATGACGGAATGGAACACTTTGGTGTTCTTTACTGCGGCCTGGCTTTGTGACCCATTCTAGACTCCAGCTTTTGGGTTGCCAGGTTGGACACAGTGCGATCGGTGGATAGGGGCGAGAGGGCATCGACGTGTAAATAAACAGCTGGTGTTTAAACTGCAGCACTTAAATTTCCCTTCGGGGTTAATAACGTACGTATATTCAATTCAGTTCAAACAGAAAAGAAAAGATTTTTATGGATTCGATTGATTCAAGCTGTTCAGAAGATGAAAAACACATTCCACCATACTATCCTGGGATGTATGTAGTACCAGTTAATAGTATTACACATACTGTCCTGATATACTGTATCGGTGGAGACGGTGGCCGCGTGGTTAGCGCGTTCGCCCGCGGACCGGAAGGTCGCGGGTTCGCGTCCCACGGAAAGCACGTCTAGGGTCCTTGGAGAAGACACCTAACCCCCGCTTCTCCCACCATTGGCGCCGTTGATGGGCAGCCTGCTGCGGTGTAAGGAGTGCAGCAAACAAATTTCCCCGGTGAGGGATGAATAGAGTAATTCAAAACAAAATCAAAAAAATACGACATGTATTATATTTACTTATAGTATTAAACACACTATCATGATACTGTATATATAGGACATGTTTTATATTTAATATAGTATTAAATATACTATTATGATATATATAGGACATGTTTTATATTTAATATAGTATTAAATATACTATCCTGATGTATATAGGACATGTTTATATTTACTTATAGTATTAAACATACTATCATGACATATATAGGACATGTTTTATATTTAATATAGTATTAAATATTCTATCCTGATATATATACACGACATGTTTTTTATTTACTTATAGTATTAAACACACTATCCTGATATATATAGGACATGTTTATATCTACTTATAGTATTAAACATACTATCATGATACTGTATATATAAGACATGTTTATATTTACTTATAGTATTAAACATACTATCATGATACTGTATATATAGGACATGTTTTATATTTAATATAGTATTAAATATACTATCCTGATGTATATAGGACATGTTTATATCTACTTATAGTATTAAACATACTATCATGATATATATAGGACATGTTTTATATTTAATATAGTATTAAATATACTATCCTGATATATATAGGACATGTTTTATATTTAATATAGTATTAAATATACTATCCTGATGTATATAGGACATGTTTATATTTACTTATAGTATTAAACATACTATCATGATACTGTATATATAGGACATGTTTTATATTTAATATAGTATTAAATATACTATCCTGATATATATAGGACATGTTTTATATTTAATATAGTATTAAATATACTATCCTGATATTTATGGGACATGTTTTATATTTACATACTATCCACGCCTCGTTGATCATTGTGTTAAACTATAAAACTTTATCTTGCTTCAGTTTTTGTGCTCAAAGTTTAAAAAAACTGAAGCAAAGTTTAAACAAACTGTTTGTTTTTCTGCTAATAAAAAGTTCAAAGTATCAAACTTCTAAAAAACTGCTTTGTGGGCGGATTCAGAGACTTTATGATGGTTGCTAAGAAACAAACAGGTTTTGGCCCTCAGTTATCAAAGTTGCACAATTCGGTGAAACTTTCAGGTGTTTGCAGAAAGAACGGCGCAGGGGCGTGGCATGTGTCGATGAAGCAAGCAGGGGCGTGGCATGTCTCTATGAAGTAAGGTGTGATTTTATTTCTTATTTTTTTAATGGATCTTCTTTCTAAATGAAGTAAAGAACTAGTAAACATGTCAAAGACACATATTTTATTCAGGATATGAAGTGATAAAAGACAGGCCTTTAAATTCTGATCTTTTTTTTTGACAGTCAGTTAATTGTCACTTTCTGGGACAAAAATAACTGTTTTGTTATTTATTTGTTTAAATCGATCCCATGGTAACCACTAGTCTTCCTACCATGGTAACCACTAGTCTTCCTACCATGGTAACCACTAGTCTTCCTACCATGGTAACCACTAGTCTTCCTACCATGGTAACCACCAGTGTTACTACCATGGTAACCACCAGTGTTACTACCATGGTAACCACTAGTATTACTACCATGGTAACCACTAGTCTTCCTACCATGGTAACCACTAGTGTTACTACCATGGTAACCACTAGTCTTCCTACCATGGTAACCACCAGTGTTACTACCATGGTAACCACTAGTCTTCCTACCATGGTAACCACTAGTCTTCCTACCATGGTAACCACTAGTGTTACTACCATGGTAACCACTAGTCTTCCTACCATGGTAACCACCAGTGTTACTACCATGGTAACCACCAGTGTTACTACCATGGTAACCACTAGTATTACTACCATGGTAACCACTAGTCTTCCTACCATGGTAACCACTAGTGTTACTACCATGGTAACCACTAGTCTTCCTACCATGGTAACCACCAGTGTTACTACCATGGTAACCACCAGTGTTACTACCATGGTAACCACTAGTCTTCCTTCCATGGTAACCACTAGTGTTACTACCATGGTAACCACCAGTGTTACTACCATGGTAACCACTAGTCTTCCTTCCATGGTAACCACTAGTCTTCCTGGAGTCCATCACTTAATAATCACTATTAAATTTACATGATATAAAACAAGCATATAAATAACTAGAGCTGCTAGTTTCACAGAGACACTTTTTAACCAGCTCTTTCTTTAAATAAATGTAAGGATTTAAAATGTTTACATTTAATAAAAAACTCTTTCATATTTTCTTATTTTTGTTGTTGTTTAGAAATTTGAGGAAATAACTTAAAAAAAACTCTGCAGCCTACTTTTTAATTACAAAAAAAAAAAAAAAGCCTCAGAATGATTATTAATATAAACTATCACACTCCGGCAGCACGGTGGCGCAGCAGGTAGCACAGTGGCCTACCAGCAAGAAGGTCTGGAACACTGTCCTTTCTGTGTGGAGTTTGCATGTTCTTCCCGTGTTTGCGTGGGTTTCCTCCGGGTACTCCGGTTGCCTCCCACCCTCCAAAGACATGCATGCTAGGTTGATTGGCCGGTGCTAAATGGCCCGTAGGAGTGAATGTGTGTGTATGTGTATGGCCCCGTGACAGACTGGCGACCTGTTCGGGGTGTACTCTGCCCTTCACCTTAAATTGACCGGGAAGCTCCGGCACCCCCTGCAGCCCCGAAAGGGACAGACTGATAAGAAGATGACTGACTATCACACTCTGTTTAACCCTCTGTTCACCAAACTAAAGAGAATCAAAATACACGATTTAGTCTCCGTATGAGATACCCCCCACAGAGGGGCTGAGGCTTCAAACACTGGTCTTTCCGTGTGGAGTTTACATGTTCTGCCCGTGTATGTGTGGAGCTTCTCAGGTTTCCTCCAAAAACGTACATGTTATGTTGGTTGGCTGCTATGAAACTACTCCTAGGAGTGAATGTGTGTGTGGATGGTTGTGTGTGTATGGCCCCGCAACAGAATGGTGACCTGTTCGGGGTGTATCCTGCCTCTCCCCTTGCGACCTCAGAGGTATAAGCTGTTCAGAAACAAAACAAATGAAAACATGATGGCAGCATGGCAGAATTTGTTTTATTGCATTTTTTTCTCCAGGTTTTAGTGTAAACACAGGTTCCGTGTCTCCGAGAAACGCTCAGTCCCCCCTCGCCTCCACACACACGCGCACACACACGCATACTTTATTAGTGCAACACCGCCTCTTGCCAGTCGAGTACTCAAGAATAAACTTTAATCACTGAGAAAGTTAATTAGTGCTGCACGGTGGCATCACAGCAAGAAGGTCAGGGTTCAAGTCCCGGAGTGAGGGCGAGGGTTCAAACACTGTCCTTTCTGTGTGTAGTTTGCATGTTCTACATGTGTATGTGTGGGTGTGTATGTGGGTGTGTATGTGTGTTTTAGAGTGTGAGTGTGTGTCTGTGTGTATGTGTGGGTTTTCTCTGGTTTCCTTTAAAAACAAACAGGTTGATTGGCTGCTGGGAATAAGTGTGTGTGTATGTGAGTGTGAATATGTGTGTGTGTGTGTATGTGAGTGTGTGTTTTAGAGTGTGTGTATGTGTGTTTTAGAGTGTGTGTGTGTATGTGTGTATGTGTGTTTTAGAGTGTGTGTGTGTATGTGTGTGTGTATGTGTTTTAAAGTGTGTGTGTGTTTTTAGAGTGTGTAAATGTGTGTGTGTATGTGTGTTTTAGAGTGTGTGTATGTATGTGTGTGTGTGTGTGTGTTTTAAAGTGTGTGTGAGTGTGTGTGTGTGAGTGTGTGTGAGTGTGTGTATGTGTGTATGTGTATGTGTGTGTTTTTTAGAGTGTGTGAGTGTGTGTGTATTTCTACACCTGAGAGGGAGGAGTTTTTCCTTCCGAGGAACTAAAAGCTGACGTCAGAGAGAATCTCCACAGAGGGGGCGGAGCCTCATTCAGACCCGCAGCAGCGTGAGGCGGTCCGGACCAGGTGGGACTAACCAGGTGGGACCAACCAGGTGGGACCAGGACCCTTCGGTCTGACCCACATCAGAACCGGGATCTCCGTGCATCGCTGCACGCGCAGAGCCGCACCTCCTTCCCCACCTCCCACAGTGAGCGCGTAGGCCGCAGCCTTCATCCGGGTCCCTCCCACCAGGTTTTAGCACCGTGGACAGAGTCCTGCAGGACCCTCTAAATCCCGTGGACAGAGTCCTGCAGGACCCCGTAAGGACCGCGGACCGAGACAAAGGATCCGGACTCTCTGCGTCATGCTGCAGCTGGGCGCATGCGCAGTAGGACGACACCTGTCCAGATTAAAAGCTGAAAAAAGACCGGAAGTACACAAAGGACGATTAATGACGTCACCATCTCCTTAGGTGTCACAGCCAGAGAACAGGTGTGTGCGCATGTGCATGTGAGTGTGTGTGCCTTTGTGCACGTCCAGGCATATGCATGTGTGTGTGTACATCCAGGCATATGCATGTGTGTGTGTTCATCCAGGCATATGCATGCATGTGTGTGTGTTCATCCAGGCATATGCATGTGTGTACATCCAGGCATATGCATGTGTGTGTACATCCAGGCATATGCATGTGAGTGTGTGTGTCTTTGTGTACGTCCAGGCATGTGCGTGTGTGTGTACATCCAGGCATATGCATGTGTGTGTACATCCAGGCATATGCATGTGAGTGTGTGTGTCTTTGTGTACGTCCAGGCATGTGCGTGTTTGTGTACATCCAGGCATATGCATGTGCGTGTGTTCATCCAGGGATATGCATGTGTGTGTGTACATCCAGGCATGTGCATGTGTGTGTGTACATCCAGGCATGTGCATGTGTGTGTTCATCCAGACATGTGCATGTGTGTGTGTGTTCATCCAGGCATATGCATGTGTGTGTGTTCACATCCAGGTTTGCACACATGTTTTTGTGAATGAGGGAGTGTGTGTTGTGTATATCCTTCTAAGCATGTGCATGCATGTGTACAACCAGGCATGTGCATGTTTGCATCCGTGTGTGTGTGGTCCTTGGTCTCCTAACCTCCTTCTCTGTGTGTTATTGTGTGTGTGTGTGTGTGTGTGTGTGTGGTACTTGGTCTCCTAACCTCCTTCTCTGTGTGTTATTGTGTGTGTGTGTGTGTGTGTGTGTGTGTGTGTGTGTGGTACTTGGTCTCCTAACCTCCTTCTCTGTGTGTTATTGTGTGTGTGTGTGTGTGTGTGTGTGTGGTACTTGGTCTCCTAACCTCCTTCTCTGTGTGTTATTGTGTGTGTGTGTGTGTGTGTGTGTGTGTGTGTGTGGTACTTGGTCTCCTAACCTCCTTCTCTGTGTGTTATTGTGTGTGTGTGTGTGTGTGTGCGTGGTACTTGGTCTCCTAACCTCCTTCTCTGTGTGTTATTGTGTGTGTGTGTGTGTGTGTGTGTGTGTGCGTGGTACTTGGTCTCCTAACCTCCTTCTCTGTGTGTTATTGTGTGTGTGTGTGTGTGTGTGTAACCTCCTTCTCTTTCCAGATGTTTCCATCTCAGAGAAAAGCAGCAACATTCAAGAAACGTTCCAGCTGCAGGAACCTGAACGCTGACGTGATCAAGCAGGGATGGTTGTACAAGCAGGTGGGTCTCCATCCAACCGTCCATCCATCATCCATCCATCCATCCATCCATCCAACCGTCCATCCATCATCCATCCGTCCATCCATCATCCATCCGTCCATCATCCATCCGTCCATCCATCATCCATCCGTCCATCATCCATCCGTCCATCCATCCATCCATCCAACCGTCCATCCATCATCCATCCATCATCCATCCATCATTCATCCATCCGTCCATCCATCCATCCATCCAACCGTCCATCCATCATCCAACCGTCCATCCATCATCCATCCGTCCATCATCCATCCGTCCATCCATCCATCCATCCAACCGTCCATCCATCATCCAACCGTCCATCCATCATCCATCCGTCCATCATCCATCCGTCCATCCATCCATCCATCCAACCGTCCATCCATCATCCATCCGTCCATCCATCATCCATCCGTCCATCCATCATCCATCCGTCCATCATCCATCCGTCCATCCATCCATCCATCCAACCGTCCATCCATCATCCATCCATCATTCATCCATCCGTCCATCCATCATCCATCCATCATCCATCCATCATCCATCCATCATTCATCCATCCGTCCATCCATCACCCATCCATCATTCATCCATCATCCATCCATCATCCATCCATCATTCATCCATCATCCATCCAACCGTCCATCCATCATCCATCCGTCCATCCATCATCCATCCATCATCCATCATCCATCCATCATCCATCCATCATCCATCATCCATCCATCATCCATCCATCATTCATCCATCATCCATCCATCATCCATCATCCATCCATCATCCATCCATCATTCATCCATCATCCATCCATCATCCATCCATCATTCATCCATCATCCATCCATCATCCATCCATCATTCATCCATCATCCATCCATCATCCATCCATCATTCATCCATCATCCATCCATCATTCATCCATCATTCATCCATCATCCATCCATCATTCATCCATCATCCATCCATCATTCATCCATCATCCATCCATCATTCATCCATCATCCATCCATCATTCATCCATCATCCATCCATCATCCATCCATCATCCATCCATCATCCATCCATCATTCATCCATCATCCATCCATCATTCATCCATCATTCATCCATCATCCATCCATCATCCATCCATCATCCATCCATCCAACCGTCCATCCATCATCCATCCGTCCATCCATCATCCATCCATCATCCATCCATCATTCATCCATCATCCATCCATCATCCATCCATCATCCATCCATCATCCATCCATCATCCATCCATCATTCATCCATCATTCATCCATCATCCATCCATCCATCATTCATCCATCATCCATCCGTCCATCCATCATCCATCCATCATCCATCCATCATTCATCCATCATCCATCCATCATTCATCCATCATCCATCCATCATTCATCCATCATCCATCCATCATTCATCCATCATTCATCCATCATCCATCCATCATCCATCCATCATCCATCCATCATTCATCCATCATCCATCCATCATCCATCCATCATTCATCCATCATCCATCCATCATCCATCCATCATTCATCCATCATTCATCCATCATCCATCCATCATTCATCCATCATCCATCCATCATCCATCCATCATCCATCCATCATTCATCCATCATCCATCCATCATTCATCCATCATCCATCCATCATTCATCCATCATCCATCCATCATCCATCCATCATCCATCCATCATTCATCCATCATCCATCCATCATTCATCCATCATCCATCCATCATTCATCCATCATCCATCCATCATCCATCCATCATTCATCCATCATCCATCCATCATTCATCCATCATCCATCCATCATTCATCCATCATCCATCCATCCGTCCATCCATCATCCATCCATCATTCATCCATCATCCATCCATCCGTCCATCCATCATCCATCCATCATTCATCCATCATCCATCCATCCGTCCATCCATCATCCATCCATCATCCATCCATCATTCATCCATCCGTCCATCCATCGTCCATCTATCATCCATCCATCATCCATCCATCATCCATCCATCATCCATCCATCATTCATCCATCCGTCCATCCATCATCCATCCATCATTCATCCATCATCCATCCATCCGTCCATCCATCATCCATCCATCATTCATCCATCATCCATCCATCCGTCCATCCATCATCCATCCATCATCCATCCATCATTCATCCATCCGTCCATCCATCGTCCATCTATCATCCATCCATCATCCATCCATCATTCATCCATCCGTCCATCCATCATCCATCTATCATCCATCCATCATGGATCCGTTCATCACCTTGCTCTCTTTATTTATCATCATCTCCACACCACAGTTTACATTTTTATTCTGAGCCTCTTCGTTTGTTCAAATTAGTTTTGTCATTCGTTCTTATTTTTTTTTGTTTACCAAAGTTTTCATTTTCTATTTTTTTTATTTTTATTACTATGTTTATTATTTAAACTTGCATATTTGTAAATATGGAGAAAAGTATCAGGTGTGATAGAAGAGTTTCAGCCAAAATGAAAGGTGGTGAGAGCAGCCATGCTGATTGGTCTAGAGACAGTGTGGTGAGAGCGGCCGAGCTGATTGGTCTAGAGACAGTGTGGTGAGAGCGGCCATGCTGATTGGTCTAGAGACAGTGTGGTGAGAGCGGCCGAGCTGATTGGTCTAGAGACAGTGTGGTGAGAGCGGCCATGCTGATTGGTCTAGAAACAGTGTGGTGAGAGCGGCCATGCTGATTGGTCTAGAGACAGTGTGGTGAGAGCGGCCGAGCTGATTGGTCTAGAGACAGTGTGGTGAGAGCGGCCATGCTGATTGGTCTAGAGACAGTGTGGTGAGAGCGGCCATGCTGATTGGTCTAGAGACAGTGTGGTGAGAGCGGCCATGCTGATTGGTCTAGAGACAGTGTGGTGAGAGCGGCCATGCTGATTGGTCTAGAGACAGTGTGGTGAGAGCGGCCATGCTTATTGGTCTAGAGACAGTGTGGTGAGAGCGGTCATGCTGATTGGTCTAGAGACAGTGTGGTGAGTGCGACCATGCTGATTGGTCTAGAGACAGTGTGGTGAGAGCGGTCATGCTGATTGGTCTAGAGACAGTGTGGTGAGAGCGGTCATGCTGATTGGTCTAGAGACAGTGTGGTGAGAGTGGCCATGCTGATTGGTCTAGAGACAGTGTGGTGAGAGCGGTCATGCTGATTGGTCTAGAGACAGTGTCGTGAGAGCAGCCATGCTGATTGGTCTAGAGACAGCGTGGTGAGACCGGCCATGCTGATTGGTCTAGAGACAGCGTGGTGAGAGCGGCCATGCTGATTGGTCTAGAGACAGTGTGGTGAGACCGGCCATGCTGATTGGTCTAGAGACAGCGTGGTGAGAGCGGCCATGCTGATTGGTCTAGAGACAGTGTGGTGAGAGCGGCCATGCTGATTGGTCTAGAGACAGTGTGGTGAGAGCGGCCATGCTGATTGGTCTAGAGACAGTGTGGTGAGAGCGGCCATGCTGATTGGTTTAGACACAGTGTGGTGAGAGCGGCCATGTTGATTGGTCTAGAGACAGTGTCACTGAAGAAAAGACAGGAAACAGAGATGTTTGTATCAGAGATGAAGATGCTGAGGATCTCTCTGGGAGTGACCAGGATGGACAGGATCAGAGGAACAGCACATGTTAGAGGTTTTAAAGTCAGAGAGGTCAGACTGAGATGGTTTGGACATGTGCAGAGGAGAGAGAGAGAGTACATCAGAAGAAGGATGCTGGGTTTGGAACCACCAGGAAAGAGGACTAGAGGAAGACCAAAGAGGAGGTTCATGGATACAGTGAAGGAAGACATGAAGATAGTTGGTGTGACTGAAGAGGATGCAGCAGATAGAGTTAGATGGAAGAAACTAACTTGCTCTGGCGCCCCCTGAACGGAAATGCCAAAACAAGAAGAAGTTTATTATTTACACATTCGTGCCTCAGCAAGTTCCTAATCTTTGAATATTGTTCACTGACTTTCAAAATAAAAGTTTTTCTGATTCTTCATGAAAATAAAAGATGAAAAGAAAAAGATCATTAGTATAAAAATGGATGATGATTGTGTTCCATAGTTCTTACTTAATAATGCTGGTATAACTGATCATGGTATTGATATGGTAATGATATTATTACTATTATTAATGGTGGGTGTAATGAAACACTTTTATTTATTTTGTCAGGATTCGTTGGAAGAATGACACAACACTTCCTCAGTATTCAACAGCAAATGTGTTTATTTAGCTTGAATAACACAGCGAAGTAAGCATAGTGGATAATAGCACTTTAGGTTTCTCTTACCGTAACGCAAAGATTGGAGAGCCCTCAATCCCGGCAGAGAATGCATAAAATCCGGCTGGGCGTCCTGATCAGCTAACCCACAGCAGACTCTGCAGAGTATCGAGAAACTCTCGCTTTTCTACCTCATGACAAACACTTCTTTTCTCATAACAAAACACATCTTTCCCAAAACATATTGAACAACTTTCTCATAACAACCCACATTGAATGAGAGCATTTGACATCAAAAAATAAATCCTAAAACAGTGGGTTTACCTATCATGATGGTATTAATGATCCTTTCTGCAGGCCAGCAGTGGAGTCAAACAGTGGAACAGACGATGGTTCGTTCTCTCTGACCGATGTCTCTTTTACTACAAAGGTCAGTTCCTGGTTGGGAAGGAAAAGATCCCGCATACGAACAAGTTTCTGTAGTTTATTTAAAGTTTTTAATTACTTATTTAAGTTCTATAAGTACACTGCATGATGTAGACACCGCTCAGAATATGTTGACTGAGTATCACCAGATTACTCCGCGATCAGACTGAAGCATTTTATGTTCTGTCATCTTGAAAAAGCAAAAGTACATGTTGGACAAGGCATGGGCAAACTACGCCCCGAGGGCCACATGCGGCCCGTTAAACGTTTTGATTGGGTTACCAACCCTGAAAAATTTAAATAAATCTTGTTAATGTTTAATTTCCTCTGCAATTCAGATGTTTCGTCACCAGATGGCACAGTCTCGATACAACAACACTGCTCCTATTGAAATGTGTGTGTCTCCGTGATGCGCACGTTGTCAAAATAAAAAGTGTGCACAGATATGGAAAGCCGTCGGGTCCAATACACACACGTAAACAAGCGTGTTAGATGTTAAAACAAGCAAACTGTTACATCAAGCGCTTAGATTTCAAATCTAGCGCCGCTAAATGCACGTTTTTAAGCGCTATCACACTAGATTTCAGACCTAGCGCCACGAGATTTGAAATTTAACGCTCTTGATGTAACATTTAGCGCGCCATTCGATCGGTCTAATCTCGCGGTTACCAAAGCATGCCATCCATCTGATCCTGTTCCGGCCCCTTTGTCAAAAGTTAGAACTCAATGTGGTCCACAAACCAGAAGGTTTGTCCACCTCTGTGTTAGATTTTTATTTAAAGATTTGAAGATTAAATTAAAGCTTCAGGTACAGATTAACAACCTGACTTGGTCACCAGTCTGTTTAAGGTCTGAGGGGTTGAGGGTTCGTCATGTGCACACTCACTATATAAAGAGAGGTATACTGTACGTACTGTATGTACACAAACTTATTTAAATTCAAGTGGAGTGATTCATCTCTCATTTTAATTTAGGCAGGAATTTAGTTGATTGTTTTTTTGAGTGTTTAACCCTTTGATGGGCACACGTTTGTTTTTCACCTTGAATGGACACACACACTTTCAAACTAACAGCAAACCGGAAGTGAACATCTGAAATCCTTGAATAATCTCGTAATGACTTTAACGTTAGTTTTGGCTGCTGCACCCTGTAAAGGGTTAACAGCCAGGCTGCAGTGTGTCAGGGTAAACAGGTTTATGACTGAAAGTATGCACATATCTCAAAGCTGTCACCTCTGATCAATGCGGAAGCTCACGTGAGGAGCAGGATCACGGGTGGAGACAGGTGGAACGGTGTGGCAGGAAGAGACGATAAATCAAAATAAACACATTAAATAAAGCTTTCTTTTAAACTGGGTTTGAAGTTTAAAAATATTAGAAATTCTCTGAGTGAAATTTTAGTGTTAAGCACAGTCCCGCCCTCATCTGTCCTGACCCCGCCTCCTCTTTCGGGCTAGCTTCTCGTCGTGACTCTCCGTTGCTCTCTCTACTTCTGTCTTTGCGTTTGGATGAGTTGCTTCACCCTGCTCTTCATGACCTGGTCCCCCCTCCCTTGCAGATCAGAGAGAGGACTCCGTGTTGGGCAGTTTGCCGCTGCTCGCTTTTCAGATCGGGAGGGTAGAACCTTCTGATAAGATCACCCGCAGGTACGCTTTTAAGGTATGTACGGGTGGGGGTGTGGTAGGTACACGTTAAGCTATGTCCCAGGAGGGGGTGGAGAACAGGGTCAGGTAGACTTTAATCTGGGATGGGGGACACCTGCAGGGATGCTTTTAAGGTATGTAGGGGTGGGGGTGTGGTAGGTACACTTTGAGTCAGGGATGGGGGACACCTGCAGGGATGCTTTTAAGGTATGTACGGGTGGGGGTGTGGTAGGTACACGTTAAGCTATATCCCAGGAGGGGGTGGAGAACAGGGTCAGGTACACTTTGAGTCAGGGATGGGGGACACCTGCAGGGATGCTTTTAAGATATGTAGGGGTGGGGGTGTGGTAGGTACACTTTGAGTCAGGGATGGGGGACACCTGCAGAGATGCTTTAAACAGAACCAGAGTGTCAAAGATTTTTTAAAAGTTTCTTTTCAAACATCCCTGGTGGTGATGTACTGGTACTGGGTAACCCCCTGGGAGGGGTGCGCTCCCTGAAGATGAGCTCTGCTGATTGGGTACGCCTGGGGTTATAGACAGAGCTTATAAAAGGTCGTCGGGTCGAGAACATTCATTTTTTTCTCTAAGTTTTTTGAGAGGTAATCCCTCTCCGACGTGTCTTCATGACAGTGTGTTTGACGATGGAGACGTTCGGACTTCCATCCCATAATTCTTTAGAAACCCTGACCTGAAGACACTTTGAAGCCTTTTTTCTGACTTTAGACTCGTTTTCTCTGGCTTGTTTATCCTCGTTTGGACCGTGATCATGTCGTGTGGGTCTAACCTACGATGGTACCCCCTCCCTTCATTATTAGGAACAGTTTGCTCTGATGTCAGTGGGTTTATGGGATGGATGGGGCGGCCGTGACCTTGTTTTTTTACCCTAGAGTTCGTTCACCCATCAGTTCAAACATCAGAAGTTCATCAGCTTGATTCCTACAGTTTATTAATCGGGACTTAGTATTCCCCCCGTGTGTGTGTGTGTGTGTGTGTGTGACGGGTGTACGCCTTTCTTTGTGTACAGGCGCAGCACCCCGACACTCGAACCTTTTTCTTCAGTTCAGACAGTCACCAGGAGCAACAGGATTGGATAGAAAAGCTAAGGACCGCCTCTCAGGATCCTGGACACGCTCCCAGCAGGTCAGCAATACAACCAACACACACACACACATGCACACACACACACACACACACAGATTGGTTTCTTTTTCTGTATTTTTCCAGGACGGACAAGTCCGATGAGCCAGTGGGGGTGGAGCCCCCCAAGCAGGAGGTTACCAGGGAGACGGCGCCCTCCCAGCAGGAGGTTACCAGGGAGACGGTGCCCTCCCAGCAGGAGGTTACCAGGGAGACGGTGCCCTCCCAGAAGGAGGTTACCAGGGAGACCGTTCCCCCTCCAGATCCCCCTGTGGTTCTTAGGAGGGTGCCCCAGACCCCCCCGGAAAGGGAGGCTCAGAGGAGGAACTCCATGGCTCACCTTCAGCAGTGGGTCAATCAGAGGAGGGGTGTGGCCTCTCAGGATGACCTCTACGGGTATGTCTAAGGGCTCGTGTGTGTGTGATTGTATGTGTGTGTGAATGTACGTATGTGTGTGTGTGTGTGTATGTGTGTGTGAATGTACGTATGTGTGTGTGTGTGTGTATGTGTGTGTATGTATGTGTGTGTGTGTGAATGTACGTATGTGTGTGTGTGTGTGTATGTGTGTGTGTGTGTATGTGTGTGTGTGTGTGTGTGTGTGTATGTGTGTGTGAATGTACGTATGTGTGTGTGTGTGTATGTGTGTGTATGTATGTGTGTGTGTGTGTGTGTATGTGTGTGTGTGTGTGTATGTGTGTGTGTGTGTGTGTATGTGTGTGTGTTTGTGTGTGTGTGTATGTGTGTGTGTATGTATGTGTGTGTATGTGTGTGTATGTATGTGTGTGTATGTGTGTGTGAATGTACGTATGTGTGTGTGTGTGTGTGTATGTATGTGTGTGTGTGTATGTATGTGTGTGTATGTGTGTGTGTGTGATTGTATGTGTGTGTGAATGTACGTATGTGTGTGTGTGTGTGTATGTATGTGTGTGTGTGTGTGTGTATGTGTGTGTATGTGTGTGTGTATGTATGTGTGTGTATGTGTGTGTATGTATGTGTGTGTGTATGTACAGTGGTGGTCAAAAGTTTACATACACTTGTAAAGAACATAATGTCATGGCTGTCTTGAGTTTCTCTGATTTTTCTCTGATATAGTGATTGGAACTAAAAACATTCATGAAGTTTGATTCTTTTATGACTTTATTATGGGTAAACTGAAAATGTGACAAAATCAGCTGGG